>VXAC01002383.1:806023-891126 GCA_013399225.1 Rhipidura dahli
AAACCCTGCAAAATTTCCCCCTTTTAATAAAACACCTCCACCACCCTTAAGGCCTGACATGGACCAGACCTCCCAGGCCCAGTTAAACAATGTGTTAATGACACTAATATTTCTCTGTGTTTCAGCTGTGCCCCCCTTGTTCCAAGGGCTGTATGTAAATGCTCAGCTAAGACTGGCGACACTGGGACTTCCACAGCTGACAGAAGACACTGATCACCAGCGAAGTTTCCGCCGCTGTGCTTTGTAAACCCTGTCATCAGGGCTGGCTGCGCTGAAAGCAGCGTTGCCCAGAGCTGCCCTGATGCTACAGCTTTCCCTGAGCAGGGGCTTTGCAGGGGAGGGATGAGATGTTTTCTACAACACAATCACATTTTGCAACAGTCCTTAAGAGTGAATTTCTACAAGGGAAAGAGGAAAAAGGAATCAAAGAAACTCAATGCCTTTCATGGAGTCTTTGTAGACTGAGATAAAACTAGATGAAAAAGGTAAGAGAGATTTTCCCCCTCCCAAATGCCTGCTGCCAATCATCTCACAGATTAACAGGTGTGAAGGAAAAATTCAGCTCCCAACGGCATGATGATGATTATTCCTTCATTTCATTCCAACAGCTGCATTTGGAAAATATTTAACAGAAGCCATTAGCACTCACCGTGCTGAAAGGGTAACAACCAACACTTACTACGATTCCTGGATAAAGGACTTTTTACATCTTGGCCTTTAATGAATGCTGCAGTATCTCCGTGTTTTGGTGCTTCATTTGTCCTGCGCTCGCTGTTCCCAAGGAACACAAACACAACTCCATTTGACAAACCCCAGTCAAGGCCATCTGTCAGTGTGTACACAAACACACAACCTTTTCAGTGCATCCTTTTACCATCCTGGCAAATTTGCGGTTTGCACTTGGGCGATGTGGAAATGACACAACTCTTCCGACAGACAGACAGGCAGGGCGGATGCTGAAAACATCCGCGCTCGCTGCCAACAACCTGCCTTAGGTGCTGCTGACTCACCCGCCTGCCACAGCTGGAGCGAGCTCTCTAAACTGGCTGCACTGCTGCCATTTGCTCTCTCACCAGGGTCACGTTAGGCAACTGCTCCTAATGGTGTGCACCAAAACGCTGCAGAGAGCACTTCCATGCTCCCATTGCTCCTCAGTTGCGGCAGATGAGATTAGGACATGGGTTGCACCACCTACTGACCAACGCGTGCAGAGTCCTGTCAGCACAGAGCAGGTAGTGCTGCGTCCAGGGGACGGGAGACAGCTGCACTGCCATTTTCTCATCTCCCCTAGGCAGACCCTGGCAGAAGAGTGTGCTCTTTAGTCACTGAAGCACCTTCTTGTGAAGTCTGAGTCCTGCTGCATTAATCACATTATGAAATTAGACCTTGTAATGAGGGGGCAGGGGAAGAAGTAGTTTCCCCTCTGAGCTGTTGGGAAGTCATTCCTTCTTCTTGCCTTGCCTGTCCCTGTGTATCTCAATTCTGTGGAAGCTACCTGCACACGCTACCTTCACACCAGAACAACTGAAAATCATCACAGCAACTTGGCTGGGACCTACATCTGCATTTCTTCCCACAGGTGCTACTTCATCTCCAAAACGACCATTTCTGGAGAATCAGCCTGGCATTAACTTGAAAGTCAAAGCACATACCTTGTTCAGATGCATGGACTCCACAACAGTGGAAACTATTTCTATGGGCATAACAGGAGCATAAGTGTAATGGACTAAGTTAGGGGCCTCAACACATACATAAAAGCAATTCAGGCAAAACACTAAGTGGGATATAAATTGGCTACAGTAACATTTCAGCAGACAATTATGTCATTATATTCCCAGAATTCACAGAGTGAGGTCTGTAATAGTCTTCCAAAAAAGCAAGCTGAAGCAGAGACCTCAGTAGTTACAAACACTGCAGGCCTCATTTAAGAACAGGACTAAAATTACTTATGGTACTGAGAAAGTTTGGTGTGTCCAGGTCTTTTCCCAGACGTACAGAAATTCTTTGGGGGTTCCTCCCTCCCCCTGCTTTCCTCTGATTAGAAACTGAAGGAGGGGCAGGGGCAGAATGTCATTGTTTTATGGCCTAAGTACTGGGCTACGCAACTTGTGTTCTTATTTTTTTTCCTTAGCCACTTCTTTCCTGCATGAACTCAGGCAAGTCACAAAGAATTTACACTGACTGCCAACCAGTAAGCCTAGGCTGGCTTCCTTCAGTTAACTGCATGGCCTATCTTAATGTTTGTGAGCTGTTGTACCACAGGGCCTGCAGCCACGCTAAATAAAGATAACATAGTTAAATATTTATAAATTGCTGCTTTTGGAAGTTTACCATTTAGATCAGAAGCCATTCCTCAACATGCCTCCCCTGAAAAAAGCAGAGGATGCCATGGGACCTAATGTCTTGACAACTCATTTCTTTGAAGTGCTTTTGACAGAAATGGGGCTACCTGTTCATCCAGCTCTGCTCTGTGCTTGTACTCACAAAGCAGTGCCTTCAGTGGTTGTCACCGTGCTGCTCTTCCCAGCCTGGCCCTGGGGAGAGGCTGTCCATCTGCTGGGTCTGGCAGCACCACTGCCCACTTCCAGGAGAGTGGATCTGCTCCACGGTCAGACAAGCTGGCAGCAGAAGCAGCACGGCAATTCACAACAGAATCCTGTTTCACTGCAGGATGGTCACAGGGCTCTCCTACAGTCCCCAGAGGGCACCTGCTGCCTCTTCAGAAAGACTGGTATCTTTTCCTGCCAGATCTGCGAGGTTAGGGACAGTCTGGGATGGTTAGGGACTCGCTTGTGCTGCAATTATAACTGAGCGCTATGTACACAGCACAAAGCACTCCTGCTGCTGCTTGGGTTGGAGCAACAGGGAACTTTCAGCCAGGCAGTACAGGCAACAGAGGGAGCATCAAAATCAGCTGCCTTCTACTCCTGGTCCCAAACTGAACTGTTAACTGCTTTTTTTTGAGGGGAAAAATAATCATCTATCTCATAACTAAATTGAACAAGTTCTCATGTTCTCTTTCAGAGACTGACAAGATCATACTTAAGAGACTGACCAAAAGAGTTTTCTGGAGGCAGAACAATGACTAGCCACTGGTTAAGCTACTTAAGAGGCAGAAGACAGGCCACTCTCCTCACTTCCTCTTAAAATCCATTATCACCAACCTCAATCAGTTTTTTCTGTTGAGCTATCCTCAAGCCATACAGCTTATCCAGTCCTTCCACATTTCCTTCTCTCCCTGACAGCAGCTTTGTTTTCCATCTATCACTCTTCATCCTCTTCTCCTTCAGGGGTGCTGGAAAGACCTGTACCACTTAGGCTTTGAACTCCTTTTACAACAGGCACTGGGACATGACAACATTTTAGGAAACAGATCTGCTGTTTCCACTCTGCTGTTGCTAAAGAGAAAAGCCAGAACCATCAGAATGGGCTTGAACTCTCCCGTTTTTGGGAATTAGCTATCACTTTCCCTAAAACCTCAGGGAAATCAGTAATTTTTGAAGAGAATGACCTGATGTTGCTCTACGGTTAAGTGCTCCCATACTGCTCAATGACTGACTGAAAGTGAGAAATAACAAGCATCATGCAACATTGAAATTATCAGTTTGTACTGCTGTTTTGAGACAGGGATTTCAAGACCACCGACAGCATAGCAACAGACCTCACCCCAGGTCTCGATGAATGAAGCTTGAGCCCAAACTCAGCTTAGAGCTTTGTTAGGACGTGAGTCTACAACAACCAACTTACATCATGTTGAAGGTAGGTATTTAAAGGAGGTTTATTTGGGCTAATACTAAATTCAAACAGCCACAAGCTCATTTTCCATGTTTACCACACCAACTGTTGACAGATAAAGTCTCAGTGGAAAGTCCAAATTTTAATTTCACCATAACTTCCTGAAACATGACTACAGTTTTCAATATTTGGCATTTGATCTTCGAGAGAGATACCATGTTTAAGAACATTCTACCAAATACATTTAAATTACGACTCAAAGCCCAAACAATTTGGAAGTTTTGAAACATAAAGCTGTTAGTATGAAATTAGCTTTTATTTTTTTTTTACCTCAAAATAAATGCACATTTATCATTTATTCAAGTGAAAACTGAAAAAGAGTTTCTTAAAGAAGGGGGAACCTTAACAGACCAAGTATCACAAATATGCTCAAGTTCCTGCTCCTGCTCTTGCCCAGCTCTGTTTGGCTAAGAACACCAGATTAATTTCTTTTTGCTTTTTTGTCAGTTTGGTCAATTAAAAGAAACACTTAAAGCACCAGAATTAGAAGTGGTATAAAACAAAATCGAGTACTCGTTCTCATCAGAATTCAGGTCCATGTATTGCCACACTTTTTATATAAAAACTTTCACTAAGTGTTGTACTAAATAGGATTTAGTAATCTCTTCTGCAGTTTAGCTCTTGATATCTTGGTAAGAGAAGTCAATGCATAAGCATGTCAGAAGTCAACGCTATAGTGTAACTACAGTATAACTCTAACAGGGCTTCTAAATACTGTTCACCAGAGTGATGTCTTATAGTTGAATTTCAGTTTCAACAGGTACTTCAGATTTACCTGAGCAACATCATACACAATATATCTGGGAAGAATGTCAAGGAATAATTACAGTAGTTGATATTAATAACACAGAAAAACCTCAAAACACAGTGAAACTTCATGTTTGAATTTATGTTACCATACAGATGCCTGTGTGATTAGCCAGTTCTCTCAAACCACAAAACTTTAAATCTGACTTTTCCATGAATCTGGAAATATTTTGTATAATAGTTAGGAACAAGCAATTAAGTCATGTGGAGAATTGTGCAGCAGGAATCCTGAGTCACAGGCAGGTGAACTGACTTAGATAAGGGCTCCTGAAAATTATTTTTTGTCAGAGCAACACACATCTGTCTTGCTATCTAAGCAGAGGAGCCATGTAGCCTAGACGAGAGCTGCAGTTTCAGACCCAGCATTTACAATTATAATTGCAGTTCTGTTGCTACCTTCCAGCACAAAGTCATTAATGCCCTCTTAATTTCCCACTAGAAAACCCAAATTGGAACCACAGAGAAGAGCTCTACAATGGTTGGCAGTGTTTGCACATTCTTCTTTTTCCAGAGACATTCCCAGCTCACCTATTTGTTTTGCAATGCTTTAGGCTTCAAAAGTTACCTCTAATCCTGAAGTGTAAAACAAAATAAATACACATCATGTTACCTCAACTGGCTAATATCAACTGTATTATAGTTCATCATCTGACAGATGCTGTATTTAAGAAAACTCAAGATAAAACCAGTATTGCCATGAGTTGTGTTGCCAATACTGCCTGTAGGAGGAAAACAGCTCACCAAGGCCAGAGGCAGTTTCTACAAACCCAGAGATTTAATTACTGGGTTACCTGCTTCACTGGCAGTGAAGAGAGTGAGCTGGGACTTTAGACATCACTTACTTGTATTCTTACGACCTCTTGTGGATTTAAAGCACCAACTGTTTAGGAAGCATTTCTGCCTAGAAAGAGATTTACTGGCTATATCTCTGATGGGCATTTGGGGCTTACCTCAACACTTGCAGAGTCTTGGGAAATACAAAAGCTGTGTTGAGAGAGCACAAGAGCACAGAGCTGGCTCCTCCACCTCCTGCTGGCCAAGCTGGCCTGCCACAGCACCATGAAGAAGCAGCCAGACTGGAGTGATGTGAAACCACAGGCTGCATTACCCTCCCCTGCCTCTGGGCAAGACACTACAGGGCAGTGTTGCCTGGCCACTCCAATAGCTTTGGTATGGAGTCCCTGTTGGGGAACAGCTATTGGTATGTGTATTGTTTCCTTTTTTTGCAAAATGACAATTTAAGTGCAACAACTGTAAAATCATCCTCCTTGCAGAAGAGATTGTCTGCAAATACTCCCCAAAGCAGATCTGAAACAAACAAAACACAGTGAGGCAAAACTCCCAACTGGTCCTGCAAATGCAGCAACACTCAAACACCGTGTGCAGCCAACATAACAGCAAAGGATACTCATTATACAGAAGACAGGTATCATTAATTCCTGTGGAGATCCCATTCCCTAAGGGAACCTCCACACCACCAAGGGTGGTAGTGGCTGTGGGATCAGGCGCCGTTTTGCCCAAGCCTAGAAAGGGAAAACAACATTAGTTGCAAATCTAGAAGGGAAATAGAGACTTTGCACAAATAGAAAATGCCAGCCAAATACTACTTCACATATACTTTCAAATCAAGTGCAGAAGTACCTTCAAAAGAACACAAAGAATACAGTCTGTTTATTCAATTCAGCATCCCCATCTTTATGGCAGGTGTACTCTGCTACATTAAAAATGAGAATTTTAGACTTTCAGCTGTTAATTGTCTAATCTGTGGGATCAAAGCTAAACCAGAAGAGATTTGTAGCTCTCATACCCTAGCCACATTAATGAAAACATGCACATCACAGGATTTTCAGACAAGTACCACAAACCAGTTCTTATTCTTGGTAACATTTTCAATATAAATCTGATTTGACATCCAGAAGTGTGTAAGTAGAATGCATTGAAAAAGGTGCTAAATCACATTTTATTCTATGTTAGACAACTGATTTTTTAAGCCTCTCAAAATGAATAATTTAAGAAAAGCCACTCATTACTGTCCTTCACTCTCCCATCTTGGTAGAGAAGACAGTCATGATTACCATTTCTTTTGCTTGAATTAGACATCTAAGTCTTTTCTCTTATTTTCTTTTTCAATATATGATACTTTTTGCAGATAGAAGTGTAATGAGAGCACTTGTTCTATCTGAACTTTCATTCTTATATTCTCCCTTCTGTCCAAGCTTCTAAGACACTTTGAAAGCTAAACAATTATTCTTCTAATCTATTCATCTTTCTTCTAAAACACGCAGTATTTTTACAACAAAAGCAAGTAAGAAGTTGGAGAATGCACTTCATATTTTTTCCAGTGTAACATCAAATGAAACTTTCCTCCTGAATTTCAGGCACCATCAGTCTTAACGCTCTGAGTGTATTAACTTCAATCTTAGAACACCACATACGCATCCTGATGCAACTAAAGGGCAACATTATGCAACTTCTTAAAGGAAGTACAGCTAAGAAGTGACTATAGTTCTCTTTGCTAAGCAGAGTACCACAACCAAGTCTGCTATCAATTACAGATTACCAGTGAGAACTAATGCTTACCTTTGACACTGTGTTTTCCCTTG
This sequence comes from Rhipidura dahli, assembly GCA_013399225.1. Lineage (NCBI taxonomy): Eukaryota > Metazoa > Chordata > Aves > Passeriformes > Rhipiduridae > Rhipidura > Rhipidura dahli. The sequence goes on from VXAC01002383.1 coordinate 813,229, forward strand.
GGCAATTTTGTGATGTGGGAGGCATTCTTTAGCTCATACCTGGACAGCACAAAGAACACACAATAGCACTTTACATTCATCTTACACTGTTCTGTTGAAAAAAAACCACAAAATTTTCAGGCTTCAGTTTATGATGAGTTAATGTAAAGTTAATCTAAATTCTAGTCTTCTGGAACTCAACAGCCCTTCTTTGTCTTGGTTACTAATTTTAATGATATTGGCATTTTGCACAAGATTCAGCTACACCTGCAACAGTAGCTCTTATTTTAAGAAAAAACAAATCTTTTTTCTGAAGAAAAAGCACACGCTTTTTCTTCACACTGAAGAGAAGGCTTGCACTCTTAGCATCACCTTCTACGAGGACCTATTAAGCACATTTGGTAAATACTCTTCCTAAGTCACTTACATATTTCCAAGGGCAACTTCTCCCAGTAGTACTAAACCTATGGGATCAGCTTGAGATGTGTGACAGTAGTTAGCACTCTTGGATACCATGTCTGCAAAATAGATGCCCTTCCCGAACATGTAGCCGGTCTGCAAGCAGGAATAAAACAAACAAATAAACAAATAAAATTGGGGCAATATCCCAAAGGCAGCATTGAATACACCTGGCTGGGCTCCCAGGGGAGCAAAGCTGCAACTCAAGCTCTTGCGGACACCAGTGTGCAACCCACTCGGGGTACACGATGCTGTCTGAATGCTGGCAGGTAACACAGGGCCCTCCCCATGCAGCAATTCCTTTGTTTAAGTTGTCCCTGCCCGTGGCCATCTCTGGGCCCAGGGGTGGAAGGCAGCCAGAGAAGCTGTTTCACCCACCACAGGCGCTTCAGGCGGAGCTATCCGCAGACCCTGCGACAGGATGCCGGCGAAGTTGGTGGTGCGGGAGCCGTGCCACAGCAGCTGGCGGTTGTGGAGCTGCTTGAAGGGCTTGTAACGCTGGCTCTCTCCCTCACGCTCAATCCTGAAGATCTTCAGGTCAGAAGAGGGTAGGGGGAAAAGAATAACCGAGCAAATAAACCATTACCTTGATGCAACTCATCAGAAAGGAGGAAAAAAAATATCATCCAATCTGCAATGTACATTGATCTGCTAGGGAAAGTGATCAGGATGGGTTTTGGTATTTGTAATCTGCTGTGTCATGCTAGCCAAAAAAGAGGTAGTGGCAATCACTCAGTACTTGGTATCGATTACTTCTCCACCTTTTCTTCGGCATTTTCATGAGGCTCTATTTTTCCGAACAAATCATTCAATGAACTAAGGCTCAATTTCAGATGATTACTCCTCCACCTTCCTTTTGAAGCAAATTAAATTAAAATAAATACACACAAAAGCAAAAACACTTCATTAAGATCAGATCCACCTCTGCCTAGACTTTTGCTATTCTAATTAAAAGGAAAAGTTCTATCAAATCATCACTCAGCAGAGGAAACTGGGTAAGCTACTCAAAAATATAAGGCAATTGCAAACAAACAAGTCAGCTTAGGAGAGTCCATCTTCCCAAACATAAAGCCCAGCATGGGCCAGCTTACATCTACGACTTTGAGGTCATATGCGTTGTGCGTAGCAGCATGAGTGTTCTTCACATATTGTTTGATAATCTTGGCTTCTTCTGAATCTTTGTCAACAACCTGCAAAGAGGCAAATGAGAAGTTTCCTCAGCACACAAACTAGCAGCCATCTTATAACATGACAGCATCCACCCTATGCTTGCAACTGCACCCTTTAAACCTCCTCCACCATTTAGGTGGAAATACATTCCTAGCTAGAGAAGATGCACAGATATAGAAAGCCACAGAATGTCTGAGACAATGCTGAAAACTGAGATGATTTTCAATTCCACTACTCAAAGAAGGGTCAGCCAAGGACTGAGTCAGCCAAGGAGTCCAGTCAAGCTTTCAACACCTCCAAGAATAGACCCTCCATGGCCTCTCTGGGCAACCTTTTCCAGTGTTTGACCACTGCCAGAGTAAACAAATTAAAAAATCCAAAACAAACAACATCAACAAAAAAAGCTTTTTCTTTTGTTTAAACACAAATTCCTGTATTACAGTTTGTGCCCGTTGCTTCTTGTCACTGGAATCCACTGAGGAAAGTTTGCCTCTTTTCTTCCTTCTCCCATCAGGTATTCCTAGATATTGATATAATATCCCTTGAGCTTTCTTTTCTCCAGGTCGAAAGAGCTCAGCTCTTTCTGCATCTCCTTGAACACATGCTCCAGTTCCTTCACCCATCTCAGTGCCAATACATCTGTCCAGTTACAGCTGAGGTGATTTGTTTTACTCCAAACTAACAGGACATCAGCTTATATTCACAGCCACTCATTGTCTTTTATTTCATTTACCTTAATATCTGTTTTAAGTTTTTCATAGTTGATATCAATTGGGTCTTTATCTCCATCTTCATTTCCACCTCTGAGAAGGCTGTAAGCAACCTCAATATCAAGCAAGTTGTCCAACATCTGCACTTTAGCCTGAAGGATTTAAATAGGTTATGTTATGTTATGTAACTTAGGCCTTTGACATGTTCAGAGTAAATCTGGGATACCCCAAATTTAAAAAGTGTATGACAATCACAGGCCACATGGTGCCATCTAATAACACAATAGCACTGTCTTTAAATATATATATGATGCCTGAAGACCTAAGGCATCATATATACACCCCAAAATATATTATAATATACACACATATATAAACATAACGTCTCTATCTTCTAATACCTTATGCATATTATTATTTACAGATATATGCACAGGTATTATTACAGATATATGCACACAAACAAATAAAAAGATATTCTGAAGAAAACAAGTTTAACCTCATGAAAGCATGAGGTTAAACTTGTTTTTCTTCAGATGACCTTTCTGTTTGTGAGGTTTTAACACTTACTTTAACATGGTGTTTTTATGAGGTTAAGTAAGTGTTGAAACCTCACATACTCTCTGTTAGATGTCTGACATCAAGAACTGTTGCCTGCAAACAACATCCAGTTTCCAGTCAATACCTGAATGTATTCCAAGTTATTTAGGAGAGGTGGCTTCTTCATCCCAAAGTCATGAGGAATCAGAGTATAGAAGCGGTTGGAGAGGTCCAAAATCTGGGATTCTGAACCACTGTCAGAAACTGCCTAGACAAGACAACAAGCACCAAAGAAAGTTACTAAGTCTCCATAGCAATAAAAACCCACAAGATACTTAAGGACTAACACAGGAGCAGCAATACAAACAGTGCTCCTGCTGAAACTGTCACAGGACTAAAAAAAGCATTTCCATTTAAGTGTCTTGCATGTAGCAAGTCACAGTATTTGCACAAAAATACACAGAATTGTGTAGGAGAAAAATTCAATTGGGATTATGTTTCTGGAGGGCAAACTAAAGTCTTCAGGATATGTAAGTGGTGCATATCCTTATCAAGGTTCTGGTCTGTTCTAACAACTGAAGAACTTCCTGTATCTATGCTTTGCCAGGGAGCCCTTAGTACATTTCTGCAATCTGTACAGATAACACTATGTAGTGATTCTGGAATGGTTCAGATCACAATGTGTAAATACAGCAACGTTATCAAACCAGACCCTTTCCTGTGTCAACTTAACCTTTATTCTCATCCTCTGACAGACCTCTCTGGAGTGGAAACACAGCTCACTACTAGATCAAGGCACCAGCTTAATTTGCTCAACTGCCACTTATGTTTGTCACAGCCCAAAGTTTGTGCTCCAAAAATGTGAAAGACACAAATACTGCCCTCACTGGTACAACAGTGAAGAGAACTAACTGGTTACCCATGGAAGCCACATCCTCTTCTCCGGAGAGACAGAGAGAGAAAGCACAAATCTTTATATGCACAGCTCAGCATTCACCCCACCCTAAGCCCAGAACAACTTCTGAATTCCCTTTTTGCTCTAACATCTCTTTCATGCTTACCTGCTGAACCTCATTCAGGATGGAGTATGCACTCTGGATCTGTCGCTTGCTCAGTTTTCCCAATGGCATTTTCTGCAAGTCAATCTGATAAAGATATAAGTATTAAACCCAAATTTCACTACATTTAAACCACTGCAGCATTCCCTCTGGTTTCTAGAGAACTAATTTTTCCATGCTAATAGGACTGACCACACAAAGAATGGAAATGTTTTAGACTCTGTGGATTGAGGAATTATGTCAGAAGGACACACCATTGAAAAAACAACCTATAACCAAAGGAATACTGCAAGAGAAAGCTAAACACACATGCTAGGGCAACACAAAAATAGGATATTAAATGTCTGGCATGAAGTTTAATATTAATCTTGTGTCAGATGCATTCCTTAAACACATAAGTAATCACAGACTTAAGGCTGGCAAAGAAGCAAACTGAATGAAGTAATTCTTGTTCATAAAATAATCTGTGTCTCTAGGTACAATCCAGACACCCTCTTCCAACTTCACCCTACAATTATCAAGGGTCAAATGCAAAGAAGCTGTGAGGTGCTTCATAATAAGTTATGAAAAATGAGCCGAAGTCCCTTAATTGAGTTAAAAGCAATGGTCTTGGTTGCCTGCATTTGTGCACTGATTTAATTTAGATGTTGGTTTTCTTTGTGTATTGATGGATCTTGGGGGAGTACTGGAAATCCTTATATTGTTAAAGGACCATCTGAATGCAAAAACGTTCCAACTAAAATCAAGCCCAGTGGAGTCTTTTAGAAAGATTATACTTATACACCCTCTAGACTCCTGACACTACTCACCATACACTCTTGCAGGTCAAACTAGTTTTTACTGAAGTTGATGGATTTAAGATTTAGCTCATGGACAGAAGATCCTATGAAACCATGACTATCACTACTGCCTGGCTAAGTCCCACATTATTTATCCACTACAGAGCTAGGAAACCCAGATGTATGCAAATCTTCTCTCCAAGACGAACTCAGAAGGCTCTTCTAAGCCACAGACACTGGGATGAAAGCCCTGAAGTGATTTTCCAAGGAGATTTCCATCCTGTACTGAGCTTAGGAACTTTCACCTTTAGTGACAGCTAAGCATAGATAAAGCCAGATACCAAGAAAAGCCAAGATGGGCTGCAAGAGGGAAGACAGGCTTCAAAACTGATCATGTCTTGGGGGCATGAGAGGCACAGAGCCAAGATTAATAACCTAACGAAAACCAGTCTGCAATAAATTTGTAGCTCCCAAACTTTTGAGGCCAATACTCCCTTGCTGAGTACCACCTGTACCAATCTGTATTATGTCATTATTAGCTGAAAAATGATGCAGGACACAAAAAAGTAAAATGGGCCACTTAACCTGGATATGCAGAATAGCTGCAGACACCTGTAATAATTTTAATTTATATAAACTTGTCAACTAACATATATCATCACTAACACACAAACACTAACACTTAAAAAATAAAACATCCCCCAATCACGTGATATAGGAGCACAACTCCAACAGAGCCCACAAATAGCCAAAGGGCTGGAATTTGTGTCTCCTGTGACTCATGGGAGGTAGACAGAGTCCTGCAGAGCTAAGCTCTGGTTTAAAGCTAAACTGCATCCAAAGCTTTACCATTAGATGGCAAAGCAAGAGGTGCCTGGATAGAATAAAATACTCAGGATCAGTTTGATTAAAGGAACTAAGCAGTCGTTTCTAGAGGACACATAGAAACATCAGGAAAAATACTATTTCCTCTAACAGAAAACAGCTGTTCAGCAGCATCAGTACAGGAAGATAAATCTAATAGAAAGACTGACCCATCTGGAGTCTCAGTTCTGCTATAGCTCTGCAGATGGTGTGAATTAGCAGTTTCAAGGGAGTTCTACAAAACCAAATGAGATGAGATGATGATCAGTTCAGAGCCTTTAGCCAGTTGCAGTTACAAAAGATTATTCATATTTTACAAGACTTTGATGTAAAGCACCACTGAAGATACAGGAGAATGTAACTAACCCAAGGTACTAAAAAATGTTGGGCAAGCCATCTGAAAGCTTCCAGGTAAGCTGTAAAAAATGGTGCAAAGCTGTTCTGAAAGGTAGATACACCAAATAATGATACAGAGAGCAAAGAGCAGCAACTTAAATATGAAGTCTTTGGGCAGAATAACTAAGTTGGCTGAAGAAAACTGAAATTTGTTATTTAGAATTAGTTTGAATGGCTGCCTTAAAACAAACAGCAGGATCTCTGCACACCAGTAAAACAGTGCAAGGAGAGACAGACCATTCTACCAAACCACTCTCTGAAAGCCTGCTAGAAGGATGGATCAAGAAGTATGGAGGAAAGAAGAATGGATGGAAATAGAGTTTTATTAGAACAAATGAGAAATGCAACCAAAACAATCTCAAGTCCACCCTGTGCAGAAGAGGATGTGGACTTTGATGAGACACTTCCATTAGTGTAAGTATCAACTGGCAGCATTTCTCTAGTCTGAGTTGCATCTCATTTGCTACCTAAATCCATGGTATCTGTGCACTTCCCAGCCCCCAAATGGTTCCCTGCTTGGAGTATCACCAGCGTCACATGAGCAGCAGACTGGTTATCTGTGTTAATACTTTAAGAGCATTCAGCAAAGAGAAGTCCTATGCACGTGTGACTGGAGAAAAACACAAACAAACGAAACCACAGAACTATTACTGATCTAGGACTGGCACACAAGTCTCTCACAGGCTTGTTAAATTAAAGACATTGTTAGACAAAGAATGCACCTGTGTTTTAAGAACTGCATGTGCCATAACTAAGCTACTACTTCCAGGGCTTGGCATATGCCAGTCAGGCTCTTGCCTTTGTTTTAAGATGGTTCTAAAACTCACACTTGACTTTTGGGAAGTATGAAGCACCCTGGATTGCAAAGAACTTGCTTCTGTTTGTGCATGATGGGAGGTTAGAAGGGTGAAACGTGAATGTGTGTACTCACCTCAAATTCCACCATTGCTTTCTTCATGCTCTCCACATCAAAGATCATCTTAATAAGATCTTGGATTGGCTTAGCAAGTTTTGATTTTGTCCCAGCACCTACTGTCAGTTTCCTGACAGCTTCTTCATCCTGGAAGGTAAAAATAGTACCAGAATTAGCAAAATCACAAAGGATAAAAGTAACAGGCTGGCTGCCATGGCAACAACTCAAAACCATTTTAGTGTGTGCATACTATGACTAGCCTGAAGTTCATGAGGAGCGTGGGACACTGCTCTGACATTCTGGAATAAAGTGGGCTTAAAAAACCACCTATTCAGTAATTTGGCAGATGTTATTTCAAGAGATGTCACTGTAAAAAGCAAGCAGAAAGTAGAATTAAGGGAATAGGAACTGCCTTTGCATCTCTGCTTCACCTCAAGCAAGTATTAATTACTTATTTGCAAGGTTTCTGCTGAACAGAGACTTTCATATGAAAAAATGACTGTTTACTTTGCTGCTTTTATGACAAAATAGATGTAATAACTAGTTTCACCAAGTTTTTATTACAAAAACTGTCGTAGATGTGTATGGGAATAATCAATTAGCCATAATACCACCTCAATGCCTTCATGGAGAGATGAATAAATCAGCCAGGTGCTTTGAGTAACACTGTATGTTACACTGAAACAGACACTTTGCCACTGCAATATTCAAATTTCCAGAATTAAAGCCAAGCTTTGAGTGCTTTGCACTGAAAGATGGCATCCATTAATCTGGCCACAGAAAAACACGTCTTGAAAATATGCTCTCTGGCATCTTTATAACTATTAACAGCATTCAACTATTTAGTCTGAAAATAGCTCAGGTTACAGGTATGCCTTTAAATAAACACACAAACCCTCACTGGAAAGAAGGAAGAGAATTCTTATTTAGCTTAGTTGCCTAAATAGCCAAATCTTACTGGCAGTGAATAATTTCTCTTTTTCAACCTGCTCAAAATGTGCATTAAGTGAAATGCTGCATAGGAGTTGCTTCAGCATTTGGGAGGATTTTGGAGGCAGCAGACAGATGAGTAGAATCTATTTTACATTTTAAAAAATTGCATTTTGAGACAGGATGTATGTGAACTGACTGCTGAATTAAATTCAAATTAATATCCTAAAAATTTCAGAGTAAACAGGAACAAGCATTGAAGGGACATGAGATCTGAAAACAGAAAACTCCTTAGTTTCCCAACAGGTCTATTTTAATGGATGGTACTCTGATCTACAGCTCTCCCCTGCAGCAGAGAGAAGATGCAACAGCTGCACTTCATTCCCCTGGTGATCCAAGAGCAAGCACAGAACAGAACAGACAGCAAGGAATCTCAGCAATGCTCCACCTGGGACTGGGGCATTTCAGGGTTACCTGTCCGTAATCTATTTCCAGTGGGTAGAATTTTTTGGGATATTTAGTGAAGTTCTTTGAATGCCAAGAATTGCCAGTTTTCTCTTCATACAAATTCAGGAAGTGCTCGATGGCATCTTCTTTTGATGGCATCTGCTCCAGCTTGTTACTGCCGATTACAGTGCCCACACGGCCCCAGGATCTGAACACCCAGTACCTGGAGAAATGGAATGGGAGAGAAGAACAGGCATCAGCTACTCCACTGCTATCAGACACTGGCATACCATTAGTTTTATGGGACACACTCACTTACCTGTGGTTGTGGGAAATCAACAGAGGAGTCACCATATGCCCAAGAACTGGCGTGAAAAATGCCCAGTGTTAACACACCAGAACTACAGCCCTGAAGGTAAATGGGTGCCCAGCAGGAAAAGAGAGGCTAACATCTCTCAGTCTTAATGTTTTACAAATACAAATCTTCAGACAATTGGGGTCATATATTTGAAAATCAGAGACAATGCATCTTTAAGCCTTGGGCTTTAGAGTTCAGTATTTTAGAGAAACCAGAAGTAAACAAAGTATTTGTCTGTACTACTGACACTGCCTTGGGTGAGCTTCTGTAGTATTTATGAGGATACAATCAATCAACCTTTCCAGTATGTCAGGTATGAAATGCAGGCACTGAAATCCCTCCATGTACTGAATCCCACACTTGATACAACCTCACACACACGAGGCAGCAACAAAAGCTTATTACAAACATGGTACAGTGCAATAAATCTGGAGCTGAACCATGGTTGTTGCTACCCTGGATTTCTGTGTCACTTCTGGGTTTGGTAGGGGCAGTTTAATTTTAAAGAACCCTCTCAATCTCTTCATCTAATCAGCAATGCAACCACTGGACAGCTCTGCCACGCACCCAATGAGACTGGAAAGCTAAACACACAATCAGCTCCTGACTATTTCATGCATTTTGTTACGCTTCAGGGCACACAATTCAGGATTACACTGAACTGTGGTAGAACAGCCAGAATTGGTTACAGCTCTGCAAATAGAAGACAAAATTATCTTAAGAGAATATGGGGGAAAAAACTCCACCCTAGGTTTTGTCAACACCACAAAGAATGTCTCCATGCAGAGCAGAGATTTCTCCATGGGTGGCTTGTTTGGTAGGTTTGCAGGAGTGCTTTTAGTTTTGGTTTGAGTTTTTTTGTTTGTGTTGTAGCGGAGCTTTTTTTGAAGTAACTACACCAATCTGTTATCTGCCCAAAGACATTTTACTCATACTTGGCTTTTGGAGTGTCAAAAATCCAGTATTTATTAGAAAAAAGTGAACAAAAGTATTTCAAGGGAAAACTAAACTCACCTGTTCTCTCTGTCATCCTCCAGCAGCTGCAGTTTATAATAGGAATTTGTTCCTTTCACAATATCTACTAGTCCCAGGGTTGCACTGAAAATTTTCCCACCTTTTTCAAAGACATGAGCAGAATCCTCCAAACCTGCAGAGAAGAAACAAATTAGAACACAGAGGAGGAGAAGGAGGTTACTGTTTTAGCTCTCCTTCCTGCATTTTTGCTCATCCAAGCATTTCACATCAGTGGTGTGATTTAACAAAAATACTGCAAAAACAGTGACCACGCAGCTCTTTCAAAACTATTTGGAGCATGTTTTCCTTTTAATGAATTGTGAGCACACACCTTTAGATAACCTGGAGTGAACATCAACCCTAACTAAAGGGGAAACAAATTGTAACCTTTGATAGAGGATGATCTAAAAATCTACAATCTAACACTGTGTGGCCAGCTGAAGGAATCCTCAGGAGAGATGCAGCTCTGCAGGCATCACATCAGCAAATGGACTGAAAACCAAAGGCTGGCCTTGGATGCAGTGCAAATTGTCAGAACATCCATGCACCACAGGCTTGGAGAGCAGCATCAGAAGATGCTCATGCCAAACCTGTGTCCTCTGCTGGCTGGGCCTTTATTCACTCCACTGTCAGGAGATCCTAAAGCTGAACAAGGTGCACGCTGTAGTTTAAGTGGTCTTTCTGAAAGTTGCACTAGAAAATCCTGGAATATCCAGCATCAGATGCTAATCAATTTCATTGCTTCCTTTGACAGCAATGAAAAAGGTTTAAAAATTCATGCTCCTTTATGGAACCCTCATCCTTTCACAGAAAAACAACATTCTGCAAACCATCACGAATTCTGAAGACTGTGGGTGGTGCAGGCACAGGCACTGTTATCACTCACCAGAATCAGGGTCTACTGCTGCTCCACCCTTCACTGTTAGCTTCATTTTCTTTTCAGACTTGCTAGGTCCTGCCATAAAAAGACAGTTAATTTTTTTCTTAGGTGAGCAACACAATCTGACTTGAATCAACCTTAAAATTCTCAATTTACATAATTATCACCCTAAGGTGAATCAGATTCCCAGTATATGAGCACTCTGATTTCAATGGCTTATTTTTACCCAGTTCTAGCAGCCAAATCACAGCCCCCACCCCAGTAAGTCAATGAGAAATTAGATTTCCCCAGATTATCTCTATCTCTATCTCTTTCTTTTTTTCTGGGCCCCAAGGGGTGGACTGTATAATTTTTTCACCTGCATTGCAGATAAACACAACCACAAAAGTGAAAGTGGGATTTAAAAACCTCACAGGGCTTGGGGAGTGTTTGGATTCCCTGGGGATGCTACTGTGGTGAGACAGCCTGGCAATAACACACCCAACTGTATGACAGAAACCTCCACTTGGAGGACACAGAGAACAGGTTCTGAAGGGAATTGAGCAAATATGATGGTTTTGTTCACCATCTAAGGTTAATAATGCAAGCTGTCTATGGCATTGATGAGCAATGCCATCAATATTTTTCCTCCTCTGTCAAAAACAGACTCAACGCTCTGGACCTCAGTATTTTCTCACTTGCCAACACCCCCTGGGTAGAGTCTGTCATTTTGGTGCCCCAGTACCCCCCTGGAGCTGCAACACTGACCCAAACTGGCAGAGAAGCTGATGTGTTAAGAGGAAGAGACTGGACTGAGGGCAGGAAGCCTGGGCAGACTGAAGTGGGGGAAACAAGAGCTAGCTCAGGAGACAGTTTCACATTTATTTAAAGCTAGTCTTGCCCTGAGGTCCATTATATAAACTTAACACAAGAAAAAGGGCAGAAAATTCAAGACAAGAATAAGGACAGACTTGCTTTGTGCATGAACAGTTCTGAACAGGTCTGTGGAGAAACAAATGCCTTGTTCCTCACCTTGTTCTTCTTTGACCTTCCCAGTGCTCTTTGTGCTTGGGGGCTTGCTGCTCTTCCCATCCACAGCCATTTCCTCGTGCTCCATTTTCACCTCTGCACCCCAAGGTGAAAGCACATGGAGAGACACAAGCTCCTGGAAGTCCTTGCTGGAAGATTTCACATCCTGAAGAAATGCCTCTGAGACCACACGGACTTTTGCCTCCTTCACTTCTTCCATCTTCTTGCTCATCTTCTCCACATCCTCTGCAGAGGCAGGATAGGAAAGGTAGAAAAAATGCTTCAGTGAGGTTTTAGACCTCAGCCTCTCCCTCTGGCCATGATTCAGGGCTCTGTAACTCTTTGTAAAAACACAATTCTACTACATTTCATATTCATCATGTTCTTTGGAGAGCCAAGTCCCTCCTACGTACAAAGCTGCAGCTAGGGCTAGAGCATGAACACTCCTGTTTTACCTGGCTGGTCCAGCTCTCCCTTCCCAGAGCTGGGCTGGAGCTGGACTTTCTGATGGATGGCAGCAGATCTCCCACCTCCCAGTCAGTTTGCACAACTCCAACACAGAGCAAGAGCAGGCTCTAAGCTGCCAGCAGAGCTAACAAGTGCCCTCAGGCACCCACAGTCAGCTCTGGGGATTCTCCAAGGCAAGCATGGACACAGCCCCCAGCACCCTTCATCCCAACAAAGGTGACGTGCACACCACCACGGTCTGCACACAAACTCCAGCTGCCGCTGACCCAAGGGAGCCTTAAGGCACAGCCTGCCAGGTTAACTTGCTGGGTAAGCAAAACTCAAACAGCACACATCTGTCTTTACTTTTCCAAGCACACTCAGGCCATGTGTGCACACAAAACACTCCCCCTAATTCAAACACTGATCCCCAGACAGCTCTGAGGACAAGTGTCCTCTGCAATCTGCTCAGCTCTGAACCAGAGCCACCAGTAACCCAGGCATAGCTGCTCACTCTGTGTGCTGATGCACAGGGTGGCCTTGTTGGCTGTTGTTGTCATCTTTCCTCCCAGGTCCTCCACAATGCTCTTCACCTCCTCCTTGTTCTTTGACAGCTTCCCAACAACCAGGATCTTCATGTTGGTCAGTGGTTTGTCTAAAGGTTTGGAAACAACATGTTAGCAACAGGCACAGACTCCCCTGGACAAACAGCAAGCACACAAGGACAGCATCCCCCCACTCTGTACAATCAGCTCAGCTGGCAGGGAGATGAGGGGCCAAGCAGGTCTGACCTGTGCTAAGCAAGCAGGAGGGAGTTCCCCTTCCCAGAGGAAAGGCAACAAAGCTCTGCAGCTGCCAACAAACAGAAGAGATGGAAGACAGGGAAATGGTATGTAGGCATATTTGCCCTTTTCTTGGTTTGTTTTGTTAAGTGAAAATCAAACCAATCAGTCTGCTTTCAGCACTGGGGACTGTGCTCTGCTTCCCTTTTCTTCTGATGCCTGGATAGCATGGGAAGAACTCACTGCCACATGAAAGCTCCTGCCTTTTCAAAAGGAAATCTTTTTTTGAGAGGCTGCAGAGAGAATTATCTCTCAAGCAACATTGTTCCAGTCTTGATCTTATGGACAGTACAAGGTTCTATCATGGAAAGCCCATAACAAGTCAGGAGCAAACTGGTAACTATGTGAGGCTCCATCATACTGTGTTAACATTGCAGTTCAGGTTGGTCCAGGACATGGCAAGTGTCTAAGAGCATATTTGCACTGCTAAAAGAGAAATGCTATCAACTCTGATTGACCAGCTGAGGGTTGTGCTTCCTCTTCTCCCCTCAACTCAGATTAGTTTGGTTGTTAGCAAACAAAACAACCTGGCTTTAAATCGAGTCAACCTTTTGAGTTTACTTTCAGAGGGCTTTGGGGCTGGAATCAATTTGCTAATCAGAAACAAGACCCAGGTTGCTTTGTCTTCATTGTTAAAATAATATGATCTGACTGAAGTTAAATGCAGAATTACTCCCACCTTTTTAACCAAGTAACAGATAATGCTCTGCACCCAACACTATGGCCAGAACTAGAAAGGCTGAGTAAGAAAGAAGTCAGCATAGTTCTTAACACACAGGCTTTATCACCAAAGCATGCAACTCATTCCAGCAACCTGCAGGGAGTTTCTTAAGTCCAACCTTTTGCCAGTTTGTGGGCTGGAGACAGCACATCTATTTTGCATAAGGGGAGTCAGTGATCAGTAAAGCCAAATTTCAGTAGATGATTTAGAAACAAAGCAAACCCCTGAATAACCCTCTTGCCCTTAAAACCTAAAAATATGTGGAATATCTGGCATTATGGACACCCCTGGATGGTCCCCAAGAAACCAAGCAAGGCAGCATTTTTGAAGCAGGTCTCCCCTGAGACATAATTTGCAACACCAGCCATTACATTTCTGATTCACTGCATACACACCATTTCCTCACAATCAAGAAACACCCAAAATGATCTGTGAGTAAACAGCAGGACCGCAAGCCCATGACCCCAAGCAACCCAGCATATCAGGGCCTGCCTGTGCTAGGAAGACAAAGCACACAAGACACTTTTTTACTAGGAGAGCTCTGCCTGCTTGAGGGTAGGAGAACAGTGGGACTGTTCAGGGTGGCACAGCTGGCTGGGAATGGCAGCCTGAACATCATCCTGAACTCCACCAATCCATGCCCACCCAGACACCTACCTCTGGGTGCAGCCACAGTCTCTGACAAAGGAGCAGATGCAGAGGGAGGAGGTGCGGAGTTCACAGTCGCAGTATCTGGAGGGAACACCCTGTCCTGCTTCTTACATTTGAATTTCTTCAGGTAAGGAATTTCCCGAAACTCCTGTGGGATGGAAGCACAACCAGAGTTTAAAACCAATAAATATTATAAGACTTAAAGGATAAATTGAGCACTAGCCAGATGTTGGCATTTACTAGACCTCTTGGAAATTATTTTCAAGATATTCACACTAAGCTGGACAAAACCTCACTTTACTGACTGAGAAAACAAAGCTGGAAGAGGGCAAATGATGAGTTTCAAATCAAATCAGCAATATCTCTTTCAATTTCGTGTTGCTGGAAAAAATATGATTTATTTATGCATTAGCTGCCTGCTCCTGGAGGGATGTAGCTGTGACAGGACTTCCCCGCTGTCACAGCTGCTCAGCGCTGCAGCACACTCTGCTCTCTGGCACCCAGCACGGACTGCTTCTTGTTCAATCAGTTCAGAAATGTCCTTCAAAACGTCAAATATGCAGTGAACACCCACCTTTGGGATCACCCAGTCTTTCCTGTTGGGAGTCTGTGTTTTAGCAACGCACTTGGTCCAGGCAGTGATATCCCCTGAACAGTAATAAGCGTCGCTCTTGAACACAAACTGCCCCTTGCACTCCTCACAGGGCAGCAGAGCTCCAAATGCCATCCCATCTGCTACTCGGTCCAAGATCTAAAGCAACAAAGAACACAGAACAGGTCAGGGCAGGAGGAGGCTGGAAGCACTCTCACTGTGTTACCCTGGGCTGCACAAGAACACAGCTGCCAGGCTGCTGGCACGCAGGCACGGACATTTCCAGCACATCACACACACTCTGAACATGAAGCAAGCCTCTCACCTGCACTGATGGATATATGATGCCTCAGAGGCATGGCACAGGGTCTCTCCTGCTCACACCCCTGGCTCAGTCTCCTCTCCAGGAGGAGGGAGGTGATTCTCCCCCTCTGCTCCGCTCTCATGAGACCCCACCTGGAAAAGTGCGTCCAGATCTGGGGCTCCCACCAGAACAAGGACATGGGCCCACAGAAGTAAGGCCAGAGGAGGACCACAAAAATGACCAGAGGGTTTGAGCATCTCTCCTGTGAAGACAAGCTGAGGGATTGTACAGCCTGGAGAAAAGAAGGCTCCAGGGAGACTTTGCAGGACCTTCCAGAACCTAAACAGGGTCTACAAGAGAGAGGTGAGGCACTTTTTACAAGGCCATGTAGTGACAGGACAATGGCTTTAAACTGAAAGAAGGTACATTTAAATTGGATATTAGCAATAAATTCTTCACTCTGAGAGTGGTGAGGCACTGGAACAGGCTGCCCAGAGGAACTGTGGATTCTCCATCCTTTTAAGTGGTCAAGACTGGGTTGGATGGGGCTTAGAGCCGCCTGATCTAGGGGGTGGTATCCCTGCCCAATCCCTGGCAGGGAGACTGGAAAGAGATGATCTTTAGAGTCCCTTCCAATCTAACCCATTCCATAATCCTATGGGATTCAGGAGAACATACCTACCACAAAGCCCTGACCAGGCTGCCATGCCAGAACAGCCAGGGAGACCAGCTACTGCATCTGAGCACGTGAGTAGGTAGGTGGGAACGTAGGCTCAGACAAGTCCAGGTTTTCCTGCCTAAGAGTATTCCATAATGATTTTGAGTCTAGACACTTCCCACACCCCAGCCCACACTCCTTTAAAGAGTCTTGATAAATACAAATACTTAAAGAAGTATGTAGCTCTGAAACAGAGCAGAGTTTCACAAGTTACATAAACTGAAATGGACTGATTTTAGAAAAGAAACTGGGAAAGAATTTGTACAGTTTTTGCTTCATTTTCCATAACTTAACAGTTGAGGAAGGCAACGTGAAGTGCCTTAACCAACCTGCTCATGAAGAGCCAGCACCAAAAACGTGGACCACTTTGATCACAGCAGAATAAAAGCACTACACCACAACTAAGGTGCTGAATTCAGCATTACACACCACCACACTGCCCTTCACAAGCAAGTGCAACAGCAGTACCAGAGTCCTGGGACAGAAGGACTGGGCCTTGCACCGAATTTCTTTCTTAAGTGTTATGTTAGGAACATTCTTCAGACTGGTGGACCTTGCAGCAACATTGGGTCAGGTCAGCTTCACCCGACTCCAAGACCCCGCACACGCACAGAGCAGTTACAACCAACTCACGGCATTCTCCCCAGAGGGGACCTCCTGCTTGTTGGCAATCAGCAGCTCCTTCAGGTCATTAGTGGAGCACACCTTCCTCAGCTCATCCTTGATGCCCCAGATCAGCTCTGTCTGCTCCTGTTGACAAAACCCAGCAGCTTAGAAAGCAGTCGACTGCAAGTAGCTAAGAACACTCCTAAAGCTGCAGTATGTACACAAGGGTTTAGCAAGTCCATATTATCTGAAACACAGATTGTGAGATCAAGAGCTCCAAGAACCAGTAACCTTACCAAAAGAGAGAGTCAGACATTTTACCAAACACCTAAAACAGATCCTTAAAATCACATCTTTGAAATATCAGTGCCCTTACTTAAAAAGCTCTCAACATTCTTTGCAAATTTCACCTACCTAGCTGACACTGAGACCAGGGGGGATGTAGCTGCATTTGAGCCTTCCATCAAAAACAAAAACCAGAAATGCTGATTGCTACTCTTCTTTTTTTTTTGAGATAACTAACCATTAGAGGAATTTCTACCAGATCAGACACCTGCAGCAGTGTGGAAGAGCATGCACATTCTTTTGGGACTTTCTACTCAACTTGAAAGGGCTGGGAAGCAAAAAAGCATCCTAAAATATATCAGATAGTTTCTGAATGTTATCCACTGGCTACAGTTAAAATGTAGTCTTACCCTGGAAGAAGTGGCTGACTGGGTTAAATTGTTTAATTTTCAGTGTTAATGATCATGCTTGATGAAATGCTGTTAAAAAAAGTGAACCCAAAGCTAACCCTGATCCACAAAATGCCTCAATCTGTCATAAACATCTCCACTGTAGCAGCAAAACCTTAAAAACATCTCAGCTGGGATTTTTGAAAATTAAGATGCTGCCAATGCAACAAAAAAGAAAACTTTTGTGCCATTTCTTTACAGCTCCATTAAGACTTCAACTGCAGCAAAGGCAGCTTGTTGGGTTTTTTTTTCTTGGGAATATAATACAAATTTCAATAAATACAAAATTCTTGAAGCTCTACTGGGAATTCTTCCCACAATATTCTAGAAAGCTAAAGGTAGAAAGCTGTGATCTATCACAATTTGTACGCAAGAACTGAACACATCTCCCGAGATGGGAGGGTGAAAAAGATTTGATTTTTCAGTAATCTAGTTGTGCACTTTATCTCTGTTTAATTTTTACTATGAGCTATTTATTGTTTTTCAAGCTTTTCTGCAGCACTGCTTGGGCTCCAAGTTCCAGCCACCACAGCTAGATGACACAGCAAGGAGCACAGAACCAAGCCTCTCAGAAAAAAGGCATTTAACCTAATCCATTTAAATCCAATAAGCACAAGTCCTAGAGAACATCCTTCCTGCCTTTCAAGAGGCTACAGCTCTTCAATAAGTGCCTGACGCTGCACTCTTCCAACAAGGCAGTTCTCAGGTTGTGAGCAGCTAAAACTCACCTTCAGCTGTTTTTCCTGCTTTGATTCTTTCTCTTTTTCTTTTTTCTGCTTCTTTTTTGCAGTCACATTTCCATCTACCTCTTCTCCTTTCCTTTTTCTAAGAGAGAAAAACAAAACAAAACCACACACATGAAAGGAAGTTATTGAGATGGCTGTCCAGCAGTTAGCAGAGCTCAGATTACTGACTGCTGCTATCTGCAGAGGCTTGAATATCCTCAGTGCTGGCAGGCAAACCCATTCTTCACATTCCTCAGTGCTAGATTATAGACAGGCACTTGGCTCTGCAATGTGAGCTGCCTCCATCAGGTCAGTTCCACACTTAAGAGGGTTTCCATGGGGTACCCATACAGTGTGGGAGAAGAGCACATGAAGACTGCAACATTCTCAGGCACAATCACTGAACTAACAGCTTGATCAGTTTAGACACTTCACACTGAATTAAAGGACAGCAAACATGGTAACTTTAAGGAGCTAACACACTGGGGAACCAGGCGTTTCCCGTCTAGTTTCTCTTCAGATTGGAATTAAGTCAGGCCTCTGAAATAAAACAGGTGAAAGTTTCTGCTTGGAAAATGCTTCCAGGCTCACAGTGGTTTTGTGATGCACTGTTGGGAGTTGTTTGTGTGTAAATTTATTGCTATTTGCTAGGCCTTAGAACTGAAGGGAGAAGTTACAGAAGACACTGCTCAAGAAAGACTGGAAAAAGAAAGACAAATAAAAACTGGGGGATTTTGGCAGACTTCAGTATGACAAGGGACCTCTGAAAAAGATGATTTACATTTCCAGAGTCATGTCATCCCCTTTGTTTGCCTGGAGTGTGTGTTCTCCTTATGAGGACACCAAGGGAAATTTTGCCCCAGCTGAGGTAGGACGGGCCTGCAACTCGAGGCAGAGCATGAACACAGCTTGGATCTCACACTCCATTTTGACAGAGCTGCTTTCTGTTATGAACCATCAGCCAGGTTTCTTTTTAAGAAAGCCTCTCTCAGCTTTGTAAGCTGTGGCTGATGGTTAAGTCATGAAGTTGGCATTCTCGATTGCTCTCCTACTTGCAATTTTAAACAGTTCACTTTCTAGGATTTTGCTCTCATTAAGACTAACTCTGTATGACAACTAAAAAGCTGCTGCAGGAGGATGTCAAGAGGTACTCTCCTCCCAGAGACTCCTGCATGAGACCTGTATGTTCTAGTAACTCTCCTGGCCCTAAAACTGGGCTAACTGCTCATTTTATCTGCAGTGGCCACAACAACCCATCATTAGCACCTCTGACCAAACTATAGCTCAGAGCACTTTGAGGGGCTGGTTTTGCAGAAGAGCTCATCTTCCAGCTGTGCCCCTGCCAGGTGCCATCAGTGAGCAGGGGCTATGCTACACATCTCCCTGCCCTGTGGAAACACACACTGTGCTGCCAGCAACTGCTTGAGAAAAACCCCATCCTGTGCTCTAAATCAGGCAAGTTGCAACCAGAGTGGCAGGACTGGCTCCAGCACACACAGAAGAAGCCAAGCATGTCCTCTCTCCTCCTTGGCTGCAGGGAGCAAGACCAGAGCATCCACTGAGCCCCACCAAGAGGGTAATGATCTCCTCAAGTTTTAACAGAGCCAGGGGTACACAACAGAATCTGTAAAGAACTTATCAGCCTGAGTGCAAAATGTTCTGCTGCACCTTCCCAAAGCAGGGGTTTAATGATGCAAGTGCTTAGGAAGGGTACTCTGCATATCTGCAGAGTTGGCTGAAAGTCAGGCTGCCTCCAGCAAGCCAGCACTCACTCCCACAATGGAACTTGTCTCCTGGTCTCCAAAAGGAGCAAATCCAGCACAGCAGCCACTGGAAGGAGATCACTCTGCTGAGAGGCCCTATGACCCAGGGAAAGCCTCCAAATTCCAGCAGCGACTCACACTTTTGGCAGCTTCTCCTCCCAGTCAAGGGAACAGCAGTTGCTCTTGCAGACAGAGTGATTACTGTACCTGCTCCAGCCACTGGAACAAACCTCTGAGTGGAGAGGGATCATCCCAGCTGCAGGGAGGCAGAAAGCTGTTGGTCACCACCTTCTCTTTTGTGCCTGGCCATGCCCAAGGCTAAAGCAAACACTAATCATCTCATATTGCCTGGAGAAGGGAACGGCAAAGCTGAATTCATCCTGCATCTTCCCAAAACAGCACATTTTAGAACAATCAGTAAAATACACCCTCATTGTGTTTCCATCTTCCATCTTTGGGCCCCAATACTGTGTGTTGCTCACAGCAGTGGGGTGCTGCTGTGCACACCCTTTCTCCTGCTGGGGAAGGGACAGTCTTACACCTCTGACAGGTACAGATCAAGAGCTTGCATGTAAGGGCTGGTACTTCCCAGGCAATGCAAACCACTTCTCACCTTCATGGAGGACACACAAGGTTTATTCTGACTTCAGAGAAGATGAAGAGGGAACTGTCCCACTCCAGCCTGACCCTTCCTGACCATCTATTCTATTTTTCACGTTCCCCTCTTCTCCTCCCTAGAATGAAAAGGTGGAAACGACAGTCACAGCAACCCTGGATAAAGCAAGCAGCCCACACAGGGAGGAACAAGAACTCCCCTTCTCACCTCCTCCCTGTAAAACACTGCCAGACTGTTGGTGACCTGAGCACTTAGCATTTGCCTCAGGCAACCTCTGCAGCTAATCCAGTGCTGCATGACATCTCCAGAGTGACACTTTGCTCCTGTCCTGGGCAGCAATTCCATCTAAGCAAGCGAGGCAGAAAATATAGGAAGTGTTACAGCTCAAAGCAGGAGGGCAAAACACACACTACCAAAGACATACTGTCAAAAGGAGCTCGCAAGCTGCTGCTGCATTTCCTACACCAGCATACAAGCATTCACTCCACAGAGAAGCTGCAGGCAGGCAAGGACACAAGATCCTCCTTTCCCAGGTCTGCAGAGAGCTGGTGCTTAGACAGGACAGCCCATAGCCCAAGGGAGGGTTCCATTTCTCACTCAGAACTGGCTGAGGAAGGAGCCAGGATCCTTGCAGTAAATCTTCCCATATTTGGCCTTCACAAGGAAAGGATTTTCCAACTTATTCTTGGTAGCCCTGCTCAGCACCTCACCTCTCCCATCTGGAAAAGGCATGTCACAATGCCACTCTTACTCAAAGGGCTCACAGGGCAGTCCCAAAGTCTGAGATTCCCCTCAGAGCATGGGCTGGACATGCAGTAGCAGCACCTGAATTTGGTTGTGTCACATCTGAATTGCACAGACTTCTGAGTCAAGATGTAATTTGAACACAGCACAATTAGAAATATCTTTGAAGATCATTTTGAGAATGTCACTTGCAACAGACACTAACATAATTTCTGCAAGAGGCTGTAATTTCTGTTGTTAATTTCTGTTATCTGATCGAATGCACAAGGTGAATTACTTGAGGTAACTGCATCTCATTCAAGTTTCTGGAGTGTTCTTCTTTTGGCTTCTCCATAACTCCTGTGCTTTCTTGGCAGGCAAATCACCAGACAGTTAGCACACCACATCTCTCCACTCATGCTGTTGTTTACACTCTTGCTCATGCAGTTTCTTTGACAGACAACTATTTTTCCCACTGACCCTTACCACCCTTGGCTCAAGCACACAGCCCAAACAGCACAAGGTAGTGGAGCATAAGAGCCAGCCAGCACCTTCACGGTTGAGAGGCTTGTTCAGGCAGTGCTTAGAAAGCAGGAAAGAGGAGACATCCTGCTGCTTTTCTGGTGTGAGGGCCTGGTTCACATTACTCTACATCACCAGTGTAAGCTTTTTTCCACTGCAGTTCTAGGCTTTTATTTACACAGTGACTTGGCAAACTACATCGTGGCCTTTCTTTACAAAGCCTTCGTATTTGGCATCCCAGAAGTGACCCAGAAAAGCAGAGTCAGGACAGACAAGAGAAGCACTTACACAGTCCAATCTCTAGAGCTTTGCTGAGGACATGGGAGAAAACTACAAATAACCCTATTAAACTCACTGTTTCTAGGACAAAGCAGAACTCACATGTCAGCACAAAAAGCAAAGGACTACTTGAAAAGCTCTAAGTGCATTAAAATACTGCACTTCTGCTTACAACAAGCAATGCACACAGAGGTAAAATCCCTGCATGGAAAGACAGCAGGCTGCCCAACAGATGCACAGAGCTCCTCTTGATCTCTGACAGTTCAGCTGAGTGAGGTGAACAGAACAGAATCTGACAGGGCTCTGGCCAAAGCCCCCATCCTGTGGCACTGCAGGACCCTCCCCACAGCATCCAGACCACTGCCAAATGCTTCTGGAGCAGTGGCTTGCCAAGCAACTGCACATCACACACATCAGCTGCACATCTGAAGGACCAATACTGACAAAGACTGCACAGATTGGACAAGGCCACGGCTTCTCAGAACAAACATCAGCCTCACTGGACATTTTCATGGTGAATCCTTGCAAAAGCAAAGCTGAAATCAGTCTAAAATGTACACAGAGAAGCCCAATGTTTTCCAATGACAAGATCCTTCTTATTTGTAGGATCCAAATATACCTTATGTTCCTTCCTCCACGGGGACAATGCAACACTAGTTTGTGTTATGAAGCATGACTCCAGGCAAAGTCATTTCAAGAACAAGTAACAAAAGCCTTCATTAACAAAGAAAGATTCCCAAAGCTAGCAAGTCACCTGGAAACACTTCTCTGTCACTACAAGTTCTGTCAAGAGCCTCCACTTAAAATCTCAATGCAAGGCAATGAAATTTCAGACATACTATAGAAGATTCAGCAAACAAAAGCATCCAAGTGTAAGCACTACATGGCCAATAAACACCATTATCAGATTCCGTGCCTGTCACAGATCAGCAGCTCATAGATAAGAGATGTCAAATCAATTCTTTAACAAGTGGTTTGAGCAAAGAAACCATTGCTGATAACAGTATCACACAATGAGATGCAGAGCCCAGCAGCCATTTGTACTACACAGGCATTATTTTATGGCTGAAAGCCCTACCTCAGCCCTCCAAGTCACAGCTGCAGGTCTCTGCATTTCCTCAAGGCAGCCACATGGGGCAACTGGACTGCATGTTCCCAGGGACAGGGAATGTCTGTTGTCATCTGCCTGAGGTCACATGAAGGACCAAACCCTCCTACGACCCAATATTCTTCCAACAGCGACAACAACATCCCATAACATTTATCATGGATGTATTTAAAGGCAATGGCTCCTCCAGACAGCACCATTTCTTACACTAACCACCTACCCTTCACTCTTGGTAGCTGGAAGCTGCTTCTTCAGAGTTTCTTTATCTTCAGCTTTCAAGATGCTGAAGCCCAGCAGCTGGGAGGCCCCGTAGGCTGGGAGGAAACCGAGCTCTGCCCGGCGGCTCACAAAGCAGTCCGGGTGGTACCAGTTATCGATCATTCCCAGCTGCGGCTTCTCAGGATGCACCATCTTCTTGGAGATCCGGATCTGGCCCTGAGGTAGAATAAAGTGACACAAGAGCAAGTGTGAGGCCTTTCTGGAAGGGGCAGGATGTTAAAAAGTTACCAACGTGATGCTTCCTAAACATCTGTAAAACGGTAACAGTTCTTCTATCAAAGTCTGCAACTTTCGTTCAAGCCCTCTCACTACAGTTCCTCTGCTTTCTTCAGTACTCTTGCTAGGTTGAAAATGTCACCTTTTTAGGTAGTTTTCTGTTCAAAATCCACTCAAACTGGGTAATCCTGTTGTCTTCATTCCAGCTTCCAGTAAGCTTTACCAAGTGAAATTCATATGAACACACCTGATAAAAGCAAATCTAAAAATTGACTTTATGACCACTCAAACATCAATGATGTTTAATATGATTTTACCCCGTCTTACTGCAAATTACTTTTCAGATCTCCAACAAGTAGTTGGTTTGCAGTCCAGCAACAAGCAGGAAAAGCTGCAGTTAGTGGTGTTTGTCTTGCCACAGAAATGCTGGTGAGCAGTGTTCCCAGCCTGCTCTAAGACCCAAGTGAAAGGAGGGATCACCAGGCTTGAAGCCCAGGCTACCATGCCTGAAGGATGCCTTTACTGTCAGCTGTCCAGGACACAGCTGCTCCTCACACAGAGAAATGCAGCTCTGCAAGTGCTTTCCATATGCAGGACAGACAGGAAGCAATTATAAAATCCACTGTTTGAATTAAAACTGGTGAGAGAAAAGACAAGATGGAGAACTTTTTTACCTTTTCTATCTTCTGCTCACAGCCTTTGCAAGTACTTCTGTTAGACTTGGCATATTCTGCAGCAAAGTCATTTAGGCTCTTCTCAGCCTTACCACCTCCTTCCTGTTCCCCTCCTTTTCCTGGAGAACAAAGCAAATACAGAGTTCAGCTTTAATATGCATTCCCTTATTTTCTTATTCTCTATCCCAAATTGTTAGCAGTCTGAATTAATAAACCTCTGGTGTTCCAGCCACTCATTTGTCCAGAATTTGAATACAGAGCAAGACAAGCAGTCCATGTTCAAAAGCACCAAAGAGCCACCATAACCACGCACTGCACTGAAGGTACCATAAAAACAACGTATTACAACGGAATCTGTTAACATTAAAGAACTGAAAACTAAATACACCAGTCACGATAACAAGAAATGTTTTTCAATTTATCTGCCAACTGATTAGGCTTTTTCCCCTCAATGATTTAACATCCTGGATGATGCTGTCAGCATCCTAGCCCTGGAGTGAGGAGATACCTCAACAATTCTTCTGACATCACTTATTGAAGGGACACGGACATCAAATCACTGTAATAACAGCCCAACAAAGGAGAGCACAGTTCCTGCTGAACTCCAAATACCATAAGTAATTCCACCCACCTCCTCCAGGCCCTCCAGTTTCAATGGCCTTCTTGATTTTCTCCTGATCTTCCCACCGAAGCTCAGGGAAGCCATCAATGTCCGTGTGGGACACGATTCGAGCCCGCTTCCAGAAGCAGCTGTAGTGGTGCCAGTGAGGGACTTTGCCATCAAACATGGGCGACTAGGAAAGAAGCACATGAGGCCAAGATGAAGCAATTCAAGCAGAATCAAGGGGAAAAACAAAACAAAACAAAGCCCAAGATAAAAAGGAGTATCTGTGTGAACAGATGTGATTTTTTTTTTCTTTTTTATTTTTCTTTAGATCAAGAGATGGAAACTATTTAGGACAAAGTCTAAGAAGAAAATCTAATAAGACAGACAAGCTGCTGGAGAGATGCCCTAAAAGGGATAGACATGAACTGAGCATTTAGCTGGCTTAACCAGTTCACTGCCCTGCTGCTCAGCCCATCTGTTTTACTGAAAAAAAAAGGTCACTGCCTCACACAGCCCCTGTGAGACTCTGCAGCACAAGAGGCTGCTGGCCTCACTCCACAATCCCTTTGAGAGCCACTTCTCCAGCAAACTGTCCATATCCTGGAGAACCCATGTCAGGCACAAGATAACAGGGGCAGCTCCAAGGATTGTAGCCTGAAGAAATTCCTGAGTGGCCTGCACGAGGTAGAGACAAAATTCGAGGGAAACATCAGTGCCCAAATAAAGTCAGAGGTTGAGAGCAGGCCACAAAGATTATCAGAGGGTTGGAGAACCTCTCCTGTGAACACAGGCTGAGAAATTTTGAGATGTTCAGCTTGGAGAAGAGAAGGCTCCAGGGAGACCTTATAGCACTTTACAGTACCTGAAGTGGGCCTCCAATAAAGCTGGAGAGGGGAGTTTCCACAAGTGCTTGTAGTGACAGGGGGATGAGGGTGGTGAGGCCCTGGGAAAGGCTGCCCAGAGCCCCATCCCTGGCAGTGTTCAAGGCCAGGGTGGATGGAGCTCTGGACAACCTGGTCTAGTGCCCATAGCAGGGGGTTGGAACTAGATGATCTTCAGGGTCCCTTCCAGAAAAAACTATTCCATGATTCTGTGATCAGGACAGAAGCATCTCCCAAGTCCTCCTTGAAGTGCAGCTCCAGAGTGCCCTGCTCTGCACCAAGCACTTGTTTTCCAAGCGCTCCTCTTGTTCAGAACTCAGACACAACAGGTACCATCCTGGCATCGCTCCAGTTACCCACCAGGCAAAATAACCTTACAGTGGTTTGGCTCCAAGTAACACACACAAACAGCTCAGTGCTGTACAATTATTATTCCTGATGATACAGAACTAACCACCTAGGAAAGCCTTCCACGTGTCACTCACTGGCAGAAGGGAGCCAAGAACAACCACGGAGTTTTGTGCATGAGCAGGAAGGAAAAGGAAAGGGCTTCGAAGACCACAGTCTGGAACCAGGAGAGCTGGGAGCCCAAATTACAACCAACCATCTACCCAAACTGTGAGAGGACGTTTTTACTTCCAGATGGACTCTTCCCACAAGACAGATTTGGATTACCCAGTTACCCTCACAGCACCGCAGCAGCCACCCTGCGGTTCCTCACAATGTGTCTGCAAGTCACATGCAATTTTGGCACTGAAAGTTGGACACATCTGGGCTTTTATCTAGAGTTTTCCTAGAGGACTCCTCAGGGCTCTTCCTAACACAAAGGCTTTTGGGGCACAAGACACTGGGGTGTACAAAAGGCAGCAGAGCTGGCTCAGTCTTTAAGATGACCATACAAGCAGTGAGTAATCTCCTCTACATGGAGTTTTAGACTCTTTTCTCTGTGTGGAAAATGAAACCTCCAGGCAAGCTGGGCCTTGTTTACATAATTTCTCTCAGCTCACCTATCTCTAGACCATAGTTTCCTAAACAAACTTAGAAAAAAAGAGACCGATTTGCTTTTATATTGCACGTTCAGATAACAGAAACCACTCAGTTCCAACTGGAAGCAAAAGGCAAACCTGGAGCTGATCCTGCAGGGCCCTGGGTGCCTGCTCTGTGCCAAGCACCCAGAATCCCACTGTCATTCAGAGCTCTTCACTTGAGGAACCAAAACAAAAAGCGGGAGGGTGGATGGTTACAGCAAACACAGTCAAGGACTTGGTCTGGGCCTCCCTTTAATTTCTCCAGCACAATTTGCAGAAATGCTCAATGCACTGACACTGGCACAGAGGCTGCTCTGCGGGGGATTTCCCCAGGAGAAAGCAAGGGGCCCGCATGCTCTGGTGAAATTCATGCATTTACAGTGTGATGCTCAGCGACACGGTGTGCTCTGCTGGTACAAAATATGGCAGTGGGCAGAGGAAAGAGAAAACAAATTCAAGAGGTTGTGGGGGAAATGAATAAAAATACAAGTGTTTGGTGTAAGGCCGGCAGTTCTGGGAAGATGTCTGGCAATGAAAAGCAGTGGCTCTGTGAGGAATGTCACGGACCCCAGGAGATCGCTCCATAAAACAAACCCCGGAGAACCAGAACACAACCCCCGGCTCCCGTGCTGAGGAAGGGCAACACGCCTCGCATCAGCCTCAGCTGCTGGGCAAGACAGGAAGGGAGAACAAACCTGAGCAAGCAGGGGAGCAGCGGCCGGAGCAGGGGAGGAGGAGCAGCTCTAGCGAGCGGCTGAGGACAGCCGGGGAGACAAAAGGAAAGGCAGCAGGAACACGTGCGAGCAAACGCTGCAGCTTGGCACCGCACGGTCCCACACCTTTCCCAGGAGAAGGAGGCTCTAGGGAACAAAGGCAGAGGCAGGTATTTCCCCTCCGGGGAAGCAGCTTTGCCTCCAGCCCCGGCAGACCTGCCAGCCCCGCCCGGCAGCCAGCTGGCCCCCGCAGCCCGGGCGAGGGGGGACCGGGCCCTTTCTCCCGCCCGGTACAAGCGGTGCTTCTCCCGAGGGCACACGCGATGCACGTCCCCGGCTGCTCGGGGGGAGCAGCACCCCTTCTTCATCCGCAGGGCTTTGCGCTGGCACGCCACATCCTTGCTCGTCTTCCGTAGATACAAGCATATGCCTTTGCTTACCTTCCACAGCAACACCCCCAAACTCAGCCCGCCCCCAGCCCTGCTGCAGCCAGCGGCGATAAAGTACCCCCCTCCCAGGAGAGCAGCGTCTGCCTCTCCTGTGTAGCGGCCATTCCCTCCGCATCCTCCCGCAGCAGGGCGGGATGCCGGCTCCCTGCACAGCTCCCAGTCTCTCAATACAGGACGGCGCTCTTCCCTTCCTCTTTCCTTCCAAAGGAAAGCCGAGCAGTCTCTTCCCCAAAAGGCAAATAACAGCGTGAGGCAGCGCAGAGCAAACCGTGCCCTCGCAGCCCGTTCGCCCATTGCGGTTCAGCTGTTTCACGCCTGCCATGTGCCAGCCAGCTCTGCGAGACCGCCCGGGCCCTGCCGCTCATCCTGCGGCCGCCCCAGGCCTCTCACACCTTCCGGGCCGCAGTTCCTCTGTCTCGTATGCAAAGCGCCCACCGAGCGGGGACTCCCCGGCGCCGACACCGAGCGCTGCGAGCGGCACACGCTTCCCGGGGCACGGAGCAGCCGAGCCGCAGAGCTCGCCTCGCCCTCCGGACGGCAACAAAGCGCCTCTGTGCGCGCCCCCGGTCCCACTGTGCCTCCGAACGGCGAACTTTGCACCGCTTCGCCCGCAGCCGCCCCTGCAGCCCCCCGGCGTGCGGGAGAAGCGGCTCCCCCCGTCCCGGGGAGCGCTGCGGGCAGGGCTGCCCCGGGCACCGGCGCTGCTGCGGATACGGCAGCGAGAGAAGGCGCCTCTGCTAAAAATAGGCTGCGCTCGCCCCCGCAGCAGCGAAAGGTACGGCCGAGCGGCTCCGGAGCACCGCGGCGGGCGGAGGGAGCGGAGCCCCGGGCTGCCCCGCCGCGGGCGGTACCGTGTAGAGCGGCCAGCTCAGCCCGCCCCCCGCCCGCGGCGGCCCCGGCACGCGGTACCTGCACCATGAGCGCCAGGCGCAGCGAGTCCTTGGCGATGCTCTCGCCGCACTTCTTGCAGGAGGCGCGGCCGCTCTTAGCATACTCGGCCCGGTACAGCTTCTCCGCCGGCTCCGCNCGCGGCAGCGCCAGCCGAGCGCCGAGCGCGCACCCCCGCCTTGCCGGCCGGGCGGATCTACCGCTCGGGCATCGATTGAGCGCGCCTGGAGGTTCCTCCTGTGTATCAATGGGAGGCGGACGCGGCGGCGTCTCGTGGTGCGGGGCCGCGCTGTTCCTGTGGGCCGCGGGTTCGAGTCCCGCCTCCACCCTCCGCATCCCCTCGCATCCCTGTCCCGTACCGCGCACAGAGCGGGCTCCCGCGTCCTGGGAGAGCTCAGCAGCTCCCCCGCAGATAAATAGTAGCAGCGTGATGCTGATCCCAGGCAGGCGTTCCGGTGGTGTCCAGCGACAGGACGACGAGCGATGGCCATAAACTAAAACAGAAGTAGTTCCACCCCAACAGGAGGAAGAACTTCTTTACATGAGGGTGGCGGAGCACTGGCACAGGCTGCTCAGGGAGGTCGTGGAGTCCCTTTCTGGAGACATTCAAACCCCACCTGGATTCGTTCCTGTGTCCCCTGCTCCAGGTGACCCGGCCTTGGCAGGGGGTTGGACCGGCTGATCTCCAGAGGTCCCTTCCAACCCTGGCGATTCTGTGATTCTGTTTCCTGCAGCCCCTGGAAATAACAGTGGGGCTGCTGACAAAATCAAAGAAGAGCCCCTTGGATAAAAAAATCTGGGATTTTTTTCTCTCTCACAGTAGATAATTATCCTCTACTATCAGCAGAGGGCATTGGCTCTGCAGCTTCCCTGGGGAAAGGAAGCGGAGAGCACTGAAGTTACTCCAAACCCTTGCCAAAGATTTGTCATTAATTGCATAGAGCTTCTGAAAACAGGCTTCAACTAAGGCAGCCTGTGCAGCCCCGGCTGGGCTGCAGGCAGCTCGCAGGTGTCACTCGGAGGTGCACACCAGCATCCCAGCAAACCTGAGATGCTGACACACCTTTTACCCTGTGCTGCTGACCCACCTTTTACCCTGTGCTGCCCAGCTCCAGGCTCTCACAGGAACGCAGAGTTTGCCTTCGCAGCGAGCCCTCGCACAGCCTCCGGACTCCGTGTGGGATGGATGGGTCCTGGGTACATCGCTAGGGGTTTGGGGAAGGAGGAAAAGAAATCTCTGGGAAGCACTAGATGGTGCTGCGAACACACAGCCAGACACCCAGGTGCTCCACACAGCTCTTGCAAATTGCTCCTTCCAGGAGTTCTTGGCCCAGACATCAGTGGTTCAGAGGCAGATCGGTGCATTTGGTCCACCCTGGGGAAAAATTAGGAGAAAACCCAGGAGAGCTCATCTGGATGACCTGATGGGTTGCCCTTCACACTGCCTGGCATGTTTGCCAAGAGGTTTGCCCTGTTTGAAGGTGACCAGCAGACAAGTGTGGAGTGGCATTCACCCAGTTTTGCATTCACCCAGTTCAGCAAAACTGCTGCCACCCTGCTCCATCCCAGGGCATCCAAGAGGAATGCCAATAACAAACAATTAACTCAGAAGAGTTGTCCTAAGTCAAATCAATGGCCTGTTTCACCCTGATCCTGCCTCTGCCAGGAGCTGACATAAGAAAGGCCAAACAAGCACTACTTGGTCTCCCAAATATTTCCCAGCCTCGCCAGATTTGTGGCTCAGGGATTTCCTGCACGCCATCATCCTGGGGGAAATTTTTCTTCCAAGGATTTGTCCAGTTTCTCTGAAAAAAACCCCTCTTTTGTTTCTATGTTATTTATTTATAGTGTTTGAGCAAAAGAGAA
Organism: Rhipidura dahli; assembly: GCA_013399225.1. Lineage (NCBI taxonomy): Eukaryota > Metazoa > Chordata > Aves > Passeriformes > Rhipiduridae > Rhipidura > Rhipidura dahli. The sequence continues at coordinate 843,686 of VXAC01002383.1, forward strand.
ATGGCTGCTTGTTGGTGTTTCCTCTGGCTGGGGCTACTCTCACTCCTAAGAAAGGCAGCCCTGTCCAAACACCAAAATGCTCCTCCAAATTTTGCAGCCTAGACACTTGCAGAGGATCTGTAAGATGTCATGAAGACCCACACACAGACATTCACAGGCATGCAAGCATGAAAACAAGCAAAGGAAGTGACTGTAACAAATGGCTGTTCAAAGCTTAACCTTTTTTTTTTTTTTTGGTTATGAATGCATACTACATTAATAACTAATACTATTCAAAAAGGGGTTTAATGGATTTTCTTTTATGAAAGGGGTAGGTGGTTCTTCTGTACAAATGAGCTCAAACACGGCTTGAAAGGATCAGGCTCAAAGCTCTGGGCACTTTACCTTTTCAGCCTTATTTTGAGAATTCCACAGGAGTTTGTCTGGCTACAACCAGCGTGTTGCTCTGAAACAGGAATGCCATTGTTATGGTCCTTATTGCAGTGTAATTCCCTCTGCAGGCAAAGTGTCGTCCTGATTTGTGGTGTCAAGAGTTGCCAAATCATATTAGTCCCTTTCATAAATCCATTGATCTCATCAGAGATGCCTCACTCTGTGTCTTCCCAAGTGTGACATGTGGATCACAGCACATCCCTCTCCCGGGGCACTGGGGGGACCAGGGAGTCAGTGCTAACACAAACAGCTCTGAGGATACCAAGTGTTATTACAAAACAGGGAATGCTTTGGCAGCAGCTAGGAGAAGTGGCCAGTTTTCTGAAGAATCATCCCTTTAGGTAAATCCAGTTTTTCCAGAGCCTTCATATTTAGCTGCTGGCTTTTATCAGAGCCTGCATGCAGCAGGAGCAAGGGCAGTTAAAGAGGGAAATATTTTTGTGATCCCTCACAGACTGTCTACATCCCTTTATAACAATATTCCCATCTCAGTGGACTGAAAACTTTTGAGATCCTGTTGGATGATAAGTGCTGCACCAACAAGTGAGACCAATGGTTTGTTTCTCCTCTCAGTTACCAGAGTAGAGCTTGTGGTTATCCTCAGAGGTGCTTTGCTTATCTCCACATACTGACACTGAGATGCCAAACTGGCTGCTGGTGCTTTCAGAGCAGCACTTCCCAGGAGAACCCACCCACATCACCCCCGTGCCCATGGGCTCCCATAGCTCACCCTGCTGTAGACAGGAGCCTAGGTGAGGAAGGGGGTATAACCAAAGGGTCTGGTTTGCAGGCTTCATCATAAATGTCAGGCTATTTGGAATTTTCTTAAAGCCTCTGTTTCTGGAATCTCACCTTTAGGATGCCCCAAGCAATTTCTGTTCTCCAGAGGCAAACCCTACAGAAACAGTAAAGAAGAAAACAATGGCCCAAGAAAGCCTGGCTATGGCAGTTCTGAGTGTCTCAGACTGTGAAATTCAGTGCTAAGCATTCAGGTGCCTGGCTTGTGGCTTCAGGGCACCACAAAGAATTGTATTTTCTTTTCTGGGCCATTTTGCATTGGATTCCTCTGAAAGGCAGAGGGAAGTAGGTCAAACTGCTGGTACCAGGAAGATGTAAGTTATCTCTTCAGTGTCACAGGACCAAATGCTTCCCCTCAGATTGTGCTGACAGAACCCTGAGCAGTAAATTTTCTAGAGTGTGTTGCTTTGGGCTCCATTTCTGACACATACTTGAGATGTCTCCCTGCAAGATTTCCACCCTGCTCTCACAAGTATCTTGCAAAGGGTGAGAAAATGTTGGACAAATATAGGGAACAAGATCACTCACAGCCTGCAGGAGAATCAGAACTGTTCTTGCTCAAGCCTGGATTTGTTGCTGCAGGAGACTTTGTATTATCTGGCCTTTGATATCAGACAGCTCAAGAGTTTTGTAACAAAACCCCTTTCAGTGCTAGGTTGTCCTGTCTACATTGATGACCCACTTTTTTCATGCCATTGCATATAATCAAGTGTGGCTGGGAGGACCCTGTTTGCATCCAGGCAAGAGGCTACAGGCAACCCCTGCTGTGGCTCAGCTGTGCCTTCCTGCTTATGCAAGTGGCCATCCCACTGACATCCCTGAGACTACAGCAGTGGGAAAAGGGATGTGAGATTGTGCACCCCCTGTCTGACTGAGCATCTTGCTGTCTTTTCTTGCCATGGAATAAATCAGAGGGCTCGTTGTCCTGTCTGGGGGTTCTAAAAGATGTTTTGAATAGCTTAATAACTTCCCATAGCTCCTCTCTCCTGGATGAACATTAATACAGGCAATCTCTTTAGCTGAATTTAGAGTGTTCCTGCAGGGCACAGGCGAAGTTTTGGTGCCCAGAGCTGGCCTCCTTCTCAGCCCTCCCGAGCAATTTTGCGTTACAGACTAGCACAGAGATCTGTGTGAAGCTGCCCTGAAGGTCCCTCCATTCTTTAGAAAACTGCCTTAAGTAAACCTCATTTTTTAGCTTTCCAGATGCCCAGGAAAACAGATGTAGGAGAAGGCAAGGAAGGAGTGTGACCTAATTCAGTGGTGTGACTTACATATCCTGAGTCTGGGGAAGATAATATTCCAAAGCCAGTGGCAGAGCTGAGTGCAGCCACAGTGCTTGCCATAGTTAGTACCTGGGTGCTTGCCAGGCTTTGAGGTTATTCACTCTGACATTATCCCCACATAGGAAAGAGTGTGCCATTATCCCTGTTTTACTGTCCCCATGTGGCAACCGAGACACAAATCGCTGTGCGATGAAATTAGAGAGTGGCAAATTAAAAAAAGGGTAAAAGGGAATTTGTTCTCGTGGCAGGTTAATTAAACCAGAGCCTACAGCCAAAGGCAGATGTTGTGGCAAAGCAATGCTGAAAGGATTTGTTTAGAGCTCTCCTAACTGCAAATATCAGAAGGGACATAAAACAGTGAGCTTTGGAGATAAAGTCCATACCTAATTTACGAGGACCATGAGGAGACATAACATGAGGAAGAGATGGGTCCTTCCTTGGAAATGCTCAGCCCAGTGAGCTTGAGACAGAGGAGCACTTGCTGAATGGGCAGCTGTGGTCCATTCTTGATTTCTGCTACCTGCCAACAAGAATAAGAAATCACACCCAAGGAAAATGCAGAGTCTCCCAAATCCTGGGCTAATCCCACAGCCATTTGGTCAGCCTTGGGCAGAGTTCATGAAAAACCATGGAAAACTCCCCCATGGGCTACCTTGCTACCTTTTTTGTGTGGATGCTTCCTACCTGAGTTCTCCCACCTGAGTTCCCAAGCACCATCTTTCCCCTTTGTACTGCAGCAGGGTTGTTGGGAATCCTGCCTGTGTGGTTGCCACTTGTAAAAAGCTCTGCTGCCAAAGGAAGGAAGCACCAGCTGCAGCACTGAAAGTGTTCAAGAGCAGGAACAAGGAGAGAGATTTGGAAAGTTCATGCTCAGAGATCTGTGTGTGCCAATCCCCAGCTACAGCCTTATGGAGGAGTTTAATTAAGGATGGCAGCTTCCCCATCTGAAGCTCTAATCCCAAATACATGTTGTCTCCACACAGTCTCAAAGCCAAGCTGTGACTCCTGACTAGAGCACCCCAGGGCAGATGGCCACATCCCTGGGGTGTCAGACACCTGCCCTACCTGTGCCAGCAGTCTGGGTATCCTCTGGTCCAGAACAGCTGCCAAAATACATATTGGGCACCACATGATAACAGCTGGAGAGTCTGCATATGGTTCCCAGTTTGGGTCCTTGAAAATGAATGAAGAAAAGCAAAACAGAAGAGCCAGAGGGCTAAAAGGGACAGAGTAGGCAATGACACTCTCAGTAGCAGAGCTGTGCTAATGGGGCACAGAAGAAAATGACATTTCTGCACCAGTAGGTGCTCTGTGGTAGATGGAGGCTGCACAGGCCCTCAGCACAGACACAACCAGCCTCTGAAACAAATCCCCCTTTGAAATGAGGATTTCTCACAGCATTCTGTTAAAGAGCAGTGAAACTGCACAGGGAATTGGAACATGTCCAATTAGTGACCCAGCTACTTTTACCCATAACTTATCCAAAATCTAAATCCCATCTGATTTAGATGGACACAGACAGCTGAGATCTTGCTTCCCCAGCCCAGCTGAAGACAGACTTTGCTTTGCTTGTACCCACACTGGCTCCTTTTGTCAGGAAAAGGCCTGAAACATTTGTTTGGGTGCTCTGCAGCTCTGCCCAGGTGAGTAGCAGGTTGTTTTTCCTGGTCTTTGAGCATCCATTATGTGACTGATTCCAGTAATTCATTAAGTGCAACAAATGAGTGGTGACAGTGGAGGCTACAGTTCCCCATAATTCATCTCCCTTGCCTCCTGATGAGAAGGTTTCCTGTTACACTGGGCAGACCTGTCCTCATCACTCTCCTTACACCTCTCTCATTCTCAGTTACCTTCAGACAGAAATGTGTCCAGTCCCAAAAACTGTGAGTGTCCTTTTCCACAGTTGAAAAAATCTTTGAGGTGCTTCTCGCCCGTAGAGCCCTGGGTTTAGCTGAGAGCTCAGCAATGGTTACACTATTTGGAAGAACTAAATCCTTCTGCCTGAGTCATAACTTGCTAAAAAAAAGTCAATCTAACTCCTCTGTAATCCATTGCTTTCAGAAAACTCTCAACTCCTGGTAAATGCCCCAATGAGGAGCACTGACCATTTATCTAATAAAGCTTCTGAAGAATTTCTCAGCTCTGTTAAAATCACACATTTTATCTTTATTCTTTTGAATTGTATGCTCTCATTAGGGAATCTTAGTCTTCCTTTGTGACTACTGACTTCCAGGGGATATCCTGATTAAAGGATAATTGGTTTCTTTGTCCTGATAAAAATACGCTTTTTAAGGGCATCTGATGCATTCACTAATGACTTGCATCTATTCAGGTTTCTAATTTTAAAGATCCCGTTTACACAATGGATGGCACCGAGAGGGATGGCCCAGAGAGGGAAGGCTGGCAGCAGAATGAAGGAGTCCCAGTGCCTGCTGTCCTCCTCCTCCTCCTGGAGAACACTGTCAACACTGAGGACCCACGCTCCAGTGTTGCTCTAATTAGAGCAAACCAGCTACAATCAGATTAACTTTGTCTGCGCTGTTCGTAGGCAAGCGATGCCCAAAACACACCGCAGAGCTAAAGCACACGGGGCACTGCTAATAGATGGCATGAAATAAAGCAAGCAGGGACCAAAGGGACTGCTTGATAAACACATCAGCCCAGCCAAAGGCAACACACCTCAGAGGGAGATGTTTGTTTTCAGTAAAGCTGCAGCAATCTCTCCTGCTACCAAGTGAACTTTACAGAGGATTAGGGGTGCTAGAAACTGGAGCTCTCTTTCCAGCCAGAGAAAAACTGCACCAGGGCAGTACAAAGCCAGTATTGCCACTTGGGCATCTTATTTCTGGGCACCCTGACCTCTTGGTGGGGGTAGGAGGGCATGGACCTCTCTGCTGGGGTTGCAGGCAGCCAGAGCTGCTGTGCCAGGGGTGCTGAGAGGTGGAACATCCCTCCTGTGGCAGAGCTGAGGTCGGGTGCCCACTCAGGGATGGCTCAGCACACATTCAGCTGCTGGCAGCTAATTTTAGATACAATCAACTTTCAATTACCTACAGGGAACTTAAATGTCCCTGATTTCCCCCAGCACTGCTGGCTATGGTCCAGTGCTGTGGAGGGTGGTGCAGAGGACAAGCAGCTCTTGCCCTCCTTGGCGTGCTGGCTGCTGCTGCTGCTGCAGAGAAACCACCTTTGGCATTTCCCAAAGCAGAAGGCTCCAGGTTTGCTCACCACGTCTTGTCTGCAGGTACTTTGTCTCATCCCTGCTTTAGCTCTTTCTGAATAAGGGAGTTATTCAGGGTCAGCTTGGGCAGAGGCCTCATGGCTATTCTCAGCCTCCTCTGCTGATCCCACAGGTCTACAGTTACACCTCACAAACTGCTTTTGGAAAGAGCCATCCTCCTTTACTGCAGGGACCACTAATCATCCATTTCACAAAAGGACTGACAAATCAATGACCTGTGGGACAGATCCTGGAGTCCTGTGGTCTTCCTTCTATCAAGGCTGCACGTGTAGCTGCTAATTTGTTGTCCTGTGCATGCCTATCTCCGTGGCTGCTCATTAAGTGAGACCCATTATCGTTACTGCTGAAGGCAAGAAATGCTCAGACCCCCCACTGAACTGAGAGTCTCTAGGAATAAATGGGATATGATAACTTTCATTATCTCCTTTGCAAGCATCAAGAATTCAGTGACCAAAACCAGCAGGGGATGTGTAGCAAGGAGCTTGCATTTCCTAGCCGAGGGAAAGCATTTAAAAATCAATTATCTAGGGCATGAAATAGTTGTGGTTCTCCCAAAGGAAAATACTGTTTAGCTTAATCGTTCTGCAACTAGTCTTAATTAGTTATCATGAGTCATCTTTCTATTCACATCCCCAGGAATGAAAGCAGGCCAGAGTGTGATACTGTATGCTTCTCAGGACAAAGCAGGGAAAAGAAAAGAAAAGAAAAGAAAAGAAAAGAAAAGAAAAGAAAAGAAAAGAAAAATGTACAGCAGCACTTTGGTTTCCACCAGCTTTCATATGGTGTAACTTTCATGGTGCATCTCTATTTTTGGCCTCCTGACTCCTCAGAGGTCAGAGCTTCCTGGCCCTGCTGCTGGAACAAGCCTGCCCGAGTCCTGATGCAGCAATGTTTCTGAGCTCACTCAGGTGCACGAGTCTTCTGTGCCTGCCAGGAGTCAAACTCACACTTAACAAGCCTGCTGGATCCTTAAACCTGACACCCAGCACTTATTTCCTTCCTAACTTTGCATTACACGCTGTCTATCAAGGTGGCTCCAGCACCCAAAAGTGTGAGCTTCAGCAGAGGAGACTGACTGCAGCTCTTCAGGCACTTGGGAGTACGGCTCCCAAGAGACCTCTTTCTCACAGCTCCTTAAGGTTTCCTGTTTCACTCTCATGATCCCACACTGCTGCCGCTGCCATCAGGTGACCAATGCAGGAAGCCAAATCCAGAGCTGCCCTTGAGGTCTGAGCACAGTGACAGAATTGCAGCCTTTTGCAAAGCCTACTGGCTTTGGCTTTGACTTATCACACCTGCCAGTTTTAAAGGGGATCTGCATTTCTGAGGGCATTAGCACTTAACATCACATATCCAATCCACCTGGAAGGACAAAGGGACATCTCAGACATGACCACCACAAAGTGTTGGGGCACTTACAGGGTTTTTGAAAAGAAATTTGGACAATTGATTTGGAAACTTGTCTGGAGAGGTTTCCTTTTGGCCCTTCTTTGGCCCCTCGTTAAAAATCTGGTCTGAATTCCTTGATCTGTGTAAAGCTGTGAGCAATGTCTGACTCTCAGATCAAATATGATTTCTGTACATTTTTTGATCCTCAGTGAACCAAACATCTGAGCTAGTAGCTCAGACTAACTCTGCTGGAGTTGTAATATCTGAAGTCTCAGTCTGGATATGCATTCTGCAACTCTGCCCATCTTTTTTTTCTGTGTGACACAAACTCTGTTCATTGTGAGTGTTTAGAGAGGGTGGAGCCAGACCCTTTGGAGAGGTGTACAACAGAGGGATGAAACGCAACAGATTTGAAACAAAAAAGAGCTTGTGGTTTTGATAGGAGGAAAGAAACATTATCCTGAGTGTGATGAAGCAATTCAACAGAGAGGCTGTGGGTTCTCCATCCTTGGAGATAATTCAAGATTCAGCTGAATGAAGCCCTGAGCATCCTGCTGTTGCTGGATTAGATTTGAGCAGAGGCCAGCAGTGGTCCCTTTCCATTCACCCCAGCCTGTGACTCTGTTACGAAGCCTGTTAGCAGCACATTGGAAGAAAGTAATAATTTCCACTTTTTTTGTAATGGAGCAGTAATTCTTGTGTTCCTGGTAAAGAACTGATGGGGTAATACGGCATTTGATGTGCCACTAAGGAGAAAGAGACATGAACCACATATAAGCCTAGAGACCAAATCCTATCAGTAGCTGAGCACATGCGTTGAGCTTAATGGAATTTGAAGCTGTCCATCATTTTGTAATATCAGTTTTTAAGAGAGGGAATCAGTATGAGACCCTCTTCACACTGATGTGCACGGCAAAATGTCCAGCAGGGCCAGTGGATGCAAGCAGGGATGGATGCCTCAATTTTCAAGCTCAGCGAACACGCTGTGGTGGAGTCTGACAAAGATGTGTGCAAAGTGCTTCACCCCGTTGTTTTTTATGGCTAAAACCAGAAAGTCACAGAAAGGTGACATCGTGGCTTTCTGAAGGGAGGCTGAAATTACAACCATTTCCCTGGTGTCCTCAGCTGTTCTGGATGGGGCTTTCTGACTTCCAGTGACTTTTGCAGCAAAACCTATTTTCACGCCGGGCTTCAAAACTCACTCAAGCTTTTCCTCTTCATGGGGAAAAACACAAACACCAGACAATCTCTTTTCTATCAAGGAATGTGCAGTGCCAGAGAATGAAGCCTCAGATTCCTTATTCTTGATTGAGGCTAATTAGTGTAATTGGATAAGAAAATCCACCGGCTATTCAAAACAGAAGTTGCCTGAACTCAGAACCAGAGCAGCATTGCCCCAAGAGACTGAGCTGTCTGATACAAATGCTTGTTTGCACATCTCATTCTTGGGTGAGGAGGAAAGCCCACTGAAGGCAGCTTCTTCAGCTTGCTTTACAAGCAGCAGAACTCTAATCTTTTAAGAAGATACAAAAAATCCCCACACTTGGAGCAAGTCTGGTTGTGCCCTTTTGAGCCTGACCCGTGCCCTGATGAATCACCTATGGATGCTGTGCTCTGTGTGTGTAACCAAAGCACCACTGGTTGTACCAAAACAAGAGCTCCTGCATCTCCACCTAGTGAATCTTGTCCACAAAATGGAGTTCTAATACAGCACTCCTTCTACATTACAGGCAATGCTTTTTGGAGTAAGAAATGATCACCTCTGACTTACAGAAATGGGGGTTTTAGTGTCAGCAATGTGAAAAAGTGAAAGAGCAAGATGCTACAGAGAAACATATCAGCAGATAAGGAGGAGCATAGCTGGGAGGAGGGTGAAAAAAGGAACACAATAGAAACACCGAAAAAAGAGGAGGAGAACTATGAAGGACAATGTAAGATCCAGAGCTGGGCTGCAGAGCAGCTCTTTCCCCACATCTTAGAGATCAATATGAGTCTGGGGCTCAGGCTGTAGCACCTCCTTGAGTTCTGAGGTCTCCTTAAGATCTGAGACCTACCTTTATGGCTGGTGACTGGCTTCACAGTAGGTCAAGAAAAGCTCCACATCTCACAGCGACTTGACTGTGGAGAAGGGTGCCTGTGAGCCCAGACAGAAAGCTTGTGGCCTGCACACAATTCTTCTCATGCACTCCCAGAGATTCTTTTTCTGTGGCATGAAGCTAAATTCCATTGCTTAATGGTAAAGATCAAATGGATTTGTACTGAACAGACGGGAGAGGTATTGCATAAGGACTTGTTCCTGTGTTCTTTGATCAGCCTGCCTATTAGCCTTTATCTCAGACTCTTGGAAACACCAGCTTTCTATCAAAAGGAAATGTCACCACTTTAACTAATATACTTTTTTATTTCCTTTGCAAGAAGCTCTAATTAACTTTTTTTTTTTTTTTCCAGTTCAGTACAGCTTTAAAAAGAATATTTAATGTCAGGCATTAAAGTTTCCATATTGGCTTGCAAAGGAAATCTTGACTCACAGAGACTCTCAACAAGAGAAATAAAAGGCAGACTATGCCTGCCTTCCCTGCCATGCAAAAGGAAGAACTTGTCTTGGTGTTGCTCAGCTAACCTATTGCATAGATGATTTTATGACTGAAAGGAGCTTTTTCCATCCAGTCCTTCCTAAAGGGCTCTGAGTGATGGAAGAGCTGCCTCCAGCACCCACCACCTGCAGCATCCTCGTGCTCCACTCAAAGAAACACTGAATCTGGCAGGCCTGTGGCCCTCTCCTGTCCAGAAGTCAGGGAAAGCTGCCAATTGCATGCAATCAATGTTTTGCATTTTCCCCCAGATGAACAATTCCCCAGCTTCACAGATCATGCAAGAGGCATTAAAATTGCATTGCAATACTGAATGCCAAGCCCTCTGAAACAAACAGAGGACTTAAAATTATAACAAATCTGTTGAACACTTGTTTAATCTTATGTCTCTGCTTCAACTCCTCAACTGCAGACTTCAAGTGTAAGCATATGCTTTGTGAAAAAGCAATTCCAGTATTTGGAGAATCAGGGCCATCTGAGGCACTGTTCTTAGTCCATGTAACCTCCAGAACCCAGCCATCTCCTGCCACCCCATGGCAGCCTTAAGGCTGATGCAAGACCTGTTTAAGAAACATTATTCTTACCCATTAGTGTGGTTTTTATGACCAACACAATATAGTTTATAGGAAGGCACAGACTGCCACATGCCAGGAAACTCAAATGGATTTTATTGAGGACTACATTCAACAGCAAGAGTTTGCCAGCTGGGAATAGATCCCACTCACCTGCCGATTATCTTGTCCACCTCCACGTTACTGAGGGAGAGGTCTGAGGCTGTGAGCTGAAAGAAGCTGTAGTGATGCAGAGCACTGTCAGGAGCCAGGCAACATAGATGAATAGCCAAGTTTTTCTCAGAATGTTAACGGGAAGCCCCAAGGTTATATCCCTTTCCCAACCCTGCCTCAGGGTGGGTTGTTACTGTGAAGTGTGAAGATTCCCATCTGAGCTGACATTTTTGAACAGGGCAAACACTGCTTTTTGTCTAGGGGAATGTCTGATCCTTTCTGGTAATCTACTAAACCATTTCTTGCCTGTGCAGCTCGTGGAAAGAACACTTGAATACGGCTAATTACTAAAAATAGCCCCATTTTCAGCAGAAGAGGAGCTGGCAGCTTTTGCAAGCCACGTTAAAAATCCTGCCTGAGCATGACTTCAGCAGCCACGCTGCTGCCCGGGTGTGCTGCCACAGCGAGTGGCACTGCCTCGTCCCCACTCGGGGTTTCCTCCAACACGTGGCTCCCACGGCTCAGAAGCAGGCAGGCTACGAGGGCTGAAAGTGTGACTGATGCTGCTCTGTCTGTTTTCCAGTTTCAGGGCATATCTCTGGCTGCTAGGCCAGGCTGGATGGAGCTCTGAGCAGCCCTGGTGTAGTGGGAGGTGTCCCTGCCCATGGCAGAGGGGTTGGAGCTGCATGATCCTCATGATCCTTCCAGCCCAAACCATTCCACGTTTCTAACACTGGGTTGCAGCGAGCAAAATGTTACTTATTAGGTGGGAACCTTCTGGCTCTTTTGGTGTGCAAGCCTGGGGATGTGAAGCCAGGAAAATGACAGGCTGATGGCTTGCTGGCATCTGCTGATGAGGAAGAGCAGCAAATCACATATGCTGATAAGTCCAGGCAAGCCAGTGATCTCCCTGGGCTGGATGCTCTCCACTGATAAGGGGAGAAGGCTGTGATAAAGCAACAATTGATGTTTTTGTGCGGGACATTTTGGTTATAGTAAACTTTAATAAATACGTGGAGGGTCTTTGGGTTTTAGAGGGTAGTGTGTTAATTTTATAAACAATGCCCCATTTCTAATCTAAAATCAAAAGATCACCATATTTTTGGGGTAGAAAAAGTGTTAGGAGCATGCAATTTTCAACCAACATTAGCAGGAAGCCTTTGAAAAAAGCTGCTTTCTGCTACTCAGGATGATGGAACTTGTGCAAAAAGTGCAAGAGCTGTGTTTTTAAATCCAAACCTGTTAGGTAGCTGTGTTTCAGTTCTGAATCCTGTTTCTGAAGTTACTCCTAAGTCATTCTTGGCTGCTCCGATTTGCCAGCCAAAGAGGCACAAAATGTACCAAGCCCCAGAGGCTGTTAATTAGATTTAATTTTGCTTTGCTGCCTCTTAGAAGCACGGAACTGTAGGCAGAAAGGTGTAGCTGACTCTGGATTCTCCACATAAAGCAGCTGGGAGTTGTTTCCCCCAGCTTGTGCTGTTTCCCAAAGGTGCAGGAAAGTGCTGGGTGGGACCTAGCAAAGAGAAATAGCCCCAGACAGACCAATAAAACTCAGTGGCCTAAAGGAATAGTGTGCCCTTCCAAACTGGACTATAATTATTTTTTTTTAATAATTTTTTTCTTTTTTTTTTTTTTTCATTCTACATTTTTAGTTTTATTCCCCAATCTGGTGTTTTCTCGTTTTCACTGTTTCTGCCAGGTGTATCTGTAAATTTGGTACCATCACAACCCAGCATCTAACTAGAGAGTAAAGCTTTAGGAGAAAAAAGTAAACATATTACAAAACATCTATGCTACATAAACCAAGAAAGGAATCCCTTATCTTCAATTCAGTACAAGTTCCAGCCAAGCATTCATGTTTTATGGGACAAAAAGAAAAAAAATAAATTTTAAAAGATATTGTCTTATAAATAAAGGCCAGATACATGTTTCAGATGGAGGGAAAGGGATAAAAAAGGCTGCTGTTGATGAACCTAAAGCCAGAAAGGAGCCAGACCTGCTGAAGCTCAGACTGGGTTTACAGTGATGATGTGACACACTGCTGCCCAGCCACTCGCTGGCATTGCCTGTCAGAACTTTCTGAGTAGAGGATGTGCTCTCAGTGTGCTGGGGCTGCAACCAACTGCAGCTGCTCCTGCTGCCCTCCCAGACATCCCACCGTGAGGACCTCGTGCAGGGCATGCCCTGTGTGCAGGACAGGAGGAGGAATGGCTCTGGCAAAGCAGGGAGCCTTCCTGGGAGGGAGTTTCTGCTAAAAAGCTGGCTAAAGCTGTAGAGATGCTGTGTGTCTAAGGGCCATGGGCTAAACTTCAGAGGGCAGACAAACAGAATGTATTTCAAAGTCAGAAACCCCAGTAATTCAAGAGGGAAGTCAGCAAGCTCTCAAGGGAGTTTGCTGAGCTGCAGTAAAAGGGGTTAAGGAGCCAGGGACCAGGGGCTTCCCTCTGACCCTGCACAAAGGCTGAGCTCCAGGGCTCTGGGCACATCACTCTTCCACGCCGTGAGGATGAGCCTGGCCTAGCAGCAGTATCTGCTTATTGTAAGGATTCTTGAAGTATTCCTATTCCTTGCATTGTTCCCAGAAAATCCAATACATTCTGCCTGGTAAACTTTCTCACATGAGTTGAAATGACACACCAATCACCAATGAAGCCTAATGATACTTGTTGCTGCTAGCCACCCAGCCTGGATGCTTCAAGAACATAAATAATCCCTGCCCCTACCTCAAGAACTGCTTCTCCTGATTTCACATGCAAAAATACCAAGGTTTAAATATTGAAGCTCAGGAGATTAATTCAGTGGTGTTACGCTGAAATTGTATAGCTGGCAAAAATGAACTCTGGCTGCCCATTGCTGTGCAGTGACTGCACACAGTCTCTCCCTCCCCTGCTGCCCCCTCCACACTCTGGCAGGGTAGCAGCCTTTCCTTTTCTGGTCATAGCCCAGACACATGGCAGTGGTGCCAGGAATTTAACACTCCCATTGCTGCCACATAGATGCAAAACCTTTTACAAACGTGTTTGGGCTGACCAGCTCCCTTAGTCCCCTACCCTGAGCCAAAAGTATGGGCATATCTATGGTGTTTGGGACTGAATAAACCTCTCCCAGTTCAGACGGGGGCTGACAGAGCTCAAGAGCACTGTCCCAGCACTGTCATGTGCTTTAGGGGACAGGCAGAGGAGCTTTCTCCTAAAATAACCCACAGACATCACACACATACACATCAAACATCTCTCAGCGTTTCCCCTCGGCTGAGATTCGTTTTGTCCATATTGCCTAATGCCTTCTCCCTAAAAATACCCACCCTTTCCAATGGCACGGGCTGCAGGCTGCCGAGCCCCAGGGCAGTGTGCAGCACCAGCAGGGCTCCGGTCCTGCCACCCTCTGGGACTCCAGCATCGCCCTCTCCGCACGGCTGCCCCGGGGAGCTCTCTGAGGAGCAGGGGGTTTGTTTTGCTTGCAGAACAGCACACTCCCACCCTCACAAAGGACTTGTGCTAGTTAATTAAAAGAAACGAGATGATTAAAGAAGATTCCATTAATAAATTAACACATTTCACCAAAGGATCTCAAAATATTTCTGCCAACTTGTGCTTCATCTCACGTCAGCTGAGCGAGGCGAAAATCAATAGGATCTCCTTTGCAGGGAGGAAAACTGAAGCCAGGAGCCCACTGACAAAAGTCAGGACCCCCCAGGTCCCTGTCCCTTGCTCCAACTTCTGGCTGAGCTTCCTCTTGGTGACAAATCAGTTGCATATGTGCTATAGGAGATGGCAACGTTACATAAGTATGAAGTAGTAGGATTATGGGTGTGGGGGAGAAAGATCTCTTGGGGAGAGGGGACATTTTGCATCAATCACTCCCTCCCCCACAGCCACCCACCAGCTGCAGGGATTTTTCAAAGCACTAAAGATGATGCTGTTTGGTACATTTTAATCAGCTTCTTACCCCTTGGAACTGTGGTAGGAACGCTGCTCAAAAAATAAATGTAGACACACAGCAATGAGGGGATGTGTGTAACTTGCAAAGGAGCTGCACTTCTGTGACAGCATTTCCACTCCAATCACCACAGCTACTGCCTGATACCTCATTTCTACTCCAAAAACCACAGCTACTGCCTGATACCTTGTCTCACCCCATTGGATACAAGAGCTGAGTCAAGTACTAGGACTGCAATTAAAAATTGACAGCAGTTTGAGTGCAGAGTAAAGCAGAAGAGCCTGGGAAAGAGCTGTGGCAAGGGGAGATAACATGCTGGGAGTCACATTTTGCCAAGGGAAGTGACAAAAATCATACTCTGTCCAAGAAGGAAGAAAGTGTGCTGGAAATGGGCTATAGGACCATATAGCCCATGACCTGATCCCAGTTTGACACACCAGAAAAACCCTTGGTGCCAGAGGTCAAAGTTGTGAGCCCTTGTCTTCTTTGAAAGAACAATGAGCATCTCTGTCCCTGTCCTCATTTTCCTCTCAAACCTTCAAATATTTGTTTTCCTGTCCTGAGCCACAGATGTGGAGAGAAGGGAAGGGGCAGAGGCAGCTCCCTGGCCAGAAGGGAACAGCTCCTGGGGACTGCTGTTGTCACAGTGGCCATGACCAAGTCTGCACAAAACAGAGAAGCCTCTGGGCTACTGCTTCTCTTTGTTTATGTCAGAGTTGTGCCTGAAAGCCCTGTCCCTAGAGAACACCAGGAGAGTAGAAGAGGACTGGAAAAGCTGAAATCAGAGAGGGAAGTCTGGCTTGCTGTGTGTTGCAGCAATCCCTTCTGGGCCATAAATCTATCACCTCTAATTTTCACAAACTGCCTGAATCTGACAGGCAGGGAACACAACATCATCTAGACTTGCCATGGGACCACAAAAATGTATTTCATTTCTCTCCTTCATTGGTCAACCAGAAGAATAAAAGAAATATCTTAACAGGCATCCAGACCTCCCCACCCTGTCTCAGATCACCTGAGCCTGGACACTTTGCTGCAGCCTACTCAACTCCCTGCTTGGTCCATGGGGAGGCACAGCTGTTGTTTAGGGGTGCTACAGGTTGTAAATCTGTCTGGAGAGGTGCACATTATTTCTCTATGAAAGTCATCCCCTAAAAGCCTCGTGAAGTGCACCTTAGCTACAGTAATGTGCAATTTGGTGCTCATTTTACCCCCTGTCTCCATCCTGGGGCCAGGGAGGAACGGTGCCCAGGGAGGGCTTCTACAAGCTGGAGGACACACTCCTCAGACAGCAGCCAGAGTGGATGCTGCAGGGCCAGGTAAATGTTGTGAGCAGGGATGCTGTGGGGCAGGGCAAACCAAGGACTTGCAGGGTGCTTGAGGACCCACCATGGAAAACACTGCTGGGGAAAGGTGCTTCAGAGAACATCTGCTCAGTGTAAGGTTCTCCATGTGGATTCATCCCATCCAAGACATCCAGCTGAAGTATTTCAGGTGAACAGTAATACCACTAGGCTCCTCCTCAGCTTACCCCTGAGAGCAATTTTGTCCACGTGGGATAAGCTCAGGGTGCCTCAGAATTCTGCTTGCCCACCTGAGCTGCTGCAGCGTGGCTGGTTTATGCCTATAACCCCTGTGGGCAGTGGTGTGGCAGAAAAAAAGGAGGGCTCTCACCCCAACAAACACATCCCCAGGAGCCAGAGGCAGATGTGTGTAACTCTGTGTGCCCTCAGTGTGATCCACGGGGCTGAGCCCACCCTGCAAACTCGGCTGTGGACTTGCAGCAAGCACCAACCTTATGGCCCAACAGAAGTCCAGCAAGAGACAAAGCTCCCAGCATCTCCTCCCCTTTGCCAAATATGCTGTGAGGGGAGGAAACAGACTCAGCAACAGGCTCAGCCCATCTGCTCCTCGTGCTTTGGTGCTGCAAAATGAGGAAAACATCTTCCTGGTCCCATGGCGAGGCACAGGAATGCATACAGCAAAGCACTGTCCCTCTGCACAGCCTGCTCAGGGCTTTGTGCCACATGTGGCTGCTGTGGTTTTGCCACAGCCTGGCAGCTGGGCTGCTCTGCCCTCTCAGCCGTGACAGTGCAGCACAGCATTCCTTCCAGCAGCTCAGCCCTTCTGGCTTTACCCCCACACCTCTCCTGCTCCCCCACCCTGCCAGTGACTGAGCTCTTGTTAATGGACTTAAAAAACCAACCAAGAAAATCTCCTGGCCCAGATTTTGCCTGCCCTTTGCCCTTCTGCTGATTAACTCCAAAAAGCCTTCTGAGAAAGCTGCAGCTGTTGAAATGCACGTCTTGCACAGCAAGACGAAATCTGTCTTTTTTTTAATTAAACAAATGCTTGCTTTTAGTAAATGGAAGAGTAATCTAGAAAATGCTTGACTGCTAGGCACACTCTTTCTTAGCATATCAGTTTACATTGCACAGAAAGCTGTTATTAACTGATAATAACTCAGTTAAGATCAAGTGCTTGAGATCTTGCAGTACAGTTGTACAGCAAATGGGCAAAAGCAAGTCTAATTTATCCATCTGTTGCAGGAAGCATAAAAGGGAAAGCCTCCTTTGCTTAAAGACAGGGGTGGCTGCAAGTCAGACATGAAGAAAATATCCTGACCCTTCTTTCCAGCTGGAGGGACCTTTTGTGTTTGGGCTGGCAGGAGAATGGCCAAAGGAACATGTAACTTGGAAAAGGGTGTTATAGGTCAGATAAAACTTGAGCGTGACCAGGCATAGCCTAAAAAAAGTGTTGAACCTTAAATCAGGTTCTGATTAGAACTGGCTGAAAGTTGACATGAAGTTCTAACCTGTGGGGACTCTCAAATGCCCCTGGCTCACCACCACTCCTACAGTAATCAATCTCTCTTTGCTAAGAGGCCTCTGGACATTATGTGTTCTGTTCCAAACTATCCACTGGATCAGAAGCCAGCCCTGGAGTACCTTCAGCTGCACTGCCTGTGCTCTGTGCTCAGTTCTATTGGCAGGCCTCACTTCCCTGCTCTGCCTGCACTTGGATTTTATTTTCTTTCCCCTTCCAGGCTTGTGGGACCACGGGGTTTGTAATACAGAGCTGTTCTTCTCCTGGCCAAAACCAGCAGCATGGAAAGCAGCTGTGGGCTGCTCTGTGTTTGGGCTGTATTGATTAAGCTGCAATCTCTGCAGGAAGGGGAACAATTTTGTTTGGTGGATGCACCTGAAGCCCTCCTGGAAGGCTCTGATGGGGTCAGGGTTCAAGCACTGTAGGGAAAAGTGTTACCCTAAGTGTTACCCCCCTTATCCTCCTTACAGGAGGGCAGTGACACTGCAGCTTGGTGCCCAGGTGAGGAGCCCTCCCACATCAGGAGGCTGGTGGTGTGAAATGGGTGGGTACTGGGTCAGGAAGTGGGAAAGACAGACAGATAGACAGATCTCTCAGTCCTAGTCCTCTTGCTGTGAAGGTGCTCTTGCAAGACACCTTTTTTTGCATTTACTGCCTCTCTATGCCTCACTCACTTTTTTTTCCAGTTTCCAGCAGTCCTGGCTGTTGCTCTACCCCAGAATGCCTCCCTTTACCCCCACCAGGGAGCAAATTTAGTGTGTATTTCTTAAAAAAAGAGACCTCCACCGAGCTGTCTGCTCAGCTCTGGCTCTCCTAGCCCGATCCCCATCCCTCAGGCACCTCCAGTGCCCAGCCCTCCTTGTTCCCCAGCAGCTGGGGTGCCTCCTCGAAGCCATCACAGCCACTTGCCACGGTCCAAATGCCAGTCCACTGCCTCAGATCCACCCAGGTATCCATCTAAATCTTAAAAGGATTTTTATCAGAGATTTTGTAATTAAATAAGGCCATGAAAAAATCAACAATAGACAAACCCAAACCAAACCAACAAACAAAATCCTCAGTCTCCCTTTCTGTTTTTTTAGGGTCCCTTACCGTGCAGCCTCAGGCTGAAGTGTTGTCACTGTGGCTGTTCCCCTTCACTGGCTGACAAAATGTCCCAAACTTCCCTGTACCTGAAAAGACTTGCCCTCAGAAGTTATTTTCCACCACTTGTCAGCAGACAGTGACAAATCTTCCTTCCCCACGGGGCTTCTCTCCCAGCAGTCACTGGTGCAGGTTCCTGGGTGGACACCAACTTTACCCACTCAGGCACTGCTGTTCACAGGTGTGACAGGAGTTTGTCAAGTCCCATCAGGGCTGAGGCAACCTCAGGGAATTCAGGTCCTGTTCTCACCTCTTCCCTCTCTCTCATCCCTGTTGAGACCAGCTTCCTTGGGCAGTGGCATGGAGAAGATAANTCTCTTCCCTCTCTCTCATCCCTGCTGAGATGGGAGCTTCCTTGGGCAGCTTCCTTGGGCAGTGGCATGGAGAAGATAACATTAAATCTGAGCCCAAGGGGATGAGGTGAGCAAGAGGAAAATGGGGGCCAGAACTGCCTTTGCTGGGGCCCGAGGCTCAAGGGTGGCACCACTGGAATTTAACACTGGAAGAGTTGGAGAACTGCTCATTGAAGGGTTTCTGGACACAGGGATTTGAGACTGATGCCATAACAAAGGTTAGCATTTCCTAATCTATCACAAGGGAAAGGAAAAACCCTTTGAGGCTTTGGTTTCTGTCCCCTCCACCCTTGTGCTCCCCAGGAGAATCAGTATTTGTGGTTTTTTAGCTCCTTGCACTGGCCCTGACTTCTTTTTCTGTGAGCTGGGAAGGTTTTCCTGTCTCTTTGCACG
Source organism: Rhipidura dahli (assembly GCA_013399225.1). Taxonomy (NCBI): domain Eukaryota; kingdom Metazoa; phylum Chordata; class Aves; order Passeriformes; family Rhipiduridae; genus Rhipidura; species Rhipidura dahli. The sequence goes on from VXAC01002383.1 coordinate 862,799, forward strand.
TGGGGATGGTCATTGGTGGTGGGTGAAGAGATGTTGACTGTCTCTGATGAATTACTCCCCCAGAGACAGCAGCCCCAGCACTGTGATAGTTGTCAGAGCAGCCATCCATACCAGCTGCCTTTGCCAGGCACAAACCAGCCACCTCCCCACACCCTCTGCAAATGACTGAGCAAATAAAACTCTCTCACAAGCTGGGTCCCCAGAGAGTGACAAATCTGCCCCTTTGTGCCATCACACAGCAGGAGGGAGCTGGAAGTCACAAACATGTGGGTGGTTTCCACCCATGCCAAGAGGGAATGGGAAATGCCAGTCTGTCCCTGGAGTGATTAATCCTGCAAATGAACCAGCGCTTGCTTCATCTGAAACAAGGGTGAGTTTTCTTTAATTAACATCGACTTCCATGAAAGCTGATGGCTCAGATTAAACCTGAGAGCTCATTCACCAACTCCCTTGTCCCTGTGGAAGGAACCAGGTGGCACATTTGTGCCACTCTGAAGGACTGAAGAGACCCCAAAGGTCTGCAAAGGGCTGGCACATCCCTCCCTTAAGAGGCCAGCACGTGGGCTGCACACATAGCTTCTGCACTGAATTTTAGGTGCTTACCTGACTAAAATCTTCCTGTGAACCTCACAGCAACTACACTAAGCTCTTCCCATGCAGCTGAAAATCACAAAATGTCAGGCCTTTCAGTCTGGATGCAGCTTTGTGTTTTTATGGTGCCCTCAGTCACTGGTGCAGGTGTGACATTTGCCTCAGGGGAAGGGCTTCCATCCAGCCTTCTTTGGTCCCAAAATCCTGCTCTTGGATCCCAGGGGCTACACCAGGGGCAGCCACAAAACAGAGGAATTATTCTGAAGTGAATGGAGCTGCAGAGAGAAATTGAGGGGATGGAAGGGTGTGTGCATGTGGAGAAAAAAAAGCAGAAGGAATTGCAATAGGTAAGGAAAGACCCACATTTGATCAGCAGGCACACTCCCAGTGAAGTAACTGGGAATGAGTCTGGGCCATACCTTCACCTGTGATCTTGCAAAAGAGAAGGAGAATGAAGCTTGAATTGAAAGAAAAAAAAAACAAAACCCTGCCACAAAAAACCCTACACCACCATTTGGTCACACTTTGAAAATATTTCCTTCTGAATTATCCAAACAAGAGCACGGAGCAGCAAGAAACAATCCCACAATGAAATGAGGCTGAAGATTAAATCTGTGTATCATCTGACCAAGTCCCAGCACCCCAGCTCTCAGTGACAGAGCTTAGCCAAATGCTGCAAGTGAAGGGCTTGTCAGGGCAGAACACCTTGTTTTATTAGAAACAGGGTCTTTGCAAAGTATGAGGAAAAGAAAGCACAAGATTTGAGGTGGAGTCTGAGATGTCTCATCTTTCAAAAGACTGGGTATGCAGAAGCCTCTGCTGCACAGGGAGAGGCTCCATCTTTGCTTTAGCATGTGTTCATGGGGATGGATGTCTTTAAGGCAGCAAATTAACCTGGTATCTTTCTGGATGTCTGTTTAACTGAAGCATGTCTGAAAAACTAATCTTTGAGTGGAAAAGCAGTGGATTCAACATAGAAGGAAACCATCAGGAATAAATGTGAGAAAGTCTTTGTATTTCTTGCTAAATAACACACACACGAAAAAAAAGATCAAGTTTTCCTTCCAGGAGCCTGTTGCTGTGGTGGCTTTTCTGTCACTTTCTACTGACAAATGCTATAAATTATATTCCAGTGTAATACACAGAATGATAAAATTCTTTCAAATGCTTCATGTAACTAGGGGAGTTGAGAGAAAAGGAAGCTATATTTTGATATCTGTCTCAGGCAGCTCTCCCCCATTAACAGAGCCCCTTCATGACTTAATTCCCTTACTCTCACAACTTCTCAGTGAGGGCAGGCTGTGCTGCCCTCCATCCCAAGGGCCCCCAAGGGAGACAAGGGGCTCTTTGCATTTTGCATTCTGATTCCCACCAGGTTAATCCCATGGCAAAGTAGCACTCAGAACTAAAAAGAAAAAAAAAAAAAAACAAACAAAAAAACCCAAACCCCAAAATTCTGCTGATCACTGTAAAGAAAGAAAACATCAGGATCCAGTCTGCATTCTACTGCAATGGCTCAGTGTTGAACTCCCCTGCTCTGCAAGTAGTGACTTTATGCTGGCTTTTTTAACCAAGACAGGTCCAGAGCCAGGGTTGGATGTGAATCTGAATGCAGAATTTCAGGCCTGCTTTGGTTTGTTTGGACTGGCTGATCTATTCCAGGGTTTCAGAAAGAGCTGGTCCCCTCTGTTCTGGTGGGAAAGGAAATGGCTTCCAAAGGTTTCCTCCCTTTATGTAAAAAAGCTGCAGCAGCTGATGGAAGCAGCACGATTGCAACTCTATTTAATTTCAGTACATGTCATACATGTCCCTGTTGGTTATTCAGAGTATATACAGTGCTCTATGCACCTGGCAGAGCAAGAGCAGAATCTATGATTATTAGTCCCCAGGTATATGCTTAGTTTAGTCATTTGTTCAATTATACTGCCTGGGTATTTGCTTGAATGAAGAAGTGAATGACTTTGGCTTTTTTTAATTCAGTCTTCATCCATTTCTCAGTGTTCAAGAAAATGAAATTCTTGGTGTATATACTTGCACAGGCACAATAGGTTTTAAATTAAGTTACCCAAGTGAATCAGACCCAGGGCAAGTATGTGAATTCCATGATCAGCATAAATGGAATAGAATTACCCCTCTATTCAGCACAGGAATACTGGGCTCAGTTTTGGACCCCTCACTACAAGAAAGACATTGACACACTGGAGCATGTCCAGAGAAGGGCAACAAAGCTGGTGAAAGAGAGCAAGTCTTAAGAGGAGTGGCTGAGGGAGCTGGGGCTGTTTAGCCTGGAGAAAAGGAGGCTCAGGGGACCCCTTATCACTGTCTGCAACTCCCTGAAAGGAGGGTGTAACCAGGTGGGCTTGGTCTGTTCTCCCAGCTAACAGGTGAAAGGATGAGTGGACATGGCCTCAGATTGTGCCAGGGGAGGTTTAAATTGGATATGAAGAAAAAATTCTTCACAGAAAGCATTGAAACAGGCTACCTAGAGAAGTGGTGGAGTTACCATCCTTGGAAGTGTTCAAAAAATGTGTGGCTCTGGCACTTGATAAAATGGTTTGGTGGTGAACATGATGGTGGTGCTGGGTTAACAACTGGACTTGATGATCCTAGAGATCTTTTCCAACCTTTATAATTCTATGATTCTACCTCTGGACCACCATGTCCCATCAACACTGCCCCCTTTGAAATCCAGAGCTGACAAACCACCTGGTGATCAAGAATCATACTAGGAAAATATTCACACACGTAATACACACAAATATTAAATAAATAAATAAGATCAATCAATCAATCATAGGCAGGAAGAAAAAGCTAGGCTTATGTAGAAGGTGAGATTTGCCTTAATAAGAAAACAACTGTATAATCACACCCAACTACATAATGAAATCTTTCCTGATTTGTACAGCTTTTACCTATACTTTGCAGAAAATAATAAGTCTTTCCAGAAATATCTGTTACCATTGCATTCAAGTGCAGTTTGCATTATTTAATTATATAGCCAATCCAAAAAAAAAAAAAAAAGTTAATGAATGCCTCATTTCACTTGCCCACAGAGCACCTACAAAGAGGGTGAACATTTCCCTATTTATGTTTCCATTTTTTTTCCCAGCTTGTCATTATGTTGACTGAGGAAGCTCAGAATTTGCCAAAGCCACCCCTCAGGTCTCAGAAGGTTGCAGTGACTGCTGCTCCAAGCTCAGAGTCTGTCAGCAGGAGAATTTGAGTCCCATTCCCAGTCACAAATAAAAGTTATTTAATTAGGTTCTCCCCTTTCTCCCAAGAATTATCCAGCTGATCCGGAAAAGGCCATTTTGCTTGTGGTAACTTTGTGCAGATAACCTCAGCTTCCTTAGCAGTGCTTGTCCCTCACTCAGAAAGAGGTAGGAAATAAAACAGGAGAACTGTTCCCAGCACGTTCCTGCTGCTTGGTCCCTGAGCTCCATAGTCTGTGCTGACTGACTGCTCCTGCAATGAGTAACTCTTTGGAGGTGTCACTGCAAAAATGATCTACACTTCAGGCATGGCTTGCTGCAGACATGATTTATTCTTTCAGAATCACCTCGTTATTATTGCAATCAAATTGTTATTTCCCTACAAACACAATGGTAGTTGAAGATTTCCTGTGAGCATTTCTGCAGGCAATCTTAGCATAACAAAAGGACATTTCATTCAAGAGCTCCATGTTTCCATCAGACTTTAATCTCCTGAAAATGAATTTTGAAGGCACGTTTCCAGCATGGCTCTCTTTACCCAGAGAGTTGCTAGGGGAAGTAAAAGGCCTTTGCAGGTATGTCAGTAGTTATTCACAAGAGCTGACAGTCACTTCTGGTAAAGCAAAATGTTGGACGATTTGAGTCACATAAAATATTTTTGATTAGGAAAAGAAATTAAGGACATAAAACCTCCAAAAGCAAAATAAAGTAAAATCCAAAGAGGGGATCTGAAATCACAGCCTGTCTCACAACTGGTCTCAGCTCAGAGCTGTCCTTGCTCCATTCCTTTTCCCAGCCTGTTGCCACTGTGAACCAGTGAAAATCTGTTCCTCCTCTTCAGTGGAGCTGGAGTCTCTGCCACCTTTGCTAGCTGAACTTAATTCTTCTGTGGCCAAATAAATGCCAGAGGTGGTAAAAGGAAAGCCACAGGACCCTGCAGGTGTTGAGGGAAGAACATTTCCCTTCTCTACCTGGCAGCTGTTGGATCATTGGTGGGAAACTGCACTCCAAAGTGCCCTCCACATGTTCCTACCCTTCTCTCTCTCCAGAGCCCTACTCAAATGCCTCAGCCAGGAATTGGGCTTGGCTGACACCAAGCACCTCCCCAGCTGAAAAAAGTTACCTGTACAGGTCTTTAATGCTGCTCTTCCAAGTCCATCTCCCTGTGCTCCTTCTGTGCTCAGCCCCAGCCAGGAATTTATGCCCTTGTGCCTGATGACCTGCAGGTTTTTTCTGGCAAAGTTCAAAGGCTACTTGTTCATGGATATTCCCTGAGATGATGATGGCCATGTTCTAGTGTCTGAAAGAAATCATGCAGTGTCTCCACAGCACATTCTTCAGGAGGAGCAGCCAACCTACCCCTGCTGGGCACCCATCCCTGGTTTCAGGGACACCTTCAGAGGCAGGGCACAGCCACAGCCTGCCAGGGGTTACACTGCAGGGTGACACTGTGATGGGCATGTGGCTGGAGTCCTCAGCAACGTGCAAACCAGAGCCCAGAACTGCCTGGCTCCTCCTTTTCAGCTCTCTGTTCATTCTCTGCAGTGGTTATGGGATGTAGCTGCAGGAAGAGCCACCCTTGTTGCAGAGCTGCTCGGGTAGGGACCTTTCTGTCTGTTTTCCTTACTTGAGTAAATCAAGTAGCAAAGGAGTCCTAACCTTTTCCAGATGGACAAAGGTCACCAAGGCTCCAAGGTCACAGCCAGGTCTTTGCTGCTTTCTGAATGTATGGTCTCTTCCTTGGAAGTCTGACACAGCTCTGTGAAACTGAGGAATAGGTGCTGTAGTTTTGTAGCACAAGGGTTTAACTAAAACTGATGTTTTTGAGGTGCTTTGAGAATAAATGGGATTTATGTGTAAATTTGATTGTTTTAATAGACCTTCACATAGTACTGACATTGCTATTTACTAACATTATTTTTCCTAGGCTATTTTCAGCAGCCTAGGAAACATAGCTTGAATTTATTCTCTCTTCACCTATTTAAATTATACCTACAGAAAAGGCTGAGGGCTTAATAAGAAATTTGAATGGTACCTGTGTATTTTATCTCAGGTGGCAGAGCTGACAGCTCTGAGTTAGTGCAGGGCTCTGTATCACAGGCTGCTAGGGAGGGCTGTGAGGTCTTGTCAGATCTCATAAACCAAACAAGGTCCATCCTTGGATGGAAACCTCAGAAAATCACCCACATGCCACATGAAGTAGTATTGCACCTTCTGAATCATCACACTCACCCCTGAGTCATTTCTGCAGCAGGAGTTCAGCTAGGTGGCTGGGGCTCTGTGCTGAGTTATTATAGCTACTACAATTCAAAATACAGTCAGAGAGAGTCCTCACCCTCTGTGGTCATTAAAGAGCTCAGAATTATTACCCCACAAAGAACCAAACCATGTATATAGGTATTTTTCACAGGTAGCATGCTGTGCTTTATCTTAGAAAACCCTGCCAGCAATTTCACTTGGATTCAGTAATTCTGTCCTTTTGTCTGCCTGCAACAACACCAAACCTATGGGTTTTATTTCTCCCAGGCTCTTGGGAATAACTGCTATTGTGAGAGAACCAAATGCTGACCCATCCAGCAGCCTCCTGGAGCTTCTAGAGAATGTGGAAGGGAGCTGCAGGTGCTCAATATACCCAAAATCTGGCTCCAAAGGAGTGTGAGCTCGGGAGGTAGCTGAGCACTGCAGAACACTCTGAGCTCCTTCTCCCCCTCCAAGAGCCATTACAAACCAGGAGAATGTGCCATCAGAAATCCACCCTTGCACACCTAAAGGGGTGCTGATGCACCCAGTGCTTGGGCTCTCTGCACACAAATCCTTCAAATCCTGGCAGTCCCAGGGTTTGAAGAAGTGATGCATTCTGAAAACAGGCTAAGTCCTTAGGGGCCCTGCTCTGAGCACAGAGGTGTGCTTGTGCTGCCAAATTAGAACATGTGCAATTTCATGTCTGAATCTCCAAAACACCCATGCAACCCCCTTTTGCACCCAGGATCTGGGTTTAGGAATCATCTTTATTTTTCCACATTGTTTGCTTAAATAGTCCTAGTTGCCTTTGTTGCTTTGCAAAGATTAATGCAAAACTCAGCAACAAATATTAATTTTTATTGCTTTAGAAAAACAAATGGCAGCCTTCTCTAGGTGTTTCTATAAGCCCCAGGAGACATGTTTTCCACAGTCCATTCAATGCTTTGATGGGAAGAATTACATTTTCCTGTACCGAGCCATGTATAATTTATTTTTAATTTGTGTGTGTGGTACAGTTGTGTCTGGGGAGCCTGCTGCTGCAGCTCATGCAATTTAATATTTCAGGAAGATTAGGATAAAAAATGGCTTGTAGAAACTCTATGACAACTCCATTACTTAGTTCTCTTTCTATCCATGAGAGTTAACAGAGGCTTCTGGCTTCCCTCCATAGATACAGTGGCTTTTTTGATTTGTTTTGTTTCTAATGCCATAAGGGATCTTCCCTTATTGACTTGCAGCTTCCCTCAGTGACAGCTGTGTGACCTTTCTCAGGTGTGAGAGCACAGCAGTGTAAATGTAAAACCTAAGATGTTTCTTCAATAAAAAATTGGTGATCAAAACCACGCTTGGAATAGTGACTGCTTATTTATCATCCTTTCCCTGAAGAGCCTCCAAGTGTTATCAGTGAAAAGCCTGAGAAAGCTGTGTTGTCAGAAACTTGTGAGACTGAGAAAACATAATTGCTGTGTTATGTAAGAGTGGTTTGTTGTAACTTCTGTTGCCTTGCTGTCTGACAGAGACAATGCCTGTGGTTTTGGCTTCTCAGCTCAGCTTTGGCACTCTGAATTGTTCACCAACATCTTTTTATTTACTTTTCTACCCATCTGACTTGAATGGTGCCATCAGATGCATGCTTCATATCACACTAAAGGGGTTTAAAAGTCAGCCTGACCCAGAGATCCCCAGTGCACTGCACCAAACAGGAACCAGCTGTGTGCACACACATCCTTTGTTCCAACACGACAGAAAATGACCACACCTGAGGCACTTCCAGCAGCTCACTACAAAAATCAGGAGCATATAATGAACAGTTATTGCCAGAAGAAGCTGGGAGCAGGCATAGTAACTTTTCATCCACCTGGTAACACCCAAACAATGCCCTTTTCAGCAAAATGTGAGCTTGGGATTGGGACAAAGGAAATTTAGGTATGTGTTGCAGATTTATGCCAACATTAGATCCATTCTGAGTTAAGCTGTTTGGGAATTCTTACTAGCCTCTGTCCTGTCTATGTACTTAGAATGAGGCACCCAAATCTTAACAATTCCCTAGAAATTAATGGGATAATAATAATGTTTTGACTTCTAAAGATCTGTTGGTCCCAAGCTGAGAAAAAGAAGTTGCCAGCTCACATCTCTCCATGAGCCTGGAACAAAAACCAACAAGGATGATGGCTCACCATCTGTTCAGCAATCCCTGTGGAAAGATTGGAGGATCTCAGTCCAGTTCTCAGCAGCTGCCTCTCAGCAGCATCCAAGGTGTGCACTCAGCTGTGTGGAGAGGGCAAGGCTCAACACCAGCACTGCCCACACATTGCTCTTGCACTGCTGGCCTCCTTGGAAGGGCAAATTCAGTTTTAAAACTGCCTGAATCCCCATGTCCTGCTGACACCAGGAAGAGCATTACAGGGATTTGGATCAAACATGAGCTGCACAGCAGATTGTTCCAGGCCCCCACTGATGTGTGTTACACCCCTTTAATTATGCCCACGACAAGCCACTTAGAGGGAAAGCTCTCCAATATATTATTCCCATTCTAACAACCTATTAACACCACAGATGAGAATTTTTCTGCTGGATGCATTCTCTCAGCCCAGTTGCACGTTCCTTTGCTGCATCTGTAAGCTGTATCAACTTCTGAAACGTTTCAATTTCACTTCAGAAAGACAGTGCACCTGCAAATCTCAGATCATACAGGGGTCTGCATTCAGAGCTTCACCAGTCTGCTGTCTGCAGCAATCTGAAAAAAAAAAAAGGCTGTTAATTTAAAACTACACCACAGGATATGCCTTCCAGATGAGTTACTTCATATTTGATTGAGCTTTTGCTTTTCTCACCTACGAGGTTTTGATTGCCACTAATCTTGCTGGATGTAGTGCCCTGGATCAAGCTGGCTCAGACTGCAGCACAGACTTTATGCAGTCAGAGGCTTTACAGGAAAACTCTGTGCTGAGAGGTGTGCTCCCAAATGCAGATACTTTTCCCTGGCCTCATTTCACAGGCAGATGAAACTCCCAGCTTCAGTCTTCCAGCCTTGGGGAGATCATCAAGCCTGTGCAGAGCTCCCTGGACCTGCCCTTGTTGGGAACACTGTGAGGGGAGCTGGCTTTATCCTCCCTTGGCACCTATTCCAGCCACCCTAGAGGTGTGTGCAGAGGGGAAATGGCTCATCTTTGCCTGAGGAGAGAATAGATAACAGAAGGGAGCCAAGGGATGGTGAGGGAAGAATTAGAAAAACTGGCAGTGTGTCCTCTTCCTGAACATGGAGGAAGCTCAAATGAGACCAGGAAGAGATAAGTGATAAACTGTGGAAAGAGATAAGATGGAGAATGAATGGGAACCACTGCTGTCCTGGAGTTACACAAGCAGCTCCCTCTGTTCTGAGCACCCCATGGGCATCACTAACAACAGACACCTCAAAATCTCCCCTTTTCTTTCCCTCACATACAAAACAGGATTCTGTTAGTCTTGGAAGATGCACTGAGACAGGAAGACTGGAAGTTCACGAGCCACTGGCAGCTCATGGCTGGAGATGTATCCTGAAGAATGACTATTGATTTTCTGTGTTCTCATACTCACCCCTAGGCATAATTTCTTGGCCACTACCCAGGGACAGGATGCTGAGCCAGATGGACCTTTACTCTGAGCAAATGTGGCCTTTCTGATGTTCCCATGTAAAGTAGGACAAACTGGCACTTACAAAAAGCAGTAAAATTTTTAATTTACTGCTGACAAAAACAACAGTTTAATATCCATTATGTCCATCCTTAAAAGTCCCAGTACATGCTTCTTGTTTTGTAATGAAAACAATACTCAATAAAAGCAAAAGTGCTCAGAGACATGCTATTTACTAGCTCCTTCATCAGCTATTGCTTCTAAATTTTCTGGTTCTCTTCTAGGTTTTGAGATTAAAACCACAAGAAAAGGTAAACTGATATTGCAGTAAAGGGCCACCAGAAGAACAATTCCTGCCAACCCCTTTGAAAAGTCTGGACAACAGCCTGGTCAGCTGTTTTCCTTGGATTGTACAATCTTATTGGGAACATGGATAGTTTGTTTTCCTCTGAGAGCTTCCTGGGGGTATCAAACCACAGAGAAGCATGTCTACAATGGCTGAACATTACTGGCAAACTTTTTTTCCCAGAACAGTCCTGTAGAGTTAAAAGCTCCACTCGAACACTCGTAGTTTCAATCTCTATGACATGTTTTGCAAGATTTTAATGGATTTTTAAATTTACTTTTTTGAGGAAAAAACATCCAAAGTTACATCCTCATTACTGCTTTGAAAGAAAATAACTAATGAATGACAGGTACCTCACAAGGACAACTACCCAAGTTCAGAACAGAATAAGAATTACCTGCTTGGGAATGTGGTGGGTCACAGCACAGGATAACACAAGGCAGACACAGCAGGCTCTCCACTTTAAGGAATAGTAAAAGTACGTCCTCCCTCTCACCTCTGGGTTCATTAATTTCATAAGCAGGTGGGACAACATTAAGTCACAGCTTCAGACACTTGGTAGAAGTGAACACAAAGACCATGGGTCACTGAGCTCCCACCGGTGGCTGTGACACTGAATGGATTCATCTGTGTTGCCACTGAGGACAAGCAGGGAAGGAAGTTTGCTTTGAAAGTCACAGCAGTGACTGGGTGTCAGAACCTTGGGGCTGGCACTCAGCTCCATGCAATGCACCAATGCTCTGCTTTTTCACCTGAAAATACATCACTGAATCACATTTCTTTGCAGGGAATGATTCGACACCTGCTGGTCCCTTGGCCTTGGATCAGCTGGTCAGAAATCCACACTGGAGCTCACTGGGTGAGCTGTAGGAGCTGTGTGCTGGCATTGCTCAGAGAACACCTCCTCTGGGGGATAAATGACAAATTTGTGTTTGTGCATAGAGATCCCTTAAGCAGAACTGGTTGCATCACCTACAGTTGAAATGTCTCCTCACATTTGATGTCCTGCAGCTTGGACCTTTCAGTGACATGGACCCAACTTTCTTACGTTGGCCAAGTTTGGATTAATTTTGAAGGTTCATCCAAAATGAAAGGTTATTAAATATATATTTAGTCCAAATTACTGGACCTTTCTTTTGCCTCTGAAAATTCTTGCACATCCTGTCACCTCTTAAAAAGAACACTAAAAAGATTTAGTGTTGAAGAGCAAAACCATCATTAGCTCCAGAGAGAATAACATTTCATTGCCCAAGTAAAATGCATTGTTCTGTAATACTGCAGCTTTGTTTTCCTTAACAAAGATGCAGGTACTAAATTATTGAATTCACTTCTGCTCTTTTCACCCAAACACAGATACTCCTCAAGTATTTTTCTCAGGACTGTTCAGCAGAGTTCGTTGCTTTCTAGGTGAAAAAATGCAAAGCTTTTAATAGGGTTGTGGTTTGGAGGAGGCTTTTGTAAAGATACTTTTAAAATAGCATTTGATTTTCTAACTCCAAAATATAAGCTACTAATGACCATTTTAAAACTGAAAACCCAACTGATAATGTTAAAAATGAACCACTGTCACACTTTTTCCCAAAAAATCTTGATAATATGAAAATGTCACAAGGCAGTTTTAATTTTGAAGCTGTTCAATTTCTTCTTTGCTTTAGAAACACTGGCCATTTTTCAAGTTTCATTTGGCTTCTGTGTAAGGTCCTCCCCACAGAAAGCCACATCATTTCCCAAATTTACCCAGATGAAGAGTTGAGCAGAGATTTCTTTCCCTGCAAAAGCCAGCATAATCTTCTCTGCATTACTACTAAATGCACTTTAGGGTACTTGTAAAAACATTCTCCTAGCCAGGCAGTCATGTTAGGAACAGCTGTGGGTCATGCCAAGTACTGCTAGAGACAGAAATTAATCTTCTCTTGTAAAATCACTCAGAAGACAACCACAACCCGCAATTAAAAAAAAAAAAACAAAAAACAAACAAAAAAAAATTATTAGCACTTTTGGTTTTGGGGACTGAGCCAATTAGTATTTAAAAAGCAGATGGGTCTCACTCAGCTTGGTCCTTTTAATGTAACTTGGATGTACTCTGTTGAGCAAATGCCTAATAACTTCGTGGGTGTTTGCTTAGAAATGGCATTTAGTTTAAACACTGCTTCAGTATCTGTACTTTAAAGGGTCAAGAGGAGTTGTTGAATTTGAAAGAGAAGGAAATTCAAATGCTTCAGTTGGTCATTTAGAAAAGGTGGGATGTAGAGAAGAGTAAATAAAGAGCAGTAAACATAACTCAGGAATGTGGCAGAGACAGCATAGCTTGAGCAGTGATGTAAAAAAAACCTGATGTGCAAAGGACTGCTCACATATTTAAGTCGTTTTACAATGAGACCTGTTGGCTCCTGAGTTATCTGTAAGGCCAAGGTGAAGAGCATTTCACAGAATCAATTAGATTGGAAAAACCTCTGAGATTGGGTCCAGCTTATGACCAAACACCACCTTGTCCCCTGGACCATGGCCCTGAGTCCTTTCCTTAAAGGCCTCCAGGGACACGACTCCACCACCTGTGCTGCTGAAGAAATGCTCCCTTGGACTGTCACCCCGTGGGGTTCACTTTGTGCCATCAGAATAATTAATCTGCCCTAGAGGAGGTTCCTGGGTGGGGAGCTCACACTTGGATTCAGCTTCTAGGTGCACATAGTCCAGACCCAGAGTTGCAATTCAATCTCAAACATGTTTAGCAGGACAGTGGGCAAAAGCCTGTGATTGTTTCAGAGCATCCAGGTGAGAAAAGCAAAGCCCTGGCAGTGATGCAGAGTTGCTCAGTCAGAAGTGGGTCTGTACCCAGCGGCCTTGCAGCAGAGACCTTTGTGCTCCTCACAGTGAAACTCCTTTTCACAGGGATGCCTGCCTGAGCACACATTCCAGAACAGGACTACAGACACGTTGAAAAGAAATGAGAGGATATTTTCCATTTTGATACAAGTGTCAGGTGCAGGTCAGTGTCCACCCTCCCTGAGATGAAGCTCACAGAGAGGTTCAGTTGTGGTGCTGCAGCTCCCCTTTGCTCAGGACAGCCCCCTGGAAAACACTGCCCTCACCTTCTCCATACAGTGAACACGGAATGTTTTGACAGCACCTCCTCTGAACTCTGGAAACAGAGTTTGCTGGAAACACCTTAAAAAGCCAGTTTGGAATTCGGAGTTTACAGAAGGGATTCTTACTCAGTTTATCTGTTCTGCATGTTTCTGTAAATCTTATCTTTACTAATGAAGCAGCGAGCGTGGGGGAACGAGCTGGGTCTTGTCCTGTCGCTGGCACTACCAGCACAGCTGTCAGCTCAGCACTATCTGTAGATTTTCCCTTGCTTGGCTGATGCTCTGAGAGACAGAACTCAGCTCTCAGGCAGAGGATGAGGCTGTGGGTCAGATTCTCTGCTGCAATACAGCCTCGGGGATTTCAAAGCGAATGTTATGGCACAGTCATGCTTCAAAAGTGACTGTGAGCTTCTATACTCCTTCTACTCAATGTTTTTCACAGTGAGCCCTCAATTTTTCAAGCTTAAAAGACAAATGTCAGGGCTGTGGAGCCAAATTTCTCACTAATGTGGTTGAAAGCAGCATCAATTTATATATACTCCAGGATATCGATCTCTTTTAAAAGAGACCTGCTGATTTTCTATTATTTTCTTATGGAATTATTTTTAGTTAGCATTTAAACAGATTTTCCTGCTCTCTGGAGGAAACCCCAGCCTGACAGAAGGCTGTCAGGATCCTACCTAGCACCTTTCAGTGTGGGGATCAAGCTGGCTGCTTTTTGGAAGTAGTTACTGATTTCATTAAGGAAGCTTATGGAGCCCTAGAAGGCCTGCCAGTTGACCACATGCTTTGAGAAGGTTTTGACAGATACAGTTTGGTTTTGAGTTTCTTTACCAGGTTTTTCCAGTATCTCCTTTGACACGTCAGCTTCTTACCACACACAGACCACTGCTGATCACAGATGAAGAGCGTTTCTTTTGAAGGTTCACACATAGACATCCCATCTCTCCTTTCCAGTACATTCATTTTTGGGAAGTTCTCCTTTTAAAACCTGATGGGCCAATGGTACCAGCTCTGTGTTTGCTCTCTCTCCTCACTGCCTGATTCACAGTCAGACACAGCAGCAACGTAGCACAGGACAATTTATATCCAGTATTGGAACAGAGATTACAGTGACTTACAGCATAAGGAGAGCTATAAAAGACCACTCACTGTGGCTATTGCACAGATCAATTTACACAGGAGCACACCCTGAAGCCAGCCACAGGACATTCCCAAGGATCAGGTCTCTTCACAATTCAGTGCACCCTCAGTTACATCCAGAGTCAGTGGTAGTTGCAGATAAGCTGTAGATGCACAGTTCTCTCCCTCGAGAGAAATCAGATATGGGAGACAGTCTCTCAGGCTGCCAGCAATGAGGAATTTCCCCTTACAACATAATACCAGTCACCTTAAAAACCTACATTTTGGGGATATTTTGGAAGGAGAGTGGAGGCAGATACACCTTCTGCAGTCACAAGTAAATGTCAACGTGCTGAACAGGAGATCTGCGGTGTGAGGTTTGTCACAGTGCTCAGAGCTGGGTCTGGATAAGTTTTGAAGAGAATTCAGGGTCTGTGTTTGCAGAGAAGCTGAGAGCCAACTATAAGAGCCAGTGCCAGGATAGACAGCTGAGACTACAACTCTGACTTCAAGTTCTGCTTTTGCCTTATGGAATACTTTGCATGCCATCATTCCCAAAGCCATTAACAGCCACAAAGAGAAGGTTTACAGCAAAATGAGAATCCTTTTTCCTTTTCTGTTTTATATAGCATTGAAAAATAAAAATAAAAAAAACCAAGAAAAAGTATAAAGGTAAGAAAGAAATAATACTGCCATTCTGAAGGCACTTTAATTCAGCATCAACCTGGCAGCTGTGAAAAAGAGGGTCTTTGGAAGCTGCCATTATGCTGCCACTGCCACCTATAATGTTTCATAATGGATTTAACACAATGCCTCTCCAGGTATAAAGAAGAAAATGGCACCATTCCAGAGGAAAAAGAATACACTGATATTTTTTCAGAAGGAGGAGGAAGGTTAAGCAGAACATTGGTATTCATGTTCCATCCTCCTTTCTTCACCTCTCCTTTCCCACAATGACTTAGGGTATTTTATATACAAAAAGCCCACTATTTACATAAAGGAAAAAAACACAGCCTACCTGCTCGATAGCAAACATACCCCATGTTTCAGCAGAAAAATAATGTGGGAAATGACTTATCATGTGTGATTCAGTCTTGTGTTCCAAAATGCATATTGGCATTACCACAGTCATCACCACAGTGAGCACAGTTAGCACAGAGCATCACAGATTTAGCTGCCAAACACAGCCTGTAGGCATAGTGTTGCACACTGAACTCTCCAGGCCAAAGAAATTCATTGGAGCAGACCCTCAGAAACCAGCTCTTCTAGATTTTGTAATGCAAAGGGAAAAATCTGGGGCTCAGGCATGTGAGTGGCAGAAGCACCAAAGTTCAGCATTGGCTTCTGCTTGTGCAGTCTCCCACTGCACTGCAGTGTTGGGGCAGGGTGGGCTGAGGAGGGGGTCTTGGGGCCACCCTGCTGTGCTGCAGGCAAGGCACAGGTGAGCCAGGCAGTGCTCTGGGCTCAGGCAAAGACACCAGGTGAGCTGCCCAGCTCAGACATCCACCAGTGGTACCTACCCATGGCAAGAGCCCCAGTGGGCAGCATTAACAGGAAGGGATGTAAATGAAGCCCAAGGCTGCACAAGGGCTTTGTGAGAGCCTAGGACACCCTTTTCTCACTGCCATCCCATTACTGCTAAAAGAATTACCTCCTCATTGATGGCTTTGTACCAGGTAAGCTGCCTTTCATCCTTTCTCCCCGAGGGTGGTAGGGTTGGAGCTCTTATTGACTCTTCCTCCCCTCATTTCCCCATCTCCTCTGTGCTAAAGTTCTGCTCTGCCTTCTCTGGCACCCCCAGCAAGCAGTGCCAGACCCGATGGGCATGCTGTTGCTAAGAGACTAAAGTGAGAGAGAGAGATCCTACCCACTCACTTTCCCCTACAAATCCCAATATTCCTCCCATTGCTGCTCTCCAGCCCTACTGAGACACTGCTGATGCAACCTTGGTAGCCAGCAGGTCCACGTGGGTTTTATGGGACATTTTCTTCCACTGACCAGCACTACTGAGGAAGTCCCAGAATAGGATCCTACAGTCATTAGGGAATTAGCACAGATACAGATGCAAACTGCTCTTGTGGGAAAGCACCAAGGCCCGAGGAGGTCAGAGACCTTGCCTAGATCTAAAAGGCACATGTAGATCAAGACAGGTTCACAAAAATACCCTTGGAAAGCCAAGGTAAACGTGGGCCATTAGAGGTCACAGCACCTGGCACAGCACTGGACTGGATAGATTTCTGCTCTACTGCATGAAGTCCCTCCAAATGTTACTAATTAAGATTTTATTTCAGATTGGTTTCCCCCCTCCTCCCCAGAATGCAGGGGAGTTTACTCAGACAATATTTCTGGCAGGAGTCTCTCTCTCTCTCGAGCTTATAGAAAGGCCAGTAAACACCAAATAATAACAAATCTATTGACAAGGAAAAAATATGGGGGAAGTTTTCAAAACTCTCCTGAAGTACTGTCATGTTGCTAGGCTGACAGAGCTGTCAAACGACTCCAGTCCCTGCCAGCAGTGACAGACTTTTGCAAATTCACAACAGTTTACAATTGCAAGGCCTGTTTGCTGCCTGTGCCTTTCAAGCACACCACCTGCAACTTGCTGGATTCTTAGCTCTCCATTAAATTTGAGTCACTGTGATGCCTTAGGTTTTATCTTTGATATTTTTCAAATCCTATACTGCCTGGTGTGTAACTCTGAAGTTTCCTGTAGCCTGTTCACTTCTGCTCTCTGTGCTGAGCAGACACAACAAAGCCTCTCCAGGCCTGCTCTCCAAGGACACCCAGAGCATCCTAGACCCAAAAAGTATAAACCAAAAGCCTCTGAAAGGGGGGCAAGCTGAGGGGAATTACATCATTAAACTGAAGCTTTAATTGGAGAATTAACCCTGGTATGCAAATGAACCAAACCTATAAAGGTGTGAAGAACTCGTGACCTGTCGTCCATCCTGGGGTCCATCTGGGCAGCAGCCTCTGGCTCCCCAGGGGTACCTTTGAAGGCCTTTCCAATAAATACCCACCTTTATTCCCTTACTCCTGCCTGGGCTCTGTTTCTAGCAGGCCTCTCAAGGCATCAGCTGAGGAGTATGCATGGAGAGAGTTCAACCATCACACCAAAACCATGGAAAATGCAAGTGGGTGATGATGTCACGATACCTTTGTATGTGCACAGAAATAGCTCAGGTTGGAAAGCTTCCCCAGCTGAACAGGAGGCATAAGGGCAATAGATTAGGGAGACAGAGAGAAGACTATCTCAAAAAAAAAAAAAAAAAAGAAAAAAATAACAATTCAAGGTTATTAACTGGCCAAAGAGCTCCAGATTAATTTTACAGAGAGAATGGAGCTTGGGGTACAGCAGCAAACAACTTCAGGAGCACCCATGGGAATGCTGTTACCTAATAAAAAGAGCAAAGAGATTTGGGATCAGTCTGTAGGAACCCAGAGCTTCTGTTCCACCTTTGCAAGTTTAACTTTCCATTCATAAGCAAGAGAGACATCCAACAGGTCACCCAGCCTAAGGAAGGCAAAATCAGATAGGAAATGAGCCATCTGCTCATGCCTTTGTCAAAGGGCTGGAAAGCCTTACCCACCTTCACATCACTCTTCATACAGACATTTATGCAAAGTGATCGAATCTTCTCTTCCCATGAAGGCACATTTTCCACAGTTAGGTCATTTGAAAGGCAGTTTAAGGATTTCTAGTATTAAATCAGTCTGGTTTGGAAATAAAAAGAACACTGCAAAGTTTAGACCTACAGGTAATGCCTTTTCTGTGTGCTGGAAGGAGATTTGGGATCAAAAGCCCAGGCAGACTACCTGAGGTGAGCAGAAACCTCTGGAGAGAGACAAAAATCAGGAAGTGTACAGGAAGCTGATGGGCAAAGCAGCAAGTGGAGGCTGACAGAACTACTGCTCCCTCTGACAAAGAGGAATTACAGATAGCTGAGAGCATGGCATGTTCGAGGGGACAGCTCCTCAGCAGAGCAGAAAGGTAAATTATATACAGAAGAAGCAAACATGGGTAAAACAGGTTTTCTGTGCAATGTTTACACGGAATGGGGAATGTGGAGAAGATGCCAAGAACAGCCATACATTTTCAGGAAGAAAGCAGAAATAGTCAGAAATTGAGATAATGCCAGAAATAGTTATAAAATTTTTTAGAATGTCACAAGGCTGACAAAACATCAGGGCCAGATGGGATCTGTCTCAGAAAAATCAATCAATTAACTAAAAAAAACAACCCAAAAAACCAAACCAAAAATACAAAAAAAATACAGAAACATATGAATTAAAGGACTGAGTTCCATCACTTCACCCCTGCCACTTTCACATGGACAACTGAGTGAAATAAGCCCTGCCTGAGCTCAGTAAAAGCCATGCTGAACGTGCCACAGGAAGGTAAAACTCCTGAGAACACAGTTTCTTACAGGGAAGAACTTCACACCGTTGCAGCCACTTGCAAGGTGTCCATCCCAAAAGGCAGCAAACACCTTTGGGGAAAGCTGCTGCCCACAGCACTTTGTGGGGCTGCTGAATAAGAGGGATGTGGACACTGCCTCTAGGACAGGAGGGTTAGAAAGCAACCAGAGAGACCAGAAGTGAACTGGACCTGGTGGGCTGGGGATGTGCTGGTGCATATTGAGGTCTATGAGGGATCCAAAAACCAGGAAAAACCCCCCAGCTTCACTTCCATAGGGAGGGGGTGGGCATGGAACAGAGGTGTTAATTAAGGACACACAGGAACGACTCAGGAAGCTATGACATCATTCATAAAAGTGACTAAATGGAGAATCACACTTAAATCTGTTGAGGGTGGATTTCCCAGTTGAATTGGATATTTGAAATGCTCTTTTAATTGCTGTGACACTTAGCAGAGGAGTCTGTTCAATGCAGAAGAACACTGGGCCAAAGTTTCCCAGCAACCAGAATCAGGGTTTCACAGGAGGAATGTGCCCTGGTCTTGCAGATAAGGCAAGGGTGAGATGATGTAATTGAATCTCTCAGTCTCTGGTGTCATGACTGGACAGTTCCCTACCACCACATCACTGTAAGTATTCCAGCTGCCTCAGCCAGCATTCCCATAGAGCCCAGGAGAATCAGACACCGCAGTGAAATTTTTGGCAGCTATTTGTGACACAGAGCCCAGTCTCTGTTTCCTCAGCAAAGACCCCTAGGCCTCCTCTAGAACAGACAATCACACTGGGATGGAAAGCACCCCTGAAAATTGCAATCTCCCTGAAACCAAGTGGTTCAGGTTAAATTAGGCAGTGTTATTCAAGGGTACAAAACTGCAGGCTGTCCTCAGCCTTTGAGAACCAAAAGCAGTTATGTTGGTTTTTCCCTGAGCTCACCATAGTCCTCTATCCAGCTGCTACCCCTTTTTGCCCAAGAAATCCAGAAATGGAACAATTTCCACCATAAACACCCCTTTCAGGATTTTGGGAATACTTCCTGCCCAGTGCCCATTGCACTTGACTCATCTCTTTAAATCAGTGTACCAGGTATAGGCTTCCTGTGGGCGAGGATAATTCACAGGCTCAGCAAATGCAACATTAATCCCATTCTAGATTAAAAGGAATTCACGCAGGTGTTTTTCTATGCCAAAAAGCAATTTAAAGTAATCTTCCAGCTCTGGCAGGAGAAATAAAAAAGAAGTAGATGGATCTCAGGAAGGAAATAAATATAGCTTAGCAGGCAGTGGTTTGGACTGATAGCGCACTGATAGCACAAGAAGTCTTTTGCAGCTGGATGAACTGCTGAAACACATGAGCCAGCCTTCCTTCCCACGTGTCCTTGCCTGAGCCCACTTACAGCAGGACTGCCAGTCCCTCTGCACACTGCTAATGTCAGCTCCCCCTGCCAGGGCAGCAGCTTCTGTCATGATTGCCTTCCTGATTATGACAACCTTCACTTTTACATTCACAACTCCTGCCAACACTAGTTGGGTGCATTAAGCTTCAAGTGAAGATTTGCAATTTCTTCTTTTGCTGAACAAGCTTAAAAATACCATTTTTCTCCTATTTTAATTCCTAAGGGCTATAGAACATTGCTACAATCTGTTGTATGTCAGTGCAGCATTTGCAAAACGAGCGAGTACAGCCTCAGAAAATTGACCCCTACTTGCTTGCAGGAGAGAGAAAGAACTGGCAGCAGAGAAAGTTCATGTTGCAATAAATACTTGACAGTGTATATCTAAAACTTCTCCATCCTGAACATAATAAGAGGCTTCCCCTTTGTATCACAGGATGCCCTCTCACTGAGTCCCATCCCCATGGAAAGTTTAAAGTCCACTGGGTTGTATCATAAAACCCCCCGAAATTCTTCCACATCACAGACCAGCAGTGAGCTCATGAAGGCATTCCTCAGGCAAAACCCTTCATCTCTTCTCAGAAAGTCTGCTTGAAACTATTAAACTCCTGCTGAGGATATCTGCACCTCAGAGCAGACCAGAGACCTACAAAGGGCTGGACAAGACCTCCAGCATGGCCCAGAGCCCAGGCAGCTGTGCTAAAGAGAACATAAACCACCTTCTGTTCCATGCATAACTCTCCCCATCCCCCTGGAAAGCTCTGAGCTATGCAGCAGTGCTTGTGGCTTACACCTCATCTGATGTGACCTGTGTCACTGGAACTGCTGATTTCCATCCAGCTGAGACTGCCAAGTTCTGGGCAAAGTTCTGCAGCCGAGGAACAAAGACTGAGGGACTCACACTGCTGCACCTTTGACTGATTTTTATCCCTGGTCTCCCAGACAAGGGGCAGAACAGTAATCCACAGAGAACTCTTTCCCACTGTTCCTGTGTTGGTAGATTTGATTCCTCACAGCTGTCAGATAGATGGGTACCTTGCTCCACGACCAAAATTCGTGTGTGTTGGCAAACCAGCCTCTGTCAGCATCACGATTCAAGCAAATCCCAAGAAAGGGGAGCAGCATATGCTTTTCTATTTCACAGCTTCCTGAAAGGGCTGTCTTACAATACATAACATTTAATCCTGTCTGAACCAGCTTTTATTGAGAAGTAAGAGGTACTGTGTAAGAGGCAAAAAAAATTGATCTAAGGAGCAATTTAATTTAAGGCAGAGCATGACAGCTTTGCAGTAGTTTACCTGATAGACTGCTGTGGTTCTCAAGCCACAGAACATCATTTGCCTCCCTCAGACTTAATCTGAGAGAAACAGCCTGTGTGCAAAAAGCTCCCATCTCATCTCATCCTCATACTAGAAAACATGTCCAAGAATGACATTAAGGGGGCCAATCCAAGTGTAAAATGAAGAGAATCTCATCTGTCCAAACATTGCCTTAAGTCATAACTCAGACATCCTAAAGCCACTAAATCCACCCAGTAATCCATTCCCTCTTACCTTTCAGGACTCTTTAATCTTTCAGACATCTAAATTTCAAGGTGCTTCACTACACAGACAAATTATTTCCATGACACATAATTTTAGTTGCCTGGTGCTGCTCATTAGTGTTCCTCTATGAACTGTTGTACTTTCTCTCACCTGCAGCTCTGCTGGGATTCACTTTAGGCTTTTGCATCTTTCCTGTGTTCCTCAAGTAGCCATGACCAGAGCATGGTGGTAACAATATTCAGCTTTTAAATAACAAAATATGGCAAAATATACTCACTCAGGAAAACCAAACATGCAGATGCTTGGTTCTACTTTGCACAAAGTGTACTAAATCATCAGATGCTTGTCCTCCAAAAAGGGAAAAGCAGAAAGGATGCCAAATGGATGAAGATACCTAATTTTTCCTACAGATTTCCCCTAAACTTAACCATAGAAACAAATGCTCAGCTTAAGCGGACTTGTTCATTCCTAGAAGATTAAAGAATCTGCTTCTCTACTAGCTGCAACACAGAACTTACATATCTGTGTTGAGGAAACTGGATTTTTTGAGTGAGGTTAAAGGTTCTGGAAGGAACAGGATCTCATATTGGCCTTCAGCAGCAATTTGGCTTTATTTGTTAGAATAAAGCTGGCACCAGAAGCTACAGGGCAAGGCTGAAAGAGAAAAAGGGATCAATATGTGGAGACACAGGGTTTGACAAGGAGATTCCCCTCATAGAAAGGAAGGGGGTGGGGGGGGTAAAAAGGAGACTGCATTTTGTAAAGGTGCAGGAATAAACTTGGAAAACACAAACAGTTTAAGCCAGAAAGCCTTGGGCATTTCTGAGCACAGTAACTGAGCTACTGAACCATGGTGTAAGAGGACTGAATAATCCAAAGTACTAAATGTCACAGGACTTAACACCTAGAAACTTTGTACTGCCCAGACTTACAAAACTGAATGCCCAGGAGCATCACATAATGCCTGTGATCAATAATTAGGTCGTGCTGGGGAGGATTGCTCAAATCAAAGAAGGTGATGGAAGTGCACAGAATGCTAAATCAGTAACAAAGTGTTGTGCTGTGTTGCAAGGTAGAAAGTGTCACAGAGAAAGGTGCTGTGAAAGGGGGCACTGAGGTTACATCAAGAAAAAAGAAGAGAAAGGAACTTTGCAATAGTATAAGAGAATCTCTATAAGCTCAAATGGGCATAGAAACATAATTAAAAATTAATTGGCAGCAAAACAAATGGCCAGTGCCACAATACCACCCCCTGCGACACAGCAGCTGGTGTTTATAGCGTTCCTGATGTGTTTATAGACTTCCTGATGTTTTCCATAAGTGTGTTTGTTTCACTGGCAGAAAAGAAATGAGGGGAAAAAACTCAGGTAGCATAGAATTAATAGAGCAAGAACCTCCCTTTTTTTCTTAAATATTTTTGTCAGTGTTTGAAGAAAAAATTAAGATCTGCCTCTAAATTTTGTCATTTGTGTCTGTTTCCACCCAAAAGACTTAATGATAGGGAAGAACAAAGGAAAGATTGAGACAGAGAACATTATTTCAATTGCAGAAAATCATCCACAGGATACAATTCAGAGCAAAGGACATCCATTGGACAAGCAGCTGGTGTTAGTGGACAAGCAGGGTAGAAACTGATGCTGGTCAGGTTGCTTTTTTTATCTTACATGATGCAGCTGCCTGACACTATTGAAGATTTCAGTACAGGTTAATACCTTTGTTAACCCCTGACAGTCACAGGTGAATTCCAGAATAAATCTCTGAATCTCTAGAGATCATTCTAGAGGTGTTGCCAAACCATTTGGACAGATGAAGACTGGCATTAAGCTTAAGCCACGCTACTCTAAACCAGCAACCCACACCTGAACTGAAGACAGACCCAAATCTAAAGCTGTGATGCTGTAGGTTGAGCTCCAGATTTTCATTCGTAGCTCACTTTTCTTGGAAAACTCTGAAAGCAGGAAGACACAAACCAGGCACTGGGGCATCTGCTCCACTTTCAGGGCAAGCATGAACAACCCAAAATGGGTCAGGGGAAGGTTTGTGCTTGCAGAATTTCTTTGGGCCTGTCCAGAATGTTTCTCTAATGCCTGTCCTCTTTCCTCAGCTATCTTGTCATTGTTATGATAAGTACAGGTTTTCCTGACTGTGCTCCCACCTTCTCTGTTGGGAGAATTTACTTACTGTGGATTTTCTCTCTCTGAGCTCCACAGTTCACATTGGGTGAGTTTAGGGGATGTGGCACAGATACACAGGGTCAACACATAACAGTCCAAAGCTGTTTGGAGGAAGAACAAGTGCGTGATCACTGAATTGAGAAGAAGGAAAACCAGCTACATTCATTAAAATATGAAGACTGTTGTGACCAGATCCCTGTGTTTCCCAGAAGCTACTGCAGTTAATTTTGCACAGGCTGTAAGGATGAAGAGATGCTTTAACTGAAGCCTGGGAAGGAAGGCAGGAGCCAGGGAAATAGATCTGTCCTGGAGTCCTAAGAATTTCTTGGTGATCCTGATAGCATCACATGTTTTCAAGACAAAACAGGCCACAGCTGCAAATGCCACCATTAAAAGTCTTAAGCTAATAGAAATTTGTGGAAAGTAAGATTTCCTGTTGTTCTAACATGTACCAGAAGATGAATTAATAAATATGAAGCTACTCTTGCTCTCTGTGAAATCAATGCAGATTTCCACCAGATTGGACACAGAGAATCAGGGGTTTTTTTTAACTAGTGGGAAATCTTGTGTGTACAAGGACATACCCACAAACTGTGTCAGCAATGAGCACAGCTCTCATTTGCACCAGGGAAAGCTCACTGAGTCACAAACCCAGCCTCACGTGGCTGTCTGACATTTGTCAGAAGAAAGCAATTTATGAGGTCTCAGTGTCATGGGAGTCCCAAGGCACTGATGTGACACAGGCCACAAGTGTCACTTGAGTAAGTCATTCCTCTGCACAGGGGTACACTGCTCTCTGTGAGGACACAGGGCTCTGCCAGCCCCAATTTCAGCTGGGAGGATGGGTTTTCTACTGGCAGACACGACTCTAACCTCCTGTGCATGAATGAAATTAATTGATCTTTTCTGTTAGCAGAATGCTGCACTGCTTGAGCCAGACTCTGCTTCCAGTCACAGCGTGTGGAGCCGTGCTGGATTTACACTGGAGTTCTGGAGTGCAGACTGCAGGGCTCCTCCTGTCCCTCAGGGATTGTTAGTGAGCAGCAGCTCTGCCTGGCTCCTTACTGTCTTTGTTAATAACACTTCTAAGGATTTGTGTTTGCATCTATTTTTGTATCTCTTAACATACTTGCAAGATCCTCGAGACTGCTTTGGAAAGAACCCAAGCTCAGGAGTGGGGTGTACTTAAAACATATGAACCCCTGGTTGCTGTAGGCATGCCATTGGTATTCATTCAGTTTTCAGGAGGTTTTTTCCCCCCCTTTCCAAAGTCAGAGGCAGACTGTGGTGTGCCCAGTCCTCAAAGCACTCTAACAGAGAAGCACCATTGCTTCCTTTTGCAGGATCTCTAATTCTCCATTGAACAGCTTGTTCTCCATAAGAACAACTCAAACACTAGGACAAGCAGGGAAAGAAGAAAAGGTCATTCTACAGGCTGCAGGGTAAAGCAATACAACTAGCATATCTTAATTCCCTTTGGCCTGAAAACACTTCCCTCACCTTTTGGTGTACAACTCAAAATGTCCATACCTGCAAAACGTTTGAAATACAGCTTATTCAGTCTGTGAGGAAAACAAAGGGAAAAACTCCCATCATAAAAATCTCCTATGACAGCTCCTTGGAAGTCAGCCAGTGACCATAACAAGTCCCTTCTCCTGCTCTCAGCTAGGATATGAGCCTCCTCTGACTGGGTGTTTGGTGCCCACAAGCCACATGTTGGAGTCCCTGATGGATATGAAACTCTTGGGATACTGATCCAAGCCCCAGCATCCGCTTCCCCCAGCAACCCCCACATGCAGTGTAACTCACCACAAAGCCTTTGCCCCGAGGCCACCCCTGTCAGGCAGAAGCTTAAGCCCTGCCAGCCCTGAGACAAGGCTATTCCACACACAGCTTCTCTGCTCTCACCTCTTATCAAGGAACAGACAACTACAGGTACTCTCTGTAAGACCAGAGGTAGTCCAAGGCCAGACTCCTCTGCTTTTAAGGGCTACAAGACTGTGGAAGGCCCAGGCACCTGCAGGGGCCCTTGTTGCCACCTGGGCCAGCATCACCTGCCCTTTCACCAGGTACCCAGGAGATTAAGCTATCTCAGCTTCTTTTGTGCCTGTTTGTCTCCAGCTTTACAGTGCATCCTGCAGCATTTCTCCCGAGAGAAGGCTGGAGGAGGATGTGTCCCCAGCCCTGTGTGTCAATATACTGATGCTACACTGCTGGGCCAGGGGAGTTCCATGGTCTGAAACACCACTTTGGCTTCAGGTTGGGTTTGTTTGTTGTTGTTTTTGAACCATCTTTTGTCTCAACTGCATGAAAATAATGTTTTACATACATACATATTAAGTTCTGTGAGCTGTTTTCATGCTGAGAAGCAAAATGAACACTTCAAAAGATCAAATCTGAAGAAATCCGAGTATTCTCAGTACACACAAATATCACTGCTTTTTATAAACGATAACTTTATTTTCACCAAAAAAAACCAAACAAACCAAAAAACCAAAAAAAAAAAAAAACCAAAAAAATCAATTTAGTTCTGGGGTGAATTTCCTTGCTTAGGTCCCAGCACACCTTTCCATGGATCCCTGCCTTTCCTGGTTTAAGCTCTCCAGCCCAGTCTCGTGTCCCTTCAGCCAGAGTGCAGCGGGTGCTCAGCACGAGATGCTTTGCACGGCTGTCACACACTGCCTGGGGAGCAAGGAGCAGCCTCAGCAGAGTAATGGTGCCACCAATTTGCTTATTTAGAGAAGCTTGGAAAATGTCACCACTTGTTACATGCTGGTATCCTTAATATACTCGGGAGGCAGTCATAACTTCTGCCTGAGGCGCCCGAGAACTTCCACGAGTACCGGCAGCCCGAAATTAATGATGCAGCTCAGTCTAGGAGTGGTGGCATTTTAATAGTGGGCAGAGGAAGCCTTACATACTGCCAGCTACTCTTGGAGGAGTAAATGAATTAACTCACATCTGTCACACACTTCGAGATTCTGCAAGGAAATGTTCCATAAAAGCCTGCTCGTTATTAAGTATTGCTGACAAAATATTGTTTTCATTAATCTTCGCCTTTGATTTTCTGTTTGGGCTGCCCTCACAAGGGCCTTTTGCTTGCTTTTACTGTAGGTAATGTGGGCTCACCCACACACCATTTCCAGAACCTATGGAGGATTATGTCGCTGCAAGTTATTGATTGTGTTCCAACTTGGATTCTGCTTTGTACAGGCTCTAATTAATCCATATTCATGCCATAAGGATGGCTCATCTGACTGTGGTTTGATCAACCAGCAGAGAAAGACAGAGTCCATATCAGCCACATCAGATCTTTCCAAGAGAAAGGTGCAGCTCTCCAATAGCTTTTTGTCTAGGCAATATGGGGTCTAGGCTGTCATGAACTATTTTGATAGAAATAAATGTCACCATTAAAAAAAACCCAAGAAAAGCCAGATTGGTTAATATGTTTCAGAAACATGTCTAAACTTCATGCTTTAAAAAAAAAAAAAAGGTCCTATGTGCTTAATTTAAAAAAGTCACAAGATTTTTTTGGGTGAAATGCACTCAGAAGACAAGCCAAAAGATAAGCAAAGAAAATAAAGAGATAAGAAGACAGCAAAGAATAAGATAAGCAAAGAAAACCTGTTGTTAAAAAGGACAGATTTTACAAGGGTTGTGTATGTTTTTGTGATTTCAAGACCACTACGTAGAAAAATAAAATAATGTAACCTAGGAAGAAGATTCTGCATTTCTCTCATTAAGCTTACCCAGCTTTTTCATTGTGGTAATTTGTACTCTAATCAATTAAACTGTTGAATAACGCATTTGTCAGGTGGAATTCAAGTGGCATAAATAAAGTAGTTCAAGGTTTCTCTTAAAATCTAAATTCCTAGCAGGGATTCTTCGGCAAAAACACAGCTTCAAAAACGCACAATAAGAACACAGACTACCATCTCTCTCATGCAAGGATCCTATATACGTGTCACACTTACATTTTATATCAGGATTAATGCCTTTAATATCTTTCCCGTTTTCTCTGCTGAATCCCATTTGCAGTGACAATTATTGTCTAGTTTTTTTTGTTTGTTTTTTTTTTTTTTTACCTAGACAGGCTCAAGTTTTGTTCCCATTTCACCCACTGAATTCTGTGCTGAACAGTAACCACCAGCCCCTATAAAACCCCGTTTCGTCTCTTGGCCCCGAGGAAAGAAGACTCATTTCCACACCGTCCCAAGCTGCGATTAGCTCTCCAGGGACGTATTTTTTCTTTGCCTTCCAATTCTTGTGGCTCTCCTCCCTTTTCCTCCTTACCGCAGGAATTTTCAAACAATAAACGCGTGCGGGTTTGATTTACACCTTTTCTTACACCTTCTACTCTTAAGGGCGCACGGGGCACGATCTTCCAGCGCTTCTGCGCTCTCTCCCATGGAGTTGTCTCTCCCCATTCCAGCGGGGGAGCGGGACAGCGCCTTGCCCGCTCTCTGGCTGCCCAGGCGGGACGCGGCTCGGGGCGCACGGCGGCTCGGGAAGCGCTGCGGGCAGCGGCGCGGCCGCCGAGGGGCTCGGGAATCAGCCGAGATGCGGGCGGGATCCAGCCCCGCGAGGGGCGG
>VXAC01002384.1:0-49540 GCA_013399225.1 Rhipidura dahli
GTGAAAAATATAAAAGTTAAAACGCAAGGCATCAGTCTGGGCAGCAGCAGAGGACCCTGCAGGGCACAGGGGAGGTGGCTAGGTAACATTTGTTCCTCTGTTGGCGCTTTGGGTGTAGGAGCAGGCTGGAGGATGCTGGCAGAAGCGAGCAGAGCATGTAGCACTTCATCTGTGCCACACTCTCTTGTGGTTTCTTCCTTCATTTCCCTTCTCCCAGGGTGCAGCACTCCCCTTCTCCCTGTCCCTTCCCACCATTATTTGCTCCTGCATTTTGAAAATCCTTCCTGAGAGGGATGTGGCCGCTGGCATTTTGTGTCAGAGGGAAATTCCCCTGGAAATGGCTCTTATGTCAAATAAGTGGCTTAATTCCCCGGTCCAAAGCCGTGGGAAGACCGAGCACGTGCCTGGCCCCACAGTTGGAAAGAGTGTTTGATTGTCTCAAAATGCTTTTCCTTGCCTTGGTTTGGTCCGAAGTAACACTTTGCTTGGTGGAGGCTTTTTTGTTTCCAGGTGCTGCCCCACTGAATGAGAGGGGGCTGCTCACAGCAGATGGGGGGACTGAGGGGCTCGGGGCTGCTGGGGGCTCACTCCAGCACTGGTGTGAGAAGGGCATGCAGACAAGCCCATGAAACTGCCTATTTGCAGCCCAAGCAATGTCCTTCTGCCCCTGTCAGACTGAGTGGTCTGGGACAGCCAGGTTTATCAGATAAACTTGGTTTATCTTGAGTTTGCATCACTGTGGTGGTTGAGGCCACACGGAGGGAAACACCCGACCTGCCCCAG
Organism: Rhipidura dahli; assembly: GCA_013399225.1. Lineage (NCBI taxonomy): Eukaryota > Metazoa > Chordata > Aves > Passeriformes > Rhipiduridae > Rhipidura > Rhipidura dahli. The sequence continues at coordinate 784 of VXAC01002384.1, forward strand.
CTGTGCTGCTCCTGCAGTGTGTCCTGCCCTCCCTCCCTTCCTGCTCTCATCCATGCTGAGCTGCTCCTGCAGTGTCCTCTGGCACCATGAGATCATTTCCCTCTTATTCCTCAAGCACTTCGTACCATTCAAAGCTCCTCTGACTTCCCAGCACCTTACCTGGGTTGGACTCACAGCAAATATTTTATTCTTTCTGCTGATTTTCCAGCCATGGCACCTCTGAGTCTCCTTTTCTCCAGACTAAACAACCCCAGCTCCCTCAGCCCACAGGGCTGGTGGTCCAAGCCCCTCGCCAGCCTTGTTCCCCTCCTCTGGACACACTCAAGCCCTCTGCTCTTGGCTCGTGGAAGGGCTCTTGGGGGACCTTGCTGACTGCTGACAATCCAAACAGACTGCTGGAATTGTATTTCTACACCCTCATGGGCTCTTTGAGAGAGCTCCAGTCTAGTCCTGAGGCAGAGCTTTTCCTCCAAAATCTCAGCCTTCTCCAAAGCCTCTGAAAACCACAGATGAGTAATGGTAGACGAAAGGGACTTCTGTAATTTAAAAATGCTCTTCCACGGATATTTGCCATGGTAAATATTCATTGAGACAAGAACTTTTTAAAGATTTTTTTCCCTGTTGCTTCACCTGAAGCCTCCAAGCTCTAGTATTTAGCAAAATACTGGGATTCTATTGAAAAGAAATACTTAATTTCAGCCTTTCTCATCCAGGGCTCCCTAATATCTTATTTTCCAGTTCATGAGAGATCTCAGCATTCCAGCTTCTCATTCTCGTTTGGAATTGAAAGTAATTTCAAATGTCTAAACTTCTGGTTTAAATTCCTTTTTGGGGCTAAGTGATGATTTTCCTCTTAAAAAGTTTTCTACTCTCTTTTCTGCTTGATTTTAACTGATTAGTGTGTGCAAGCATTTCTCTGCTCTAAAGAAAACCAGTATCTACAAGAAAATTAATTCCTTTTATCCTGTGCAGCTTTAATTTCACCTGGCACTGGCTTCTGCCTTGTGCTTCCCAGTGGGAATTCTGTTGGCAAGGCCATTGGTTTCCTCAGCATTAGCTCTAACCAGGGGAACTATCTCATGAAAACAAATTGGTATATTTAATAGCCTTAATCATATTTTTATGTGCAGAGGGACAAATACAAATGCTGTCCACCAAAGCTTTCCTGTTCCCCCTGCACCCGGAGCCTGAGTGATCGATGGTACCTGAAGTGCTGGAAAATCTCTGTGGTCTGCAGTCAGAGCCTGTCTGGGGCAGCACTGACAGGAATCCAGCCCCCTGGTATTGAATTCAGATCTGTGATGCCTCAGGTTTTAACTTTTATATTTTTCAATTCCTGCCCTGCCCAGTGTGTAACTCTGGAGTTTCCTGTTCCCTGTTCAGTGCTGCTCTCTGTGCTGGGCACACACAACAAAGCCTCTCCGGGGCTGCTCTCCAAGGACACCCAGCCGCTCCTGGGCCCAAAAAGTATAAACTAAAGACCCTCTGAGGGGAGCAAGATGAGGGGAATTACATCATTAAACTGAAGCTTTAACTGGAGAATGAACCCTGCTATGCAAATGAACCAAACCTATAAAGGTGTGAAGAACTCGTAACCTGGGGTCCATATCAGGGTCCATCTGGGCAGCACCTCTGGCTCCCCAGGGGTACCTTTGAAGGCCCTGTTCCCATCAGGAATTCTCTGTCCCCAGTTCTCCCTGTGTACAGTGTTCAGTTTCTGGAGACATCACCTGCCCAGTGAAGCAAATGGGCACCGTGGGGACCTCACTTCTGGGAACAGCTCCCCAAATCCAGGTGCTTTGGGTCTCTGGTGTGCTCTGTGTATCTATTGGGTGGTTTTTTTCTGGCAGCTGGATGGGTTCTCTGCCACTCTGCTGTGCTGGGCTGGGCTCTGTCCAGCTGCTTTTCTCTTTGAAGCAGAGATGAAACCATGACCAAGTGAGGTTTTGTCTAGCTCCTCTAGGGAGAACAGCTCTGCACTGACCCACCTCCAAGGCAATGTGGAGAGATGACAAAATTTGTGCTCTCCAGGCTCCCATTAGCAGAGAAAGAAGGAAAAAAAGGAACCTTGAAGTATAATTTTCTGCTTTAGGGTATTAACAGCTGTTGGACCTTGCTGTTGATCAGAGCAATTTACAAAGAATTGTTGTCTGACAAAAGTTTTAAACTTCTGGGTTGCTCACCTCCCCCAGATCCTGTGTGTCCACATTTTGGGAACTGCAGCTGCTTTGGACAGCCAAGACTTTTACCTGTGCTCACACTCTGAGGGCAAAACAGTTTGTCTTTTCCTTCTGAAGGTGCTGCCCTACTTGCCCAGGAGCCCTGGGAAGGCAGATCTGAGGGGCTGTGATCCTGTAGGCTGGGCCAGCTGCTGGCAGTGCCCTGAGAGCTTCCCAAAGGCTTTTCCCCGGTGTTAGTGCGGGTGGCAATATCAGAGGGCAGTCAGTGAATGCCACTGAATGCTGTGCATCCTTTTTGACTCACAGCAAACAGTCCAGAAGTCAAATTTTATCATCTCTCTCAGCAGCCTTTCAAAACAGAGTCATTGCTACCTTGCAGCAGTCCCACAGCAGCACCTCCTGGGATTTCTCATGGGGCACCTTTGTCCTCTCCAAAAAGACCACACTTCATTGCAAGGGCACTGCTCTTTCCTCACAGCTCCCTTGCAGACCTGTCAGCTTTAGTACCAGCTGCTGGGATTTGGGTTTATTGTTCTAATAGGAATGACCAAGGAAGGGGAAGAGGAGGATGGGTTTTGCTTCGATTTCTTTTTTTCTGTTCNAGCAAGGAGTAGCTGGGAAGAGGTTGAGCATCATGTGGGGCAGCTGTTCCTGCTGCTGAGGTGGCTGCAAGGCTGGCTTGGGAGCGAGGCACAGGTGAGGATGCTCAGACCCTCCTTTCCAATTCCACAGTTCATTGGGATGCACAGACAGGAGAGGAGGATTACTGCAAAGCCAGCCCTTGTCTCTCCTGACTGCAGAATCAGAATGGAAATGGAAATCTCTGAACCCTGAACTGGCTCACTGAAACCTTCTCAGGGTGAAGGACCTGGAGGTATTCCCTGTTCTGCCTCTTCTGAGAAAGCTCTTGAAGAGGGTATGTCTCTTTCACTTGGAAAAAGAAAGATATTTTAATATTATGCTGGGGATTTAGCTGCAGCTGTGTCTTAAATGATTTTGGGAATAAGAGCTGACTATTCAGAGTGAGAATCTGCAATCTGAGCAGGTGGAGGGAGGGTGAAGCGTGGCCATCTCCCTTGAGGGGATTAGGGAAGCTTTCCTGGGCTTATCCTGCCTGTGCAGCAGAGACTGGAAAGAAGGCTGGGGGCTGCTGATACACACTGCAGGTCAAGGCAAGGAATGGAAGAAAGATGAACAGAGGGACTGTGTTAGTGACTAAATGTACGAGTAGGTGACAGCTTAAGGGTCCCTGGGATGTTCCTGCTTCCAGAGCACTGCCCAGAGGAGGCTGCAGGATCTGAGTGGGATCTGTGCCAATGACTGAGGGTGATGGGCTTATAGCAGCAGCTGTGTGGCTTGGTGCTCCCTGGGAGGGGATGGGCTCTGTGCCCACCAGGAGGGCTTTGTCTTGGCCAGAGGTGTCTGCCAGGTCCTTGCAGGTGTATCAGGGTGCTGTGTCCTGGCTCACCAGCAGCTTGCAAGGGCCAGCACTGGGCTGAGCAGGGGCTGTGATATCTCTGCAGGCAGGAGCTGGGCTGGGATGCTTCACTCTGTGAGTAACTTTTGGAGAAGCTGCTGCATTTTCCTGCTGCAGATCACAGGAGTGGTTTGGATCAGGGAGTGCTCCAAAGGAGTGAACCACAGGATTTGCTCTCCTGCAAATGGGAGCAGCCCTGGGGTTGGTACCCTCTGCCCTGTGTCACATCCCAGATTATTTCCCTGCCCTGGAACTGCCATCCCAAGAGGATCAGCAGCGCCAGGAGCCAGAGCCAGTCCTGGCACTGGGTGTAACATCCACAGAGAATGGCTGTGATTGCTCCTTTTTCGCAGCTCCAAAAGAGTTTGGAGATCTCTCCTCATCTGGAACTCATCTCTGGCTCTGAATCTTGGCATGTTTGACTGAGTAATTCCCTTCCTAAACTGGAAAACCTTAATCCAACAGGGCAGAGGAGTGTGCTAGGGAGAGGAATGTGGGGATGGGGGACTTTGGGTTTTTTGTTTGTTTTTTTTTCTTTTCCCCCCAGGCTTTTCTGTGTTATCAGTACGTGCCCAGCACTGGTACTTGCTTGAGCAGCCATAATTTCCTCATTCCTTACAGTGTAAACCTGCCCAGCATCTCAGTGCTGCCATTAGATGTTTCCTCTGAAGTATGAGAGGCAGCAGCAGTGAAAAAATCATCCTTTATACTGGTGGACCTATTAGTCAGGATTATGGTATAATCAATTCTTTAGTTATCTCTGCCACCACTTCCAAGGTCAGGATTTATACTGATCTTAGTTTTTTTTTTCTTTCCCCACCCCCCTCCCCCCCCTTGGTAGATCTGTCTCTGCTTTAAAGCCTTGCCAGCATGTTACAGCCAATTTCACTTCGGAAGATGCTGAATTTGAAGCAGCAGACTGAAGGCACCAAGATATTAATTCCCCTGTTTCTGTGCAGTTATGAATTGGTTGTCAGCAACTGCTGGAGTCACTGAACTTGCTACTGAGCCAGGGAAAATGGCTGGGATCGGCTGGTGGAAAAACGCAGGGAAGTGAGAAATGCTTTCCCCGTGTTTCTGCAAAGAAACAGCCTCTCCCTCCAGTCTCCGCGGTTGAATTGTAACTGTACCCCCTAGACTGTAAAATCCTACATCTCCCAGTGGCCTGTGTGGCTGACTTCTGCCTTAACCCTCAGTCCCGCCTCGGTCCTCTGTCCTGCCCCTTCCCTCTCCCCATGGGTGTCTCTCCTGAGTCCCACCCTGTAGCACCCCTGTTCCCCCATCCATTGGCTCCCTTCCTTGGCACTGCCTTTGTACCGCCCCTGGGGCGGGGAACCGAGTTGGCAAAACCAGCTGACATGTGGCTGGCTGTCTCTGTCTGTCTCTCTGCTCGGCCTTCCACAAAGCATTAAAACCTGTGGAATTCCAGGTGGAGTAGAACTCCCCTCTCTCTCGTCTCCGGTAATATTTTAGCTCTCCGGCAAAGGTGTGGGGATTGCACCATCTGTGCCTTTACAGCTGCGCAGGGCAGAAATAGGGGAAAGCCAGCAGATTAACTGCACCCCATCTGTTTCTCTCAAGGGACAATTTGGGGAACACAGCAGCCCCTCTGCCTGCCCTAATCTCCCCACAACCTTTTTAATTTTTTAAGTGGTGCCTGTGTGGGCATCAGAGAGGAGGGCAGAGGACCAAGGCAGGACCAAGAGCCAGGGCAGGAAACAGCCACACAGGCTGCTGGGAGATGTAGGGTTTTTACAGAGTCTGAGGGGTAGTTACAATTCTAACCTAGGAGACTGCAGAAGAGGCTGTTCCTTTACAGAAACGTGGGGGAAGCATTTCTCAATTCCCTGAGTTTTTCCACCAGCCGACCCCAGCCATTTTCCCTGGCTCAGTAGCAAGTTCAGTGACTCCAACAAGCAACTTCAAGAAATCAAGCAAACCAGGCTGCTGTTTTTGATGCTTGTGAGCATCAAGAGGCAAAGATGCTGTGCTGCCAGCCTAGAACCATCCCTCAGCCTTGCAGCCCCAAGGAACAGGCTGTGGTACTTCCTGGGCAAAGGTTTGTGGGATAAAGGAAAAGACCCCAAGGGGCTGTTTGTGTTACAGCCACTCCTGGGATGCTGCACTGTGGGCCAAGGCTCTGTGACTTTGTCTAGCAAAGGACTGTAAGGAGGGTGTGATAGTCAGTGATCTGCATGGTATTGGGATAAGCAGAGTTTCTGCCCCATGCTGTATCATCCTGGTATTGTCAATCTCCCTGTGCAGCTTCTCCCATTGCCTGTTGGCCTTGGCCTTTCACCACTCCCCCAGAGCTTCCCTATTGGTCCTTATTCCCCTAATCCCACCTCCTTGGAGCCCAGGAAAACCAATGTGTTTGCCTTTGTTCTTTGTACATGCTTGAGGGATTTTGGGGAGGATAGGTGGTCCAATAAACCCAAGATAGCCGAGATGAAGAGCAGTGCCCTTCTCAACTCTTTACTACTGACATGTTACTTACCCACCTGTGCTCTGTGGGTGCACGCAGGACCCCACAGAGCCAGGCCAAAAGGGATTAAAGTAATAGAAGGGATGGAAATTGTTCCCCTAGTTTTTAGAGGATTTACTTGATTTTCGTATTTTTTAGTGCTTTGCAGTGGCTGCTGCCCACTGAGCTTGGTAGGACTCTGCAGGGGCAGCTGGTTCAGATGCCATGATGATTTTTGCCTTTTCTTTTGTACCCCTGTTATACCTTTTTACAACTTCTGTATTCTGGGTGCTTCTTGCCTTCATTCTTGGACTTGTTTGTCAAGCTGGGAGACTGAACATTTTAGAAGCTTCACAGTGAGGGATCAGTGTGCCCAGAGCCCAAGGGCCTCTCCAGAACACATTTTGTAAACTGAGATAGAACCATCCAGGGGAAGGTTCCTTGGGGAGAGGGGGCTCATTTGAGCCTCTCACTGGGGAATCTTTGATAGATGTGCTAATTAGTAACACCTCTAATGTGATCCCAGATCTATTGTGGGTGAGCACTGTGGGGTGCAGGGAGGTGCATTCGACCTGGACGTGGTGCACCTGGGGATCCTTAAAATAAATCCCAAGGTAAAATCCCTTTTTCCCTTCTAACCATGTTTGACTCTTGATTTTAAAACCTGGAAAAGGCATCAGTTCTAAGGTGGGGGATTTGAGGGCTGTAGGAGAAGGGCATGGCTGTCCCTGCCTCCTGCAGATCTATCTGCTGTGGGGTGGGGTGGGATGGGATGGGATGGGATGGGATGGGATGGGATGGGATGGGATGGGATGGGATGGGATGGGATGGGGTTCAGGCAGGAGTTTTTGTTGGATCACAGCTCTCAGCTCAAAGCAGCCAGGATCTGAACCTGGTGCTCTGAAATCTCTCGCTGAGTTTCTGTGTGAATTCAGGTTCAGTTACAGGCAGGCAACTCTGGGGTGATTGGAATTTACCTGAACGGCAACTCTGGGTGCTGTAACAACAATCTTTATCTGTAGATGGGATATTAGGAAAAAATTCTTGCCTGTGAGGGTGGTGAGGCGCTGGCACAAGGTGCCCAGAGAAGCTGTGGCTGTCCCTGGATCCCTGACAGTGTCCAAGGCCAGGTTGGACAGGGCTTGAAGCAAGCTGGGACAGTGGAAGGTGTCCCTGCCCATGGCAAGGGTGGGACAGGATGAGTTTAAGGTCCCTTCTAATCCAAATCCTTCTGTGATTCTATGATATTCCTAAACAGACAGAGATGAAGATGACAGATTGGATTAATGCCTCTGCCGGTTTTGGGTTACACCATCCAGCAGCCCAACCCTGCTCCACCTCAGTTTCAGTGCTCCTGGTCTCTGTGGTGCTTTGTTACTCTAACCTTTCCTCTCTTACAGTCTCTTTTATTAATTAACCCAGTATCTGGGAGGGAGGGGAAATTTTAAAACTTTTAAAATTTAACTTTTTTTTTTTTTTTTTTTAATATAGGAAACTCTGGTTCAGGACGGTCTGGTTTTTTTCTTGCAGTGGGGGGCAATTTACATGGCTCTGTGCAGTGGTGAAACAAAGCCTCAAATTCAGTGTTTCATTTCTAATGTTGCTATGTGCTAAAATAGGTTTAATTTGACTGACAAAAATTTCTTAACCGTTGTTAGATAGTGAGTTGACAATGGCAAAGTAATCCATAATTAAATCCGAGTGGATTAGTTCTGCATTCTGGATGTGGGCACTCTTTGTATTACTATTTTTAGTTTTCCTTTTTTTATGAAGATTTTTCTGACTGCAGAGGATGCAAGAGGCTGACGTTGTGAACGAGGCACGGAGCTGAGACCTGGGAGGTGTGCATGAGGTCTGTGTTCAGCTTCCAGTTCCGTTAATCCTTCTGTAAGTCTTCCTGAAAAGGATTCAGCTCCTTTAAATTGCCTTTGCAAAAGTTCCAGGTCGAGTTGGAGCCTCCAGGCTGTATCCGTGAGCTGAGAGAGGAGAGTTTAACACCTAATTGGGGAAAGGAGGGAGTTCTGTGTTTTAAAAATGTCAGGCTGCAAGCATGTGGCTTGGAGGCAGCCAAGCATCCTATGGTGGGACTTGCATCTCCCTGGGAAAAGAGTCACTCTGGGGTGGTGATTCGTGCCTCCATCCTGACATAGCTGTTCCTGTATCTGCAGCCCCCCAAAAGCTCTGGCTGACCCATATGGTGATGATTTCTAATTTGGGGGCATTGCTTGAGGGGTGGCTGCTTTGTCTAGCAGCTGAGCTGGGGCAGAGTCACTGGGGAACTTAAATAGGAGTTTCAATTGTGAGATTCAGCAGGAAAGTTGACGCAATAAATAAAATCCCAGGAAAAATGGAGTGGTGACCTTCCCAGCAAGAAGAAATCCAACCTCCTCAGTGAATAAACTTCACAGGTTGGCATCTCCCTTTCCCAGAAAGGTGAGGGATATGTAGATTCCTCCTCCGTGGCAAAGTTGTTGGCTGTTCACTGGGGCTATGCAGGAGCCTTTTGGGGACTTGGAGTTTCCCCCAGCTGAGGGGAATCCCCAGAGCAGCACTACTGATCCCAAGGGGGAAGGAGGAGCAGGCTCGGATGCCCTCTCTGCAGCTTTGACTGTGAATAAAGGACAAGAACTTTGAGACAAAGGCTGAGGCTACAGTGAGCCAAATGGGCTGTCAGGCTTCCCCAAGAGCTGCCAAAGGGAAAGGGAAGGAAGGTCCAGATTGTGTGATGAGGCTGTTTGAGGCTCTTCCTGTATCTGCTGGTTCCTGAAGGAAGGAACTGGGTCCATGCCAGGGTTTGAGTCATCTCCTTCTCTCAGCTGTGATGATGTTCCCTATGGGCTGCACTCTTCATATGGGTGACTTCCCAGTGAGATGTAGACACCTGGAACCCTGTCTGGGCAGGAGTCATTAGATTATCCACCAGAACTGCCCTGTGGCCCTGAGGTGGAAGGCAGGGAGCAGAAAGGACGAGAAAGTGCTGCCTGCAGTGTGAGGCAGGAACGGGGATAACGGGAAATGGGGCGTCTTTCCTTAGACACCATTAAGACTACAAATAAATCTGTCCTTTCCTTGCCCTCTGCAGAGCAGCCAGACCTCCCCCTGCACAGGGCCCCGGGTCCTGTCTCCTTTGGGTTTCTGTGGCACTGTCAGAGCACAGGGGCTCGCTGGGAGGGATGTCCCTAAAGAACCACATCTGTCCCTGCCCCTTGTACGGCGGCTCCAGGTGACTCTGTTTGCTCCTGCTGCTGTTATGATGAGCGGGGCTGAGTGGGGACAGGTCTTGCATCACTGGTGACTCAACATCCCACTGAGTCATGGCATTAATATTCCAGAGTGAATTAGCATGTGGGTAGGAGTGTGTGCCTGGGCCAGGAGAAAGGTACTCAGCAGTGATATTGTAAAGAAAGTGTTCTCATTAGCAGAGCGGTGTAAACATAATTTTCTCATTCTGGGGACTACTGGAGTATTTCTGTAGGCCTAAAGGAAAAGCCTGGTGGAGAATAAAAATACAAAATTATTTGCAAGGCATTTGGGTCCTTTGCTGTGACGTACAGCAATCCTGATCTGTGAATGTAATGGTTACGAGTGCAAGTTATTAAAATAGTTTTAATGTAAAAAGAAATTGCATTTATCACAGAGGGAACACTGCACTTGGCTGGAGAAGATAAAAGTGTCCTTGTTCAATACACATCAACTGCAATTGTCAAAACATTTTTGAGGAACACTCAAGATTTAGGGTGCTTGAAATGCTTCTCCTCCATTACAAGTATTTCTGCAAAGGCTTGTGCAGGTCTGAGTTGGTATGTGAGCAAAATCCTAGGGTGATTTTTGTGACTCACATTAGAGTCATCAACCTGAGCACCTGCTTAAAATTTGAGGAGAGATCAGATGCATTTGTACCTTTTTTAGAAACCCTGGAGTGGCCAGATGAAGTGAGGTCATCAGTGAGGAAACGCTTAGAGGATGTGTTATCCTGGTTGTCCTTTTGGATTCGTTACTCTATCCCCAAAGCATGTCATCCCATTTTTTCCAGTTGAACTGTGTTAGTCAGTGATCTGTGTGGTATTGGGATAACCAGAGAGTTTCTGCCCCATCCTGTTATTGTCAATCTCCCCGTTTGGCCTCCCCAGTTGGCTGTTGGCTCTGCCCTTTCACCACTCCCCCAGAGCTTCCCTATCGGTCCCGTTCCCCTGATCCCACCTCCTCCCGAGCCCGGGAAAACCCAACGTTCTCTTTGTTCCGTGGTATTTGCTTGGAGATTCTGAAGGGCACAGATGAATAAACTCATGCTCTGCTGGGATGAAGAGCAGTGCCCTTCTCAACTCTTTGCTAGGGACTAAAGTAATAGGGTGTCCTTCTTATTCATTTTAATCTCCTTTAAAGTGTTTGTTTTGTATTCCTGCCCCTCACAGGGGTGTTGCATTGTGCCATTTGTGCTTTTGATAGTTTGCTGTCCCATCCTTAATCTCTCTTCTTCCTCAGCCTCTGAATCTGGGATGAAACGGGTCTTTCAAATATTATGTGGTAAAGAAAATGAGTTGCTCTCCACAGATACACCTGCTTGTGTAAAGCCTCAGCTTTGCTCCAGAGGACACATTCTGCTGATCAACAACTGCCTGTGGCACTCCAGGTGTGGGCTGAGCAGGTCTCTGCTGCTGTCACCCCTTCACTGGCTGTGATTTTGATTTGTGGGACTCTGGGACAGCTGTCACCCGTATTTAGGTCCCTAACTTCATTTGTGTCCCTACTGGAGTATTGATTGAGCTGGGCCATGGCTCCTTCCATGGGTAAAGCCATGAAATCTTGTGGACAGGTTTGAGCTCAGACGTGGCACTAAAAGGATACGTGACCATGGAGAGGTGATCTTCTTGGGAAGGGCCAAACGGGGAAGTTTGCTGGAAGAGTTTTCCCATGTGATTGGGAAAAATGACTGAACTAAAACCAAGCAGAAAATGGGAACAGGTTCTGGGAAGTGAAGTTATTGTTCTGCCTACATTGTCCGTGTTTGTTGTCATGACCTTTGCTCCTGTTTGCTTGCTAAGGACTGAAGTTGTAATTCTTCTATTACGAAGTTTTTGAAAGTTACATGATAAAGAGTATTTTTTTCTTTGGGATGATAATTACCTCATTCCTGGCAGAAAATTTGCAGATTAATGCTTGCAATTCCATAATGCAATGAAGTGATTTGATCTCCTGTGACTAATGTGCTGAACTATTTTTATTTTTTTCCTCATACGTGACTCAGTACAGGCATGGTGATGCTTGGCTATAAAGAACTGCAAGCAGAGGTGGTTCCCCTGCATTTCAGGATAATGGTATGGTTCATATTAGAAAGGCTTGGGTTGGAAGGGATCTTTAAGACCATCCAGTTTCACTCCCTGCCATGGACAGGGACACCTTCCAGGGGAGAAGTCTTCGAGGCTGACAGTCTTTGTGCTGAGCTGACGAATGTAATGAGATGTCTTTAGTGCACTGAGGTTGTTCTGCTCCTCCAGGAGCCAGGCAGTGCTGTGGTCTGCAGGGACCTCACTGAAGGGTTTAACACACGCTCCTCTCATCACAAGGTCAGGAACTGCAATTGTCAGCAGACCCATTATCCTGCTTTGTGCTCGTGAAAGAGAGCAGAGGCTGCAATAAATGCTGGGGGAGGCTGCCAAGGCCAAGAAATCTCTCTGAATCCCCCAGCCAGGATCCTCTGAGTTGAGCCCAGCTCGTGCAAACTGGAGATGCTCCCCATAAGCTTTGGAAAGGCTCTGCTGTCCCAGCTGCCAGCAGCTCTGCCACAGAAACGAGTGGCATGTTCCGTGGCTGAGCCAGGCAGCTGCTCTGAGGAGACAAGCATTCCCTTTATGTTACATCCCTGCTCGGAGTGGGGGTTTTCTACCTGTCACTGCCAAATTGCTGAAGGGAGCAGAGGAAGTGAGGGAAATGTCTCAAGCTTCCAAAGCCCAAAGCAGCACATACTGAATCCCATTTGGCTCTGCTGGGAAGTGTTTACTTGGAAAGCCTTTAGAAAGCACAAGAAGGCAACAAAACAAAAGCACAAGAAGGCAACAAAACAAAATGCACAAACAGTTTTCTTCCTATCAATAATCTAATCATTGAAAAGGGAATTCTCATTTCAGTGACTCCTCAGACTGGGGAAGTGCAGATAAAGACAAAGCTGGTTAGAACAGCATGACTCACGTTTCCTTTTACAGCCGCTTCTGATTTCACCTCCTGTTTTCCCTGGAAAGCAAGGAGAGTCTTGTTTCTTTTGGGCATAATAGGTTTGGGGGATGCCAAAACATTTTCATTTTTCAGTTTTCTATGTTGTTTAAATGTGGAAGCAGCACTGTTGCATGGTGGGAGATGCTTCACCATCACAGCTGGGGACTGAACCATGTGGCACTGGGTGTGCTTTGGCAAAATTTTTGTCTCAGTTGTCGGAGCAGGAGTGAGCCGTGGAGCTGAAGGGGGATTTGATTTCAGTCTGTATCACCCCAGTGCACAAACTGTCATGGGCAGTGGTTTCACAGGTGTTGATGTGCTCGTGGATGTGCTCTCCCTGAATCAAAAGCCTGCTCGTTTAAAGACAAACCCTCAAAACTCTCACAGCAGGCTGGCTCCCTGCGTTGCAGGACCACGGTGTCTGGAAGTGGTTCTGGAGTTTTCTCTGTGGTTGAAGTTGCAGCTTCTCTCACCTGTCTGGCCTGTCCTACTGGCATCTCTGCAGGGCACTGGATGGGGACGGGGAATAAGAGGCACAAGACAAGCTCTGAAGGAGCTGGAGAGCTTTGGCCTGTCCATTGCAGGATGTCTGAGCTGGAGGTGAGTCCCATGAGTCAGATGGCCCCACTGTCCTTGCTGGAGAGCAGAGCCCATGGAGATACAAGGCAATGGTTCTGGTGATCAGCAGAGGTGGAAATTCCTCCCTGGATTCCATAGATTGGGAGTATGCTCCTATTTTAAAATTTCTGTTTCCTGTGGAAATATCCCTCCTGCCTCCCAGGCTGCCAAGTGATTGCATTCCTGTGAACCTCTGCTGTGGCCAGTGGAGTGAGGAGATGTTTGAGTTTCCCCTTGATCTTCTTCCACTCTCTTGTGCAAAGTGGCAGAGCAGCTTTAGCTGGGTGAGTGCTCTGTGCCAGCCCCTCACACCAATGTTAGGTACACCCACTACAGAAGATGTTTAAACAATCATCTGTGGTTCTGCAAGAAACCTGACACAGCCGTGCTCCTGAGGTTTAGCTGTATCAACACCGGGGTAGAAAGTTAAACCAAAAAACCTGAAACTCCTTCATAGATGGGCTGCAGCCCAGTTAGCTGGAGCTTTGTGGAAAATGAGCTGTGCAGCAAAAAGCCACGTGATGAAGCGCTGTGGTTCCAGGATCTGTGGTTCTGTGTTGCAGAAAGTCTTTGAGCAGAGGAAGCTGCTTTGATGGTGCCTTTCCAGGGAAGAGGTGTTCTCAAACATCCATCAGAGCTTGCAATCTCTATCCCTTCTTCATGCTGAGTTACTGGCCCTTTGTTTTTAGTCCCCTTTTCTCCCCCCACTATCCTGTACACACAAGGGTGAAAGCATGGCTGGGCTTTATTCAGCTGCTCTCGGCTGGTCCTGAGTAGCATGAAAAAGATTCATCACACCATGAAGACCCTGTAGACCACAAACCATTTAATGAGGAGTTAAGAAACTCAAACTGTGAAGCAAAACTTCATTTTTCCTTTTTGTCTCCTTTTTAGTGAGACAGCCTACGCCTGTAAGAAGGAGAACTTCTGTTCCTTCCAAAATTAATGGGTTTTTAAAATCTGTGTTTTCATGAGCAGTGGGTGTTTTTCAGAATGTGTATGAATATTTCACCTTGACTCTTCAGCAGCTGCTGGTGGCTACTTGCCCTGCCTCTCTCAGCTTCACTCACCTGCAGACATCTCCTGTCTGGGTGTTTCACACTCCAGGCAAGGGGAGCAGCCATCCCTATTCCAGGAACTCTCAGGAGCTTAACATCTCTAATGTGCTATGGCACTCAACATGCTGCCCAGGTTTTTAATTACATCATGGTGATTAGAGTCCAGAAAATCACTTGAAACCAATTAAATAATGAGCACCTAACTGAAGACTGCTGCAGGCTCTGGGGGCTGCTTCAGAGCAGTCACAGTTGAGAGGGTTTTAAACAGGCCCTCTCCCCGCCCTGTAAATTATTTACCTACTTCATTATTTTTCAACTCCAACAGTAATTGGTTTTTAGGGCTTTAGTAAAGCTGCTATTATTAGTGGTAACAGTAACATTTTCTTCTGTATGTACCTGTCATGTCTGGGCCAAGGCCCTAAAGTGAGCTGTGGTTTTTCTGACCCCTGAATTACTGGCTGTGATTTTAATGCTCTCATGTAGAGGTACCACAGGTTCTGCTGCCCAGCCTCCCCCTGAGTAAAGCAGCCCTACAGCCCAGTCTGGCCTTGTAATGGAGTAGAAGTGGATGATGCACTTGAGGTCATTACTAATAAATACCCAGAAGCAATGGGATTGAGAAGGACTGAGAGCAAAAGGTGCTTTCCTCCTCCAATTCTTTTTTCAATATGTAACCACATTTGCGTGAGAAAAGGTCCCTCCGGGGCAGATGTCCCTGTCCCTGAGCAAGGGAGCTGAGAGCAGCTGTGACACCCAAGGGGAGCCTCTTTACTTCCACCCTACAGCTGCCCCAGGAGCTGGCTTGGCTGCTCCTGCAGCCTTGGGGGCCCCAGCCCAGAGCAACCAAAAACCCCTCCTGGTCACCTCCCTGTGCAGAACCACTTGGAACTGTGGCTTGTCCCAGGGCCTGGATTTATTCTGCCACACAGAAAAAAATCAAGGTGAGGGGACACCCGGTGTTCTGGGGGGCCCTCTGCTCATCCCTTGTGGGTCCCCTGGACAAGGCCTCGAGGGGCTGCTCCCAGGACCAGTGTCCAGCTGGCCCTCCTCTGTCCTTGCAGCTTGGTGGAGAATGTGCTGGAGGGCAAAACCAAAAGCCTTCTCTCTGCGTGTTTCTCAAGCCTCTTCTGGCTTCTCCCAGAAAGGGAAATGCCACACTCAGGTGCTTCCCTCTACACCAAGGTACGTGCTGGGTGAGCTCCAGCAGCCTCCAGTGTCTCTGGGCTGCTCCCTGCTCACCCTGTGCTGCCCCATGACCAGAGATCTGAGGCTGGGTGAGGTGTTGCTGTTGCTTGTCCACCCCTGTGGCTCTGTCCCCTTGCAATGGGCCTGGCTGTGTCCTGTGCCACAGGCTGCTCTGTCCCCAGCACTTTGTGTATCCCTGTGTCTCTCCTGGGCACTTCAGGTGTCCTCCTCAGGCACTGAGAGCTCAGATCAGTCTCCTGGGCGTGGGGGGAAGAGCAGCAGAATCACATGCACTGCTCTCTGTCCTCTTTGCAGACCCTGAAGGCCATGGACACAATGCTGAGGACATTGGTGCTCAGCTTTCCTGTCTCCAGTGTTGGCCAGGAGCTGCAGGACATCTTGGAGGTCTGGCACAGGCAGAGAGGGGGTTCCAAGGCTGTTCCTCACCCTGGAAAGTGGCTGCTCTAGTGCTCACCAGCAGTTTCTCTCACCCCAGATGCTGCTGGACTTCACTAGACCTGAGAGAGTTGTGTGGGACAGGGCTGTGGGCAGGATTGGTGTCCTGACCCTTTTGCCATCCAGTTATTCCACTCTGGAGGTAAGGACCAGGCCCCTCCAGCCAGAGCATCTCCCCATCCCCACACACCAGCACAGGCTGCAGCTCTGAGGTGCCTTCATGGCCAGCCCAGGCTCCACAGGTTTGGGGGCTCCACCAGCCTCTGCACTGAGGGGTTAGAGGGTGGCTTCAGGGGTCCCTTCTAGGTTTGGGGATAGACAGAGTGCCTCAGGAGAGGACAGGAGGGATCCTGAGAAGGCTCTGGGACATAACCAAGAACTCTGGGGTATTGCTGAGGGGAATGAAGTGTTTTTGAAGAGTCCTGCATAGAAAGCCCCCCATCCAGGGGCATTTCTGCAGGGGGCCAGGGGTGCACTGAAGGCCTCAGGAGAACATTTGTCTGTGATCATTAGGAAGAATTTTTTCATGGAAACAGTTTTCAGGCTTTGGAAGGGAGTTCCCATCCCTGGAGGCACTCAGGAAACGACTGGATGTGGCACTCAGTGCTCTGGTTTAATTGACAAGGTGGTGATTGGTCAAAGGTTGGACTAGATGGTCTTGGGGGTCTTTTCCAAATTTAATGATTCTGTGATTCTGTGATCCAGAGTGATCTGAAGACACCTACAGGGCAGATGGAGGAGTCCTGTAGTCAGACTCTGCCTGAGGGGCCTCTCCTGGCCCCAGAAAGGGCAAACTGTGAGCTTCTGCATAAAATCAGGGCCAAGGAAGGGCTTCTGAGGGTGCAAGGAGGCTGATGGAGGGGTGCTGCAGGGACCAGGGGGCATACTGGGGCCAGGTTCTCCTTCAGCACACCCAGTGTACCTTTTGATGTGCTCTAGAGATCCCAGTTTGCCCCTGGTCCCCAGTCTGTGGCTGCTCATCTGGGCTGGACCAGAGCACAAGAGCTCCCAGCATGATGAGGACCACAGCCTTATGCTGGTGGTTGCCATCGTCCCCCTGCACTCCTACAGCCCCACAGAGAGGTCGGGCTCTGCAGTGTCCTGAAAGAAAAGGGATGTCCTGAAGGCACATGGGAGTGTCTGAACACAGGGTTCTGGGATGCATGGGAGGGCACCAGGGATGTTCCGAGGGGCTGTGAGGGCAGAGGGGGGTCTGGAGGCACCCTGAAAGCACCCAAGTGCCCAAGGCTATGCCAGGCACCCTGCCCTTCTCTACCTGGGTGGTGGGTTACTGGGACCCGTTGTTGGGGCCAGGTTCCATGTCAACAAGCACTGGAACCTGTAGCTAGAGGCAGGTGCTGTGTCACAGCGGGGCCCTCTGTGTCACCCCAGTGCAGCACAGCCTGCTGCCCGCAGTGGATGGTGACAAACAGGAGCCTGGAGCTGACAAGGAGCCCCTGAGTGCAGCCCCTGTCTTGCTCCACCACCCCTGGCAGCCCTGTTGGTGCCTTAAGAGGCCACCTAAAAACAGAGACTAAAAAGGAATAAGGAAATAAAGGTGGGGATTTACTGGAAAGGCCTTCAAAGGTACCCCTGGGGAGCCAGAGGTGCTGCCCAGATGGGCCCCGAGATGGACCCTGAGAGGCCACGAGTTCTTCCCACTTTTATAGGTTTGGTTCATTTGCATAGCAGGGGTAATTCTCCAATTAAAGCTGCAGTTAATGATGGAATTTCCCTCAGCTTGCCCCTCTCAGAGGCTTTTGGTTGATACTTTTTGGGCCCAGGAGGGGCTGGGTGTCCTTGGAGAGCAGCCTGGAGAGGCTTTGTTGTGTGTGCCCAGCACAGAGAGCAGCAATGAACAGGCTACAAGAAACTACAGAGTTATACATTGAGCAGCACAGGATTTGAAAAATATAAGTTAAAACCTGAGGCATCACTGTGGGGCTGAAGTGTTTTACTGAAGATTCCCATGACACCACCCCAACACCCACCCCAGCATCCCCCATATTTTCTATCCTAAAGGATGGAGAAGAAACCCCCTGCCTCCCCCAGGGAGGCCTGGGAGGAGGACAGCTCTTCCGAGGGGAGCAGCTCTTCAGCCCTCGAGCCCTTCTCTTTCTACGACAGGACCACAATGCAGCCACTGCAGCTTGGTGAGCGAGGGGCCCCATGGGGCAGGGCAGGGCTGGGGGCCACCAGCACATCCTGCCAGGATCACGTTTTCCTGGCACGATGACAACAATGCTGGGGGACAGGCACGATGTCGCCTGAATGCCAGGGCAGCTCAGGGCTGGACGCCAGCCCCAGCACAGCCTCTCCCAAGAAAAAACAACAGAGGGGCTCCCCAGGGCGTGGGCAGTGAGGGGCAGTGGGCCTCTGGACCTTTCCTGCCCATCAGCCCAGGCCACTGGCGCCTTCCCAGCTCCAGCAGAGCAGCTCCTCTGCCAGTCACCTCCAGCCACGAGCTGCACAGGAAAAAAGCCGTGCCAGGGGCGTGGGCATGGGGCTGGGTGGAGGGTTGGTCTCCTTGGCTCTCTCCTGTGGCCAGAGCCTCTGCAGCCCTCCCTGCTCTTCTCCTCTGGCAGATGCCAGCTGGTTGCCTATATATGAAGAAGCAGAGGAAGCTGTGGATTTCATCATGGCCTTTGTCAGTCGCCTTGACAAGGTAACTGTGGCCAGGTGGCCAGGGGCTGTGCTGGTATTTGCTGGGCAGTGGAGGGGTGCTGGCTGGGAAGAGCTGCCTTTCTCACTGGACGGTGTGCTGGTCCTGCTGGCTGTATCCACCCTCCCACACCCCCCATTTGTGTCTCTGTCCCCTGGCTGCCAGGACACCCACAAGTTCACATTTCTGAAGAGTGTCTACGTCCTGTGCAAAACCGCCTTGAAACGCGGCTTGATGCAGGGCCTGGATTTATTCTGCCAAACGTGTGAAGTGGTGGAGAATATCAAGGTGAGGGGACACCTGGTGTTCTGGGGATGGAGACAAGCACTGGCAGCCTGTGTGGACAGTGCTTGGGTGGGGCAGGGACTGGAGGCACTGGGTGCTAGCAGCTGCCAGGTCCCATCCTGGTATGTTCTGCAGGATATCCTGGAAAAGGAGCCGAGGGACCGTCTGTCCTCACGGGTCCGATATCTCGCCATGATTGCCATCGATGAATTAAGGTGGGTCCCCTGTTCCAGAGCTCTGAGGCCACCTGAACAAGGCCTCGAGGGGCTGCTCCCAGGACCAGTGTCCAGCTGGCCCTCCTCTGTCCTTGCAGCTTGGTGGAGAATGTGCTGGAGGGCAAAACCAAAAGCCTTCTCTCTGCGTGTTTCTCAAGCCTCTTCTGGCTTCCCCCAGAAAGGGAAATGCCACACTCAGGTGCTTCCCTCTACACCAAGGTACGTGCTGGGTGAGCTCCAGCAGCCTCCAGTGCCTCTGGGCTGCTCCCTGCTCACCCTGTGCTGCCCCATGACCAGAGATCTGAGGCTGGGTGAGGTGTTGCTGTTGCTTGTCCACCCCTGTGGCTCTGTCCCCTTGCAATGGGCCTGGCTGTGTCCTGTGCCACAGGCTGCTCTGTCCCCAGCACTTTGTGTATCCCTGTGTCTCTCCTGGGCACTTCAGGTGTCCTCCTCAGGCACTGAGAGCTCAGATCAGTCTCCTGGGCGTGGGGGGAAGAGCAGCAGAATCACATGCACTGCTCTCTGTCCTCTTTGCAGACCCTGAAGGCCATGGACACAATGCTGAGGACATTGGTGCTCAGCTTTCCTGTCTCCAGTGTCGGCCAGGAGCTGCAGGACATCTTGGAGGTCTGGCACAGGCAGAGAGGGGGATCCCAGGGCAGTTCCTCACCCTGGAGGGGATGAGTTGCCCAGTCCAGTGCTGAGCAGGCAGAGTGTGGTGTGGGGAGGGTGTTCACCTCATGTGAGGAAGCAGGGGCTGGCACCAGGCTCCTCTGAGGCACAGTGGCTGCAGAGGGTGGCACCTTCCTGGCCAAAAGGTTGTCCTGGGAGCTTTGTACAGGCCTGTGAGGGACCCCAGGGACAGGCACCCCACTGCAGGCTTTGTGTGAGGTCAGAGGAAGCCTTGAGGAACAGTACAAGTCTGGCCCAGGAGCAGAGCTGTGTTTGCTTCTGGTGCTCACCAGCAGCTCCTCTCGTCCCAGATGCTGCTGGACTTCACCAGGTCTGAGAAGGAATTTGTGCAGGAGAGGGCTGTGGGGAGGATTGGTGTCCTTACCTATTTGATGTCCAACTATTCCACTCTGAAGGTAAGGACCAGGCGCCCTCCAGCCAGGCCATCTCCCCGCCTGCCACTCCCCATGTCAGGGCTGCTGCCCAGCTGGTTGCTCCAAGAGATGGGTCTGTAGAGCCCTGCAAAGCCCAGATTCACTGGGAATCCAGCCCTGGGCACACTCTTGGGTACAAGTCTTCAGCACCAACTTCCTTCTCTTAGCCCTTCTTCTCATGCCTCCCTCATCCAGGCCTCTGTCAGCTTTGGAAGAGACACTCCTGAACCTGTCTGCCCTAAAGACATCTCAATCCCACTCATGGGAAAGCTGCTGGCACGTCTCATTCTGTTCCGCTATTCCAGTGAACAAACAAGCTATACGGCTTTCCATGCTCTTTTTTCCCTCGCTGAATTCTTCTGTAAGTAAAAAAGCAAGAGCAGCTGTGGCCTTCACCCCTGTGCACACAGACCTCTCTTGACAGATCTGCTGCCTGGCCTCCTTTGCCCCTCCCAGCTGCTTCCTGTAGCTGCAGCTGTCACTTTGCTGCAGAAGCTGAGTGCTCACCTCAAGTCCCAGATCTGTTTGTTTCTGCTCTCCTTCCTCCCCTTCCTTCCAAGACCTTGAACCCCACTGGCTTGTGACCCCCACAGCCAAAGCTACAACTGACTCCCAGTCCCAAAGCTGACCCTTTCCCATTAGAGAAGAGCAGATCCACCACCATGGCTGGTCCCTCTTGCCTGTAGCAGGAAGCTATTCCTGATGTCCTCCCAAAATCCTGCCTGATTCTGTCCTGCTGTCTTGCAAACAGATCCCAGGGTGGTTTGATGACCTTACTGACTCTTCTGTGTTTGCCCTGCTGTTTAGACAAGTCAAGGCCAGTGGACGGGTCAGACCAACTCATTTGGGAAGCTGTGACCACCTCCTCACTGTGTTCCCTGAGCACCAAGGACTGTACCCAGGTAAAGAGCCCCCCCTGCTTTTTGGGGACTCTTGTCCATGGCATCAGCAGGGCATTTCTGTGAGCAAAGGGACCCAGAGTCAGTGGGGCTGGTGGGGCCTCACTGCCCTGGCAAGAAGGTTTCTGCCATCCCTGAGCAGGGACAACACATGGGCTGCACTCCAGTGTCCCGGCAGCAGCTCCAGCCCCAGCAGGAGCTCCAGCCCAGAAAGACCCTGGTTCTCTGCAGGATGAGCACGCCATGCCCATGAGCCCTTCTCCTGATGTGGAGGGCCCTCTCTCCTCACCCTCTCCCACGCAGGGACTGCAGGCACTGCTGCCAGCTTTCCTGTGGGATCTGCTGCCAGCACTGCCAGGAACCTCTGCCCAGCCAAGCAGCACCACCAGGGCACTGAGTGGCACATCTTCCCTCCTTCCTGCCATAGGCCTTTGGAAGATATCTCCACTCTAGTGAGAGGACAGATGTCATCCTCGAGGCCATTGAGGCGATGAGAGATGCCAGCATCCTTGACAAGCAGGTGCCCAGCAGTATGCTGGACGTGGCCATGAAAGACCCAAACTCCTGGCTGATGGATGTAAGTGCCCTGGGGCTGGACTGCCCTGATCTTCAGCTCTGTCAGGCCTTGTTCCTCCCTCCATCCCTTCCTCACAAACCCAGGTGACTTGAGCACCTGAAGCCACTTGAAGGTGGCAGAGAGGAATGGGAAGGGCAGCTGAGGATATGGCTGCACCCCATATCCTCAGTGGCAGTGCCATGCTCACCTATACCCTCTCCAGGTGCCCAAGATAGTGAGCTGCATCCTTGAAAACCTGCCATGCATCACCACGGAGTCAGACTGCAAAAAACTGGAGTCGCTGTTTCTCCTGATGACCAATGAGTACAGCTCAGCAGTGGTCATCAGCCTGTGTGAGATGGCTCTTCAAGGAGACAGGTACTGGCCCTGACAGTCTGAAGGATTTGCTCCATGTGGGGAGAGGGACCCCAAGACTTTGTGTCTGCCAAAGGAATGCTGCAGGACATCCCACGGAGCCGGGCTCTCCATCCCACAAAACCCTTCCAGCTCTCTGGCTGGGCCAGCAGCAGCCAAAGCCAGCCAAGCCAGTCCAGAGCCAGCTTGGTGCTTCCAGAACTCTCCCTCAGCCCTGTCCTGCCTCCCAGGCAGGGCCCCTGGGGACCCCCAGCATGGGCTCTGCTCTGTGGAGCTGGTCCTGGCCACGGCACTGGCTGAGGCAGGCCCTGGCTTCCAGAACTGTGCAGGAACTGTGCGACACTCTGTCCTCCATGCCTGAGATTTTGGACAAGGTCCTAATGGAGTTTGCCATCTTGCTCCGGAACCAGTGGTGCAACCCTCGCAGAGAAAGCACCCGCGCCTCTCACAGAGCTGTGAGTTACCAGGAAAGGCCCCGGGCCCTTTCCATGAGCCCTCTGCCAGCACCTCAGGGCTGTGTTTGTTCCTGCAGCTGTCCTCAGGGCTGATTGACATGGAGGAGCTGGATGAGGAGCCCAGCGTCTGGAGCGATAAGGGGCATTCTGACACGATGATGGCCTTCCTGTTGCTGGAAGTCCTTGTTGGGCTGTCAGAGAGAGCTGAGATGGTGAGCAGGGTGATGTTAAGGCAGCCACGCTGGCAGCCAGGGCCTGGGGCTGAGTGCAAGGCAGTGGCTTAGCCTGGGCTGGGAGTCAAGATGTGGGGTGACTGCTCCAAAGACCCTCCCTGCTGTTGTAGGGCCTGGGGTGGCTGCCCTGGGAGGTCTCCAGACACAGCCTTTCCAGGAAATGGAAATTCTCTTCTTCATAAAGGCCAGAAAAGTTGAAGCCTTCCTGCCAAGCATGATGAAGATACTGGAAGCTGGCAGTGAAGATGAAAAGCTGAAGATCGTCGTGGTCTTCCGAAATGTCCTGGGTCAGCTGAAAAAGGCAAAGGCCAGCTCCATCGCCGTGGCGCTGGTGGGGAAGCTGCTGCCCCTCTTTGATTCGGTGAGGCTGATGTGGGAGCCCGAGCCCTGCAGATGGGCCCTGCCCTGCAGCCCTGCCCTGAAAGCAGCACTCAGAGCGGGCTCAGCTCTCCTGGAATGGATTCTGAGCTTTGCAGCCCAATGCTGCGCCTGCCTGCTCTGGAATCTGACCCTGGAGCATCGCCCTCACTGCAGCCATGGGCAGGGAGCCGCTGTTTCCAAAGCTCACCTTTCCTCCTTCCCACCAGGAGTGCAGCCAGCTGCGAGAGCTCTCCCTGTGGCTCTTCAGAGACCTGCTGAAGTCTGTGTTGAGCAGGGATGAGAAGAGGATGAGGAAGAACATGCGGAGTGCACTGGTCCCACTCCTCTTCCGTCTGAACGACCAGCTCCCCAGCGTGGCCAAGGTACAGATTTCAAGGCTGAGCACTGGTGTGGGGGGACTGCCACCTCCCAGGGGTGCCAGGGACTGGGGCAAGGGCTGCTGGCAGTGAGCAGGGCTCCCCCAGTGCAGGCCCTGGGAAGGGTCCCTGTGGAACCAGCACAAGCAGGGGTGGACAAGGTGGCTCGGCCATTTTCAACACCTGCCCTGCCTGCTCCAGCAGGGCTTGGCAGCAGCCTGTGGCCACCGAGGCAGCACCTGAGGCCTGAACATGTGTGCCCCCAGAAGCCCAGAGGCTTCTCAGCTTCCCCACAAGTGTCGGAGGCCAGGGCTCCAAGCCTCAGTCAGTCACCCAGCACTGTCCCCAAGAGACTCCAAGGCATTCGGGCTCGGAAAAGTCGCAGCTTGCTAAGGGCAGGATTACGGCAGAAGTAGAGCCAAGGGGTCTCTGTGCCCAGGCCCTGGTGCCACCTCTGAGCTAATGCTGTCCTGCAGGCCTCCAGGGAAGCCCTTTTTGCTGCTGCAGAGCTTCTCAGATGGAAGCAGCTCAAGCACCTGCTGCAGAGAGAGCGGATGTGGGAGCTTGGAGAATGCTTGGTAAGGACAAGCCACAGCGCCCAGGCTGGGTGAGGGGCTGTCCCTGCCCTGTGTCTGTCAGGGGAACAGAGCCTGTTCTAAGTGCTGCTCACAGGGCTGGGCAGGACCTGGAGGACATTGCTCCTGTCCTTGAGAACAGAGCCCCAGAGGCTGCCCTCCCCGGGCTGCCTGCCCCAGGCCCCTCTCCCCTCCCTGCACCTAGCAGGAGGGAGGGCTCAGCAGTGAGAGGTACTGGCAGGAGGGGCTGGGGTCAGCTGGGGGACTCTGGGACAATCCTGGAGACATCCCTGGTGCTCCCTGCAGCTGATGAGGAGGACCAGCAGGGCTGAAGAGTACATGCATCAGAGCCTGCCCTACCTGAGGGACCCTCAGTCCACCGTGCGCCTGGCAGCCGTCAGGTTCATCAGTGAGTCACAGCCCCTGACCCCTTTCGGGCCAGCTTGGCCACTTCCTTGCCACTGCACCAGCAGCACAGGGCAATTCTGTGGCCACCCCAACCACCCCGTGCCAAGCCTCAGTCTCCCTGTGCCCCCTGCCACAAGCTGGGCTGGGTGACCGCCTTGCTCAATCCCACTCCCTTTGGCTACTGGTGGCCCCTGGGTCAGCCCTGTGGAGTGGGAGGGCGGCAGGGCCGGAGGTCACCGTGCTGGGAGCACAGTAGGAGCAGGGAATGACAGAGCTCTGTGCCCAGGAAGCGCCACGACGCACATGAGGCGCCAGGATTCGGAGACTCAGGCTGACATCCTCAGCGGTGAGTGCTCTGCGGGGCACTGCCAGCAGCCCGCGGCCACCGAGGCAGCATCCGAGGCCTGAACAAATGTTCGGGGCACACAGGGGCTCTGCATACACGGAGCTTCATCCAGGCTCTGTTTCTTTCGGTCACAGCTCTTCAGCCCCTGGAGACAGACAGGGATATCTCAGTCAGTTCCCTGGCAGCCCACACTGGCTTGATCCTAAGAGCTCCAAGGGTGCAGCGAAGATCGTGGGCCATTCTACAGATGCTGTGCTGCTGGTGCCGGTGAGCTCAGCAGAGTTGTAGCTTTCTTGTAGCTTTCTTTAGATTCATTATTAAAGGTGAAAAAACGCATCCAAGCCTGTGGTATCCTTCAGACGTGTAGTGCCCTGAGTGTGCTGAGCAGATTGTGTCCTTGGCCTGTCCCACAGGCAGTGGATGCTTCCTCCTCACATCCCTGCCATCCCAAAATGCCCCACTTGGCCCTAAAATTGCAGGCACAGGGCCCCAGATTTTGTGCATCCCTGGTAACCCAAAATGTCCCCGTGGGCCTTGAATTGTATCTTCAGGGCCCCACAGTGTCATTGACAGACTCCAAATGCCATTCCCTGTACTCCAGAATGCCCCACTGAGTCCTGGAGTGCAGCTGTGGGCCCCCAAGTGGTCTCTGGCAGCAGGGCTAGGTACGGAATCACGAGGCAATTCAGCCCTGAGTGGACCTCAGCGGGTCCCTGAGCTCCCTGGGACGTGCCAGGGGCTTGGAGCTGGAAATGAGGGAAGTGCTCTGTTTTAAGCGTGGCATCTCCGTTTCCCACCAAAACAAGCCTCCTCCACATGCGCTGGGGAAAGCCTCCAGCTCCTCACCACACATTCCAAACTGTGAGGAGGTGATGCCATCCCCAGGCGCTGGGAAAAATAGCAGAGGGTCTGAAGAGCGAGAAGGCAGCTGGGGCAGCTGGGGGAGGAACCAGCATGCCCCTGCCCTGTTTGGGTTTGGGGGGCAGAGTGTGTGCAGGCTGCTGGGTTTGGGCATCTTTTCACCAGTGCTGCTCTTACCAAAAACCTCCGAAATCGGGATCAAGACTCCCTCTAACACTGTCTTTTGAGTGTTAGAAAGTAAGGCATTGTTTCATTATTGGCCAACAGGTAGCTGACAAATTCTGGCCTCCACACTGACGCCAATACAGAACTTTTCCACTTACTTCTACATTTTTAGCAAACAAACAAATTAATGCTCATTGATTCTAAATCACATCATCACTTAATAAGTATTCTATCCTCTACTGGTTTTCTCACTCTTCATGCTACTTTGCTCCAGATTTTTTCGTCCTTTTATCACCTTTTTCTTGCTTGGGGAGTCCCCAACTGTCCAGACCTTCATCTCCTCTGTATCTTCTTGCTGATTGTTTTCCCTTGCTGTGCTTCAGCTGTCCTGTAAGAGGTAGAGTGAACCTTGCCAACGCAATTGTCGTGCTTTGTTGCTCAATATTAAATCTGACTTTTGCTGATACCCTTGCCAGTGATTTTTTCAAGTGATCTCAAACCCTCTCATTTGTAACACCCAGGTGTGGGACAGCACCGTAGGGCAGCTGCTCGGGGGTGTTGGGGGACCCCTCGGCTCCCCACTGGTGAGCTAGGGGGTCCCTGGCAGGTCCCTGCTCTGTCCCCGGTGTCCTTCTCCTGCAGAGTAGGATGGCCATCAAGTGGCTGGTGCTGGGACTGGCACAGGAGCTTTTTATACCAGACTGCTCCAGAAGAGCATCTAAATCCCAGTCCTGTTCTGCAAGGAGTGGCAGGCCAGCAAAGGGCTGCTTCCATCCCCATCGCTGAGCCAAACTCAAATCGGTAGCTGAGGATTCACCTGGTTTTTCTCTCCTGTGCTTGCCTAGGAAAGCTGCTGCTCCAGGTGTAAAGCAAAGGGAGGACAATCCTTGCCCCGAGCAGCTATTGCCTGCTCTGGAGATTGGTTTTGTTGGAGCTAGGGACTTTCACCAGCTCAAACAATTGATTCATATCTGCATATATATAGATAGGAATATTTTTTAAAAAATATTTGCTTGATTTTACTCGTTCCTTTCAGTGCCCTGTCCCATGTCTTTGTGTTGGGATCTGTGCCTTGGTGCCGTGTTTGGGGCCAGTCCCAGCGAGCAGAGATACATCCCAGGACCTAGGACAAGACTCCAGAAGGAGGCTGGGGGGTCCTGAAGGGGTGGGATCCCCCTCAGGAAGGGGGGCTGGCTGCTGTGGGCACTGCTAACACTGACGAGGCTGAGGTCATGCTGCATTTGCCTTTGGGTCACAGCAGTGGCCTGATCAGTGAACCTTGTAATTCTCCTCTGCTTGCCTGCAAAAGGGTTTTTCATTTTAATGACATTTTTCATAAAGTTGAGCCTCGTCCACCATCCTCTGCAATGAGAACAGAATGACTTCTGTAAAGCTCTTATGCTGGACAAGTTTATTCTCCTGAATATTTTTGCTAGAACAATTCAAGATGGAGTTTTTTTAAGCATTACTGTTTTTTTCTGGCCAACCACAAGCAGAACAGGAAGGAAGCTTCAGGAAGAGTTTAGGGCCCTTCCTAAGGCAATTGTGCCTCCAACAGCAGCCCATAAACACATCTGTGAGTGGCTTTGGAGCAGATGCTACATGGAGCAGGCTGATGGCTGGCTGCCCCGGGGAAGGATAATACTTTGTGTATACCGTCTACACCTGGTAGTAACATTACCTACAACCTTGTTTCCACCTTCAAGCTGAGGATCTCCTCCAGAAGAAGACTCTTATGTTACAGGTTGAGAGGATGGAAGGTACAAAGCTCCTGGGCAAGTTGCTGGCTGGAGTTTGGATTGCGTGGACACAGGGAAGCTGCAGCTCAGGCTCCTTGGAGGGTGATGTAACCCTCTGGTCCGTGTGAAACACCTCAGTGAGAGCAGCAGCGGGGGGGAAATGTCACTGTTGGGACGGACGTGACACTTGCGAAGAATTCCCACCAACTTGGTCAGAAGGTAAAAGGACAGAAAAGACATTTTATTCTATTAAGTGTCCATTTAGATAGGCTCTTGGCACTCACAGGCTTCTACATTAACACCTCTTAAAAGTTATTGGTAGGTTGCAAACACCACCCATAGGAAAACAAATCTACGCTAAAAACAACATCCCACAGACAGCTGCAGGTTTTCTTCCCTTGTTTTGGGTTTCTTGCTTCTGTTGGTGGTAAAGTTCTCATGGGTGTATGCTGAATTCTCAAGTGTAAAGAGTAATTGGGCTTAAATCAATGTCTGTGAAGTTTGCTGACCAGCTGCCAGTTTCCACAGGGAAATGCTGCAAACCAGCAGCTGGAGGAAGGAAATCCACGATTCACAATTTGGGGAACACGACTGTTCTCTGTCCCCTCCTGGCTGAGGAGTGAGAGCCCAAGCTGAGGCTGTGTCTGCTCTGTGCTTGGTGTCAGACACTGAGCACTGAAGTGGCCCAGAAGCATTGCAAGGGCAGGGGTAAGGCTGGGAGGTGGGAGATGAGCTCAGGGCAGGACCTTCAGGTGAGTTTGTAGCAGATACCTGCCACTGAAGAGATGCTTGGTATTAGTCCAATTAATACCTCTAATTAGTGCGTGCATTTGTTTTTCTCATTTACTGGAAATGCAGCACAGCATCCAAGCTGCAGAAGTGCAAGAATGAGGTTGTGTTGGGCAGTGCATGATTTGAGGCAGAAAAAGCCTTAATGGACAACTTCTGTGATTTCTATTGTATTGACACTTCATATTTGCTGAGTATTTAGCCAGTCTCCCTGTGGAAATGTGTAGGTTCCCCAGAGACAACCATCTCTGGCTCTGTTAGGATTGGTTCCACATTTGAGGTTCAGAGAATATTGTCCCTTTCTACTGCTTTTGGTTTGTTTCAAGTAAGTTGTAGTGATTTCAGGGCTGCTAAATATAGAAACAAAAGACTGACCAAAGTAATTTCTAATTTGCACAGTCCTGTGCCAGGACTCGGACTACTACTGTGACACAGAGACCAGGTAGCAGCTTTCTCCCAGGCACTGCATGCAAACACCATTTCACCAAAATCCCTTCCATGTTTTGGACCCTTTTGAAAAAAAAGGGTAAAAGGAATTTATCCCTTGCAAGCATATTTGTGGAAAAGGAGTAAAAAACCATTTTGTGTCCTGGGTGTTTTCATCTATAAAAGGTCTTGCAGCTCACCTAGCCCTGCTTCAAAACCTTCCTACAGATGGAACTACAGGAAAAATTTCAGTGCCTGGATTTGGGTAAATGAAAGCATAAGCAGAGTGAGAGTGATCTTCTGCCCTTCTGGAGTGAGGTAGAAAGAGGTCATGGAGAGCTGAAAAAGAGAAAAGGACAGCTCTACCTGGGAATAAGCTTTTGAGTAGCTGGTTTGGATCTGAGATGCGTTTGGATCTGCTGTGTGCGTTTCTCAGTACAGCGTCTAACTTAAATATTTAACACTTTTAACATTTATTATCTGGATGTTGGAGAACCAGCCTGGCACAACCCCCTGAGTTTTCCAGCAAGATGATCAGAGTTTCTCTGACAGCAATACTGGTGCTGCTGGAATAAATGGTTCGTGGCTTGGGAGGTGCTGCCTGATTTTGGGAAGGAGCTGGATGTGGTTGGGCTGCTGGAGCAGCCCTGATGGCTTGGGGTGAGGAAAAAAAGGAGTGGGAGGGTTTGAAAGAGAGTTTCTAGTGATGGCTGAAATCCAAAGCCACAGCTCTGGCTGAATTGGGTGTTGGGGCCTGAGACATGAGGCTCTGGGCTGTCTCTACAAAGAACAGAAATGGTCCCATCTTCGGGCTTGGTCAGCAGGTCTGATGTCTCATAGGTGGGAGGTTTTGTTTTAGTGCTTCAGCTAACTCGTTTCTCAGCTTTGGAAGTGTTGCTGCTTTTGTTTACATTAAAGAAATTTCTGTTGTGAGAAAACCTTTGTGAAGAGCACTTTCTCCCTGGGAAGGAAAACACAAGCTTTGCCTTTCCTTTCTCTAAAACAATCAATTCACAGACTCTCTCTGGGAATGTCAGGCATTGTACAGACACCCTCGGCTCTTGATGAAAGCTGATGTTTTTTATTATTTAGAGTATGTCAAAAATGAGACAACTCTCAAAAATAAAGATTTTTTTTTTTTGAAAAAGAGGAACCTCAATTTTTTTGAATGAAATTAAAATAATTAAAGGGAAAAAAAACTCCCGGTCCACACCTGATAAAAGACTCCAATGGCGCAAAAAGGCAACTTTCCCCAACAACAAATACCCCTGAAGAGCTAGACCTTGACAAAGACAAGGTAGATTTTACCAGAGCTGACCCAGTATCCCAGCACTGGGCTATGCCCAGCTATCCCCTTGCACGGGGTCCCGAGACAAAGAGAGCCCCTGATGCAAGCCCACTTGGAAGATAAAGCCAAAGCCAGCTGGGAAGGAAAAAGCAACTCTGGGGTCTGTATTCCCCTTTTTCTCCCCTCTTCTAGCCCCTCCTGTCACTGCCCATGGTGCCGCCTCTGGATGAGTGTTGATTGGTGAAGTCCCCTGAAAAGTCAGTTCATTGGACTGGGTCCCGAGGATGACACCAGGTCCTTCAGCCAATGGCTCCTGGTCTCCGGGGTAGAACTGGTGGGTGATGTCATCCAGATTTTCAGGTGGGAAAATGTCCTCATTGAAATCCATGTTACCATGGAGCCGAGGGACAGGCCAACAGTAGAGCTTCTAAATGTAGCCCTTCTGCCATGGCTGTGGGGCCTTTGCCTTCTGGAACACAGCCCTGCCTGAATCAGAACTTAAAAGATTTCATTAAATTCTTTGTTCTAAATGATTCTTTGAACTCCCAGACTTGGGTGCAAACCTGCAAAGCCTCTCATCCTCAACCTAGCTGATCTCACCCAACTTGCAACAGCATCTAATCTCATTACAAGGGATTTAACTCCAACTTTGATAACAATCAAACAACTGAATGCAACTTCAACTCCACTCAACCCACAGTAACTCATAACCATCCTCAACTCTCCTCCAACTCCAAAACCCAAACTCCCCCAACACCAACTTTCTTGTATCAAAGGTTAATTAGCTGCCTCTGATAGATGCAAAAGCTAAAACTCTCGCTGCATGCAGGATGTAGTATCTGACTCTGCAGGAAACAGACATTTATCTATTTAGTTGTGTTCTGGAAAAAAAGAAATATGTGAAAAAATAGGAACAGCGGAATGTGGGTCCTGTTTTTCTCTGCTAGGTGGATTTACCTGCCCTGTTTTTCCTTTTCCTGCTGTCACCTCATGCTATCAACCCCCAAGGCACATGTGACAGGGGGCTCATGCTTGGTGAGTATCTCATTCCTGTGGGCTGCCTGGGGGTGAGGGTACTCAAACAGAAGCCACAGGCACACTGCTGGTCCTGAAGGAGTGTGTGCTCCACACTGGTGACAATGACACCTTCTGGTCTCAGAAAAAGCATTGTTTCCTGCCAGGATGAGGAACACAGACCCACAGGCTGTGATGTTTGGGCTCTGAAGGCATTGTAAGGCTGCAGATGGTTCTGATTGACAAAGAGTTTGCAACATGTGGATTTATTCTCTTGCCAGCCCCTGGGGATATAAATGTCCTGACTCTCTGCCCGAGGTGGTATGACCAATAAATGACCTCTGTGAGGTGGCAGAGCACCGGGCGTGCATTTGGCAGGCAGGGGGTGCCCAGCAGCTCTGCTGTGGTTCCCACTGCCACCCCAGGGCAGCTCATGCCCTCTCTGTGCCAGCTGTGACACAGGGCCCAGCTGTGACACAGGGCCCAGCCGTGCCAGGGGACACGTGCCTGGCAGTGGCTGCACAGAGCTGTGCACTGGGCGTGCTCCAGTTTATTGTTTTCTATGAGAAAAGAGACCACATTTTAATCTTTAAAAAAAACCCCAAACCAAATCCCACACTAATGGAGCCTGAGGCTTTGCCCTTCAGGCTTCTCCAGGCTTGCAGGAAAGCAGCTGTTAGAGAGAAACACTAAAAAATAAGCTGCAAGTGGGAACATGGAGTTCTCAAAGGATCTCCCGTGTACCTGCTGCTGGGGGTGTTGGACCCTAAATTGACTCTAAATCGGACAGAGAGGGATTTGATGGGTGGACTGTGAGATGGATAAGAAAGTGGTTGGATGATCACTTCCACAGGACCAGTGGCTCAGAGTCCTGATGGACATCAGTGACCAGTGGTGTCCATCAGGAGTCTGTGTTGGGACCAGAGCTATTAAACACTTCACTAAAGACAGATGAGGGGATTGAGTGCACCCTTAGCAGGTTTGCAGGTGACACCAAGCTGAGGGTACAGGGACACCCCTGAGGCCAGGGCCATCTATAGGGACCTGGACAAGCTCCAGAGGGGGCCCATGGGAATCCCATGAGTTTTAACAAGACAAGTGCTGATGCTGCTTCTGGGTCAGGGCAAGCCCTGGAATCCATCCAGGCTGGGCATGAGCAGATGGAGCAGCCCCGGGAGAAGGACCTGGAGTGCTGTGGGTGAGAGCTGGACCTGCCCTGGCCCTGAGCCCGCTGTGTGCTGGGCTGAGCCCCACTGTGGGCAGCAGGAAAGGGACTGGGATTGTGCCCCACTCAGGTGAGACCCCACCTGCAGAGCTGCCCCAGCCCTGGGGCCCAGCACAGGAAGGTCCTGGAGCTGCTGGAGAGAGGCCAGAAGAGGCACCAGGATGATCAGAGGGATGGAGCAGCTCTGCTGGGAGGAAAGGCTGTGAGAGCTGGGATTGTTCAGCCTGGACAAGGGAAGGCTTTGGGGTGGCCAAACTGCAACCTTCCAATACCTGAAAGGAATCTACAGGAAAGATGGAGAGAGACTCTTTACAAGGGCCTGCAGTGACAGGACAAGGGGAATGGCTTCACTGACAGAGGGCAGGGTTTGATATTAGGAAAAAATTCTTGCCTGAGAGGGTGGGGAGGCCCTGGCACAGGGTGCCCAGAGAAGCTGTGGCTGCCCCTGGATCCCTGAGAGTGTCCAAGGCCAGGTTGGACAGGGCTTGAAGCAAGCTGGGACAGTGGAAGGTGTCGCTGCCCATGGCAGGGGTGGGACAGGATGAGTTTAAGGTCCCTTCCAACCCAAACCCTTCTGTAATTCTATGATTCCATGAACTGTGTCCTTCTAGGAGTAGTTGCTCCAGCCCCCTTTTTCCTCATCTGTCTACCAAACATCTCAATGTAAGTGAGCAGCTCCTCTCACCGTGTAAAGATTTTGTTCAGAATAAATAAGACTTGTTGTCGCTGTTGTAATGCGGATGTGTAGAAAAACCACACGAATCCGCCCTAGCAGGAAGTGGCATATGAGCCAAACTTTACTAATTTTCCAGGGTTTTTATAAGGTAGTTTGCAAAGTGTATTAAGTGTCACTAAGTAATTGGTTTTTCGGGCCAGCCACCCCCTGTGGGGCTGGCCAAAGACCCAGGCAAATAGCAGACAGTTGTTTTTCTAAGCAAAATCATCACTATCTGAGAAAAACAACCTGCAGGTGCAAGGAGTTTACAAAACTATAACATTGTTTAGGTTAGCATGTATGAGAAAGACAGGGTTCTCACAGAACACTAGAGAGCTGAACATTTCTCCTGCTACAAGCTCTGCCAGCACCACCAACTTGTAGTCTAGACTTTTCTCCAGCATCTCACATAGACATGAGAGCTAATGGCTGAGGTTTTATCGCATGTGTTTTCACATTTTCATCCTGGGACAGAAGATCAGAGTCCAATTCTATTTTGCTCCACGACTGTGATATATTTAGAGAACTCTACTCACAGGAAATAGACCCATTACTTCAACTATTGTCTGTGGTGGTGACTGTGGCTGTGTGTGACTGACCACTGACCTGAGACCATTTGTGTAAGCTCTGCCAAAAATTTATGAAGATATGTGGTGACACTTTCAATTTTACAACGTGAGAAGCAAAGGAAGTAATGGCTCTGTAAGTGTGGGAACTTCCCAGCTGCAAAATCTTCAGGAGGACATTTCCCAGTGGTGACTACAGCTTGTGATGTGACCTTTACTGATGCCTGAGTGCAAACTGCACTTCCTCCACCTCCAGCCGTGGGACCTGCAGCTTTGTCCCCATGCCACCACCTCCCTGGGTGCAGGCTGACTTGCCTGGGCTTCTAAGCTGTTTTTAAAATACAAAGATACAGCAATGCCAGTTTGAATCCCAAGGGTCTTAAATTATCCTGGCACAATGGATCCCCCCTGGGTGGCAGTGCTAGGTCCTGCAAGGTGGTGGAGCCTGTGCCTCACTGACCCATGTTGTTCACAGAGGTCTTTTGGCTCAGCTGGAGCACAGAGGGGACTGGAAATCTAAAATACCAGATGGGACTGGAAATTGCCATGAGCTGCACAGCAGGACTGTGTGCAGCTCCCAGCAGCATCCTGCTGAGCACATGGAGAAGGGTCCCAATCATTGATCCATTTTCCCAAAGGGAAGTTGGTGACAGATGTGACACAATCCTGAGATCCTCTGCAGCCCACCAATGAGGCAGTTAAAGACCCACGATATTTTTCAAAGCAGAAATCATGCTTGTCCCTTGTCTGCCTAATGAGCTGGGATCTGTCGGTGGAGCTCTTTCCCGGGCTCTGTGGAGCAGCCCCATCTGCACTACCCTCTCCCTGTGATTGGTTGCAAGTCACAGCCCCAAGCTCAGCCTCCCCCTGTGGGACAGTGACACACAGGCTCATACCAGGCCAGGACCCTGCTGGGCATTGAGCTCCTGAAGTTTTCCTGCTCTCCTGTAATTCCTTGCTGGAAGTTTGGGGCAGAGATGCCCAGATTGGGGGTTGCTTTTAAAAGGTGACCTTTCAGACTTAAAAAGCTTTGGTGTATGTGCTGTTAGGGCTGTTAATGAGTTTTTCTCTTAGAGCAAAAGCTTGTGCTTGGTCATAAACATAATTTTAAAATAATAAACAAAATATTTGAACCAAAAGTTTTTGCAAGATGTATCTGTTCTGCAGCAGGATGGTAATTACAGATTATTTTTTATTCTCTGATTATAAACATCCACTGTAGAGATTTGTGCTGCCCAGGAGTCAGCACAATAGGAGGAAATGGAAGCTTAAGAAGTGGGAGTGAAATGGCTGGAGATTGAGGAGACAAAGTGAATACTTTAAACACGTAGGAGAGAAATCTGGAACTCATCTCTGCTTGGAGAACTCATCTCTGCTTCTCCCTCAGCTGTCCTGGGTGCTTCATGTTGCAGAATCAACTTCTTCCTTTCATTCCCCTTCTTATCTGTGGGCTCAGACCCTGGGAGGCCACTGAGAGCAGATCCAGCCCTGGAACTTCCACCCCAGTTTCTCTTCCTGGAGCTCCAGCAGAGGAGTGGTCAAAGATCTGAGCTTTTTATGGGAAATCAGCCTAATTCCCTGAAATCACAGAACCAAAGGAAGACATCCCTTTGAAGATTCAGGAAGCTGAAAGTGCAGTTTTAGATATCTTTTCATACCTTGTCAAAAATGTTTTCTCATTCTTTTATGATGTCAACATGTTTGATTTATCTCTGCTTTTACTACTTTAACAGTCATGGCATCAACAAGCTGGGTTGATGTGGAGGTTATGTCATCTATCAATTATGTCATCCATTCCATGGAGTGAACTCAGGGCCAGGATGAGCCAACCAGGATCCCTCTGACACCCAGCACCCAGATCAGGTGAAACACAGCCCTGGGCTTCCTATTTCATTGCTAGAACCATAATCAGCTTCCTCAGCAGGGGCCAGAGCTCTCCCAGGTGAAGCTACATGCCTGAAAACAGGCACTGTACATTTTGTAGTTGATGGGGTTTTTTTGGCTGCTCGATTTTTTTTCCTCCCCAGCCCTACAATAAAAATGGAGATCTTTCAACAAAAGAAAGCAATGATATTTCTTTGTTGCAATGGCCAGTTTGAGGTGTTACAGAGCAATTCTGTGGCCATCTACATTCACATGTATCTTGCTCAAGAGCCAGGCTGGTGGCTGAGACAAAGTGCTTTTCATCCTGGGAGCTTTAATTCTTTGCAGCTGTGCTCCAGTTTGTGGTGCTCACCTCTGGTCTGGTTCTCAGCAATTGTAAAGGGGTGATTTCCTGATCACCTGAGGGCAGTGCTTGGTGCCACTGCACTCCATCCAACCAGCTTGGTTACTTCTGCAAGGGGCAGTAGGTCACAGTCTGGTGAGAAAAAGTGGTATAATTCCTGGGGGGAGTAGGGGAGTTTTTAGCACAGAGAAGGATGAGAATGTCTTGTTATGGAATTATTTCCTAGATCTTTCCTTCCTTGGAGCATCTGTGTGAAAGCATAGCTTGTTTGCATAATGTCTGCATCAAGTCAGAGTTGTGCAAATGGCAGGGATGGTGTAAAGAAACCCTGAGGAGAACTGAGCATGGTCTGATATAAAAACTCATAACCTTGCTGGGAATTAATCTAAAGGAAGTGTGGGGTATGAGGTGCTGATGTAGTTCCTGATTGAATGTCTTTTGCTGATGTTTTGCTGCAGTTTTGTGTTACAAGTTTCAATGACTTGGATTTGAGCCAGCTTTGTGTTGAAATAAATGTACTCTGCATGTAATTTGGATGTTTCACAAATATTTTTAATTATGCATGTAATTATTTTTACATGTGTTTATGGATTGAAAAATCCAAATGTAGTGCCTCTTGGCTAACCCCATTCTGTTCCATCCATAATCTTCTAAAAGCCCAGAGCTGTTTGGATTCAGGGCCTGCTACCTCACCCGTTTCATCCATTTTCCCTCATGCTCTTCTGAGCGGAAAAAGGAACCAAGTTAAAACTCCAGGCTCACTTTACTTGTGTTTATTTCAGAGGCAAAGAACATCTTGACTTGGCACCTGCAGAGGGCAAACCAGCTCTGCTGGCTTGGGCTGGATCCCAACATCCCAGCTCTAAGGATGCCCAGCACCCTGCAAGTAGCTGGTGTTCCCTTGGGATGCACCTGCTGAGCAGGCAGGTGCTGGAGACTCCCTGAGCTGGAGTTCACATCAGAGCCAAGGTGTTGAAGAGCTCTGGTTGCTGCACCTTTCTCCCGTGGATCTGTCTAATCCCAAACGTACTGAGAATTTCTGGGCTGGCTCCTCGTCCTGCAGCAAAGGGCCCTTCTCTTGATTGTTTTAAGCATAGAGCTTTTGTGAACCCCAATTTTTGTCCTGCAAGGACAGGGGAGGCGACATTCCTTGTCTCTCAGGGTCATTTGCATTTTCTTCATGGCCATCTCTTGCCCATCTTTTGTCTCCCATGCCCTTGCTCCTGCAGCCCATATTTCCCATGTCTGTGCATTTCCCAGATCTAGTTTGCTTTACTGGAATATGAGGTAATGGGATGTGGCTGTGCCATGGGTTTAGTTGTTCTGATCTGTGTTTCCTTCCTAATACTTCCCGTTGTTTTGTTTCACTTTGGTAGGACAAGAGGAAATGGCCTCAAGCTGTACCAGGGGATGTTTAGTTTGGACATCTGGAAGAATTTCATTGCTGAAAGGATTGTCAGGCTTTGGGAGGTGGTGGAGTCCCATCCTTGGAGGTGTCCACAGAATTCAGTGATCTGGGCTGGGTGACAAGGTGGGGATTGGGCACAGGTTGGAGTCGATGATCCAGGAGGTCTTTTCCAACTGAAATGGCTCCAGGATTCTGTGATAACTGCAGGTAGCACTGAGCTACTTTTGGCACATGTACCATGATCCTGATGTCTCTGTCCTGAAGAGTTGATTGTGAGTTCACTGCTGTGGTGGTCAGACACTGAGGTGGTTGACCACACTTCCTCAGTGCAGTTCCCTTAATACTAAACTCCCTTCCTGCGTGTGCCTTCACATTGGGATAATGATTTTACTGCCTTGTTAACAGAAGGAAAAACTCCAGTAAAGAGTGTTGTATTTCTACATCTGTTTCTAAAGGGGAATGAAAACAGGAAAGGCTTCATTTGTCCCCCAATTTAGTTTGTACAGTGCCTGCTAGATAAGCAATCTTGGGGAATCAATGAAGCTGTGAGTTGCCGGGTTGTACTGCCTGAAGTCATGTTTCTCTCTGAAAACAGATCTTTTCTGTGTTGCACAACTTATGAGGCTTCAACTGCAAAATGTTAGCAGTGATGAGGAATATCTGTGGTAACATCCATAAATGAGTATTCTGAGGGACTGGCCTGGAGCCTGCCAGTATTTGGCTGTGCCTTGTGGAAGAAAAACACCTCTAGTGAAGTCAGTGTTGGAGGAAATGGTGTGAGTCCTCAGAGAGCACCAGTTACATGAAATGGAGATAAAAAATTTAATAAAACTATGCCCTAGGCATGAGCCGGACTTTGGTATGAAAGAGAGCAATTAGAATTTGTTTGGATAAATAGCTTCATGTCATCTTTGTGCTGGGTGGGAAAGAGAAACTATGCTCAGGTAAGGAAGTCCTTGGCTGTAAACCAATAAAACCCTGAAACTGATGTTTCAGAAATGGTGTTGCCATCTGCAGGATCCTTTTGTGCCATGAGCAGAAGTTGCTCCATAGCCAGAATGGAGACCTCAACACCAGCATGGTCCAGGTGGGAGGGCTGGGGGTGATGCCTTAGGTTTTAACTTTTATATTTTTCAAATCCTGTACTGCTTTGTGTGTAACTCTGAAGCTTTAAATGGAGAATTAACCCTGGCTATGCAAATGAACCAAACCTGTAAAAGTGGGAAGAACTCGTGGCCCCTCAGGGTCCATCTCGGGGCCCATCTGGGCAGCACCTCTGGCTCCCCACGGGTACCTTTGAAGGCCTTTCCAATAAATCCCCACCTTTATTCCCTTACTCCTGTCTGGGCTCTGTTTCTATGTGGCCTCTTAAGGCATCAGGGTGAGCACAGCAGAGAGGGAAACACAGAGCTGAAAAGGGAATTTCTTCTTGGTTTTATTGCCTTGCCTCAAGTACTGGAACCAGTGATCCCTGCTGCAGAGTGTCTGCAGGGGAACTGCACTGGACAGGACTCACAACTGCCCTGCATTGTTGGGGTGTTCCCCACCTGATTCCTCATCTGCAACAGCCATTAAAGGGCTCTGTCTGCAGTGAGGTTAACACCTTCTATCTCCTCAGTGTGCAGGAAATGTAATAAAATCACAGGCTTGTGATTAAATATCCCTTTGGCAGAAGGAAGAAGAGTTCAAAATCTCCATATTCCTGGTCCAATGCAATCTGTACAGTAGGGGAGCAGAAGACAGGCCCAGTGGTGACAAGAGGCCAGATGTCCATACCATTGAACCCTATGGATATTTATCCTTTGGAACACACACATGAAGACTGGTTCTTCCTTTACAGCTGGAAGCAATAATAATATCTCAGGCCAGTGTGAAAGTCCCTCATGTCAGAGGGCTCTCATGTGAGACAGGAAATAATGAACTCAGATTCCCTGGTCTCTCATGCCAGGGCTGAAATAATTTCCTTTGAGAACAATATCTGCATCACAAATCAACCTTGTTAGAAATGGCCGAATTAGGAGCAGTAGTTACATACAAAGTCCAAATCTTACAAGGAAGTATAATGGAGGTAACTTTTCATTGTTAATAATTTTTTCTCCCTCTACACTGACCCATCTGTGTATATTCTTCTCTGTAG
Source organism: Rhipidura dahli (assembly GCA_013399225.1). Taxonomy (NCBI): domain Eukaryota; kingdom Metazoa; phylum Chordata; class Aves; order Passeriformes; family Rhipiduridae; genus Rhipidura; species Rhipidura dahli. The sequence continues at coordinate 39,844 of VXAC01002384.1, forward strand.
CATGTGAACAGTCTGTTTCAGCCTCATGAGATCTTGCAAACTTCTCCTCTGCTGTCTGTGATGCTGTGATTGCCTTCTACTGCCTGTTCCTTAATTTTGAAGATTCCAATTCCCACTGGCAGGTTTGCTTGGTGCTGCAATAGGACACTTGCAAGGGAGTAGGGGTGTAAAAACTCCTGGGTTTTGTGTTGGGAGAAATTGTTCAACAATTTATTTCACTTTTTTTTTCCTGGGGTTGTGGCTTTGGCTTCTGAGCTGTTGCTGCGAGGTCTCTAGTGCTGGGACTAGGACTGAATATCATGGAAAACAGGATTAAAACTCTGTATGGGGTCTTGAGCTGGTTTTCCTGGCTTGCTATTTGAGCAGTGCTCACTCCCCTCAGCGACCAATCTGCTCCCTAGGTTTTACCAGATGTGTCTGGAAAAGGTCTCCTACCTTGTTTGCTGCCTTTTGCATTCTGTTGCCTTTTGGATTTTGTTGCCTTTTGGATTTTGTTGCCTCTGGGCAACATCTGGATTTAAATTCCTCAGAAGGCATATGAGCTGTCCTGAGACACCAAGGAACAGGTCAGGTTGGTCACTGTCCTCTGAATTTTCAGTTGTGCCCTTTGCTGCAGTGCAATAACACAGCTGTTTGTGTCTGCATAAGTAGAACTTGCTCTGCAATTCCTTTAGTTCAGTTTTGGGACAGGAATGCCCAAACCCATAGAATCTGCATCCTATAGATGGAGACAGGAATGTGAACAAGTTGCTTGGCTTCTAGAAAGAAGGTGACTGAGGAGGCAGTGAAGTACCTGTCAGGCACACTGACCTAGGAGCAAGTTGGAGCACTTGGTAAAAATCTTGGTGGCCGCTTTCCCCTCGGAACCCCAAAGGTGTTTGTGCTTTATCAGAGGGTAAACTGGAATACAGGAAGGGCAGGATGCTCCAGATCACACGGAGTGACCACCTGGGAGCTGGGATGTGCTGTTTGGTGATCTTGGCTTTGAGGCTTGCAGGCCTCTTGTGTGTCATAGGCTCACAACTGGAACATACCATAAACAAATATACAAATTTTCCAGGTTGCCAACCCCTCACTGTCCAGTAAAGGGTCCCAAGGGAAGTTGTAGCTGATTATTTCCATGGTTTGGACTGGCAGAAGGGAGTAAGACTAAAATACATGGCCTGGGCTGGCATAGCCATGTCTGGAGTGCAGCAGAGCTGTTGCTGCTGTTCCTCTTCTGAGTCACGTTCTTTGTCTCATGAAAGACAGATGGGGATTGACAGCTCAAAGCTGATTTTGCCCTTCTTGAGCATTTCCCCTTGCAAAAGGGAGCTCCCATCCCGCTGCTGCAGGCAGCACTGTGTTTGCTTGGCCTCTGGCAGGGCAGGGATGTGAGGAAAAGCAGTGATTTTTAGCTGGCAGAAGGTGAATGAATCCCTTTGTGCTGGGGTTGAAAGGACTGCACCACTGTTTTCTCAGACCTGTGAATCTTTTGGTGAGATACAGTCTCCTACAGAAACCACGTGATGGGGTTCTAAAACCAAATAAATCTGAAGTTGAGGTATCAGTTACTTGGATCTGCCTCTTCCTGTGCCCCCTCCTACCTCACATTCTGCTTTGGAGAACTGAAATAATTTGCTTGCTGCTCTTTTTCCCACAGACAGCTTCTTGTGACTCATTTCAAGCTGGAAATACTTGCAATTATGGTCCCAAATGTGCAAGCCCAACTTTCCCAGAAATTGAAAAATTACCTCTAGGCCAGTTGTGTATAAGATCACTTTTATGAGCTGGGGTAGCTCGTGGCAGCAATACTCTTGTGTTTGGATCATTCCTGTGTTAGTTAGCTGGGGTTCAGCTTTGCTGTGGCTGCGTGCACCACATCCAGTCAGGGGGCAGTGGTAAAGCAAAGAGAACAACACACACTCTTAGCTAAATGTTGTCTATGCAGTTCAGAATACAACAAATAGATGGAGGAGGATTAGGCTGGTTGCAAATATTCCTCAGTAGTGACTTTTCCAAGGAGTGCTCAAATTAGGGTATTGACTGTCACGGCCTCTAAGAAAAAGTAGAGAGATTAAATTTTCCTCTTGTCAGAGCAAGCAGGCTCATGGAAGTAGGAACAAGTCTGGGCTTGGAAATAAAATCAGAGAATTTAGTGGGCAGGTGATGCCATGATGATTTTTGTCTTTTCTTTTATATCCCTGTTATATCTTTTTACAATTTCTCTATTCTCAGTGCTTTTGCCTCCATTCTTGGGCTTGTTTGTCAAGCTGGGAGACTGAACATTTTAGAAGCTTCACAGTGAGGGATCAGTGTGCCCAGAGCCCAAGGGCCTCTCCAGAACACATTTTGGAAACTGAGATAGAACCATCCAGGGGAGAGGGGCTCATTTGAGCCTCTCCTTGGGGAATCTTTGATAGATGTGCTAATTAGTAACACCTACAATGTGATCCCAGATCTATTGTGGGTGTGCACTGCGGGGTGCAGGAGGGGCATTCCACCTGGACGTGGTGCACCTAAAGATCCTTAAAATAAATCCCAAGGTAAAATCCCTTTTTCCCTTCTAACCATGTTTGACTCTTGATTTTAAGACCAGCAAAAGGCATCACAGGGTGTGTTGGAATGGCCAAGACACAGCTCCAGGTGCTGGCCATGAGGAGAGAGCTCGTGTCCTCACAATCAGATGATGTGGCAATGACCCAGCCTGTAAATCTCCCTTGCAGCCATAAAATCAAAGATAAACTTGTGCTTATGTTGCAACAGAAAGCAAGCACTGATAAGAAAACTGGAATGATTGAAGAGGAAGAGAAAATTCACTGCTTTTCCTGGAGCTTCTTGTTCCCCCAGGGAGTCAGAGGTGCTGTGGGTTGTGCTGGGACCTCCCAGTGGTGCCCTGTGGTGCCCAGTGGTACCCAGCAGCTCGGTGCCACCTCTGCCTGCCACAGTGTCAACTTTGACCTTGGCCTTGGACTGTGGGTTGTGATTTCCATCTCCAGGGCAAGGTGCTGGGGCTGATGTGCATGAGCTTGGCCATGAGCCCGTGGGTGCTGCTGAGGTGAGTAGGCTGCCTCTCTGTCTGTGTGTCCATCCATGAGTCCATCTGGCTGCGCTGGGCTCCAGTGCATAAACCCTTGTGGACTTGCTGGCTGTAGGACAAATCTGCAAGCAGGTGTAGCTTATCCCAAAGGGCATTATGCCCCCTCTTCACATAACTGTGTCTTAGCACAAGATGGCCAGGGAAATATCAAATTTCTTTAAGATGATTTTGAAAGAAGCTGCATGTCTCCTTTCACAGGCTGCTCAGAGGACTTTTTAAAGTCTTGGGATGATTATTAATGCAAGATAAGGTGTGTCATGGTGTTGTTATAAAGAAGAGTGCTGGCTGTTGAAGAATTTAATAGAACATCAGTTTTTCAGCTGAGGAGGTGTTTTACAGCCCACTGTATATCTCAATATGCCACTGGGGTTTATAAGATGTTAAACCATGGGTTTTTTAGATGAGGGGAAAGGGAAGGGAAATGATCCATTAAAACTTATAAATTCAGGTCACCACTGAAGAATTTATATAAGAATTTATATAAGATCACCTACCAAGGTGTTACCTTAAAGGAATCTTAGACAAGGGTTTAGACATTTGTCTGTCAGTCAGAAACCCTGGGTACCACATCTGCCACACAGTGGGGACCCCTGGCTGGAGGGGGCTGGGGAAGGATGCAGTGTGCTCTGCCTGTCCATGGGATGCTGCTGGCTGCCCTAAAATGTTTATCATTTTCTAGCACCCACTTGCAGAAGGCAGTATCCTCTACTCACCCTTGGGTCACGCTTGGCTGATTTTTGATCTGAAGGGAGAGGAGATGGGGTAGAAAGCAGAAAAGCCCAAGCCCAAACCTCTAGGGATGTTGGAAAGAAGGCAGCACCTGGACTAAAGCTCAGGGTAGGTGCAGGGAAGTAGGTGTAAGAATGTACTGGGGAGTGATGCTAATTCAACTCTGTGTGTGTGATTATTACCTGGGTTCTCAACCATCCTGTCTTTGATGCCCTGAGCCTGGCACATGAACGTAAAGGCAGCCAAATGTCCTGGTGTTGGCTAGAGCATCTCTGTCTAAGAGAGGAGCTGCAGCCCTGAGCTGTGCAGCCAGATTTCTGAGACGGTGATACGGAAACCTCAGGGAACTGCATCTGGTGCATCTGGGAAATCCATGCCTGAGAACAGTGTTGTTGTGTGAGCAGCTGTCTGGTCTTACATAGATATTTGACTGGTGAATTATTTGATTACTTGAATTACAGAGATCACTTTTGTGATGTTGCCTTCATTGCCATAAATGTTTATGGCTTTTGTTATATTTCAGCCATAAATGACTCCATGTGCTATTTGAATGACACACCAGATTAGAAAGGGATTCCCTTGCAAACTTCAAAGTGGAGGTTCTGCAGGTAAGTGAGGGTTAGAAACCAAGCCCTAGTATAACTTGTATGCTTTGTCTCATGGTCTCAGACACCTGGTATTTCAGGAAAAATGAAATTTCCTTATGTCCTCTTTAGCAGTGGAGAAACAAAGATTTATTAACGTCACCATGGTGGTTTTTTTGGGGAGTAATCAAAGAAAATGTGGGTCCCATACTGGGTTTAATTTGCAGTTTTCTCTTTTATGATCCTGCTTTTCTTTTATTAAAGGAATGGTTTTAACGGCTGGCTTTGGTATTGCGCAGTAAGTAAACAACTTGTCCTGATAAGCTGTTTGAGTTTCCTTTTACAAAAGGCTTTGGATCCTGTTTTAGACTGTGATGGAACTGCATTGTCCAAAATGTTGCTGGTTCACAGAATCACAAAATATTCTGAGTTGGAAGGGACCCAGAAGGATCATCAAGTCCAACTCTTAAGCGAATGGCCCATATGGGATCAAACCCAAAACCTTGGCATTATTAGAACCTGCTCTGACCAACTCAGCTGATCTCAGGTTGTGTCTCTGCAAAACCAGAGAGGCTTTGGATCTCTGCTCCTGTGTATTCTGATCTCTGGGATGCTGTTGGGTACTGACTGTGCTGCAGCATTCAAAGCCAGCTCCCTTGGACACGCACAGTGGGTGCACAAATGCTTGGAAGAGGGTGCTGGTTCTCCTGAAAAGGCATCAGAGCAAAGGGTCACAACAGCAGAATCAGTTCTGGTTTGGCACTCTTGGAAGAGAGTGTTTTAGGAAATGGTCTGCCTTTTAGAGGAAGCTCATTTCCAGATTTTGCAAAGGCTTTGGAGCATTGCCACAGACAATGGATTTGCCAATGTGTATTTCTTGCAAGAGAATTGTTGGTTACATTCCATACAGTAATTTTCCAAACTCTGGTACTGGGAGGGAGGAATTGTGGCCTTTTAAAAATTCTGGCCTTTTTTTATTAACTAAAATTGGTAGCTGTCTGACGTTCACAATATGGTTTTAGACTACCTTAAAAAAAGCTTTTTCTGACTGCAGCACCTCACGTAGCTGTTGATTCCTTTTGCAGTAATTCACCGGTGCCAAAATATAATTGGTTTTCACAGTAGCCTCTCTTCTCACTCTTCTGAGCAAAGCTGAATGTGTGTACTCAGATCTGTAGGGTAACTTTGCCAGAAAACAGCTTTGCTTTTTCTTGTGGCGCCTGACTGGTAGATGACGTGGCATTAAAGAGCATTTTACAACCCTACAATGGTTGTCCATAAACCGTTGGGGTTATCCTTTTTATGCTCCAGCCATAAATTACATCATGCTCTATATCCTTAACGTACCAGATTAGCAGGGGAATTCCTCACAAATATGAAAGTAAAGGTTCTGTAGATAAGGGAGATTTGGAAGTCAAAACCAGTGATGAAACACACTGAGACCAACAGTCTAATGGGACAAAGATTGTTAATGCTGAAGCTTGGGATAGATATCTGTGCTGCCTCATTACTTTCCATTTCCCAGAGCATGAAATAAGTTATGTAAGATATTACAGTGGCTTGAAACACAAAGGAATAGAAGCCTAAAACAGTTTTTGTAATCATGTATATAGCTAAGAAAAACTGAGGTTCTTCTGTGTTTGTAGTATTTGACTTTCATCTCACATCTTCTGGTTTATTTCTCATGTTGAGTTTCTGGGTAAAATTCTGGTTAAAGACACCCTGGATATTCTGGGCTGATAATTCTGGATTCAACTAGAAAGGATCTTGTTCTGTCAGGGTGGACTGAAGTATAAGATTCCTTGGCCATAGGAGAAAGTTCGTGCTGGAGGTTCTCTCTCTTGGAAGATGAAGTGAAGCCTCATTCAGGAATAGAGTTTCTGGGACATTGCAATATAAATACAATGTAATTAAGGAGAAAGAGAAACTCCTTACTGAAGACATAAATTACTAATATTTTTTTTTCTGTTTATCACATAGATAGTCAAATGATGCAGTGCAAATTCTGTACAAACTAAAACTTCTCCAAGTAGTTTTTGGGTACTGAAGTTCTGTGCCTGTTCCTGGCAATTCTAGATTAGGCAGAACCCTGAACTTCTGCTGTATGCTTGTAGAAAGCAGGAATTTGAGGGATTTGGCATCACTCAGCGGGAACACAGAAAATGGAAAAATCACACCAAGACAGGGCCAGGGGAGCTCAGTGCTGTGTCTCTGAGGAAGAGGTGAATCTGAAACAAGTCTTGTGTGATTTGGTATGACCAAATCCTCCCTGTGAAAGGGGAGACTAATCCTCCCTGTGAAAAATGAATCAAGACAAAAGAGAAATTAAAATTTTGAGTCCTATTTCAGACAAAAGAGAAATTAAAACTTTGAGTCGTATTTTCAGAATATTGATATCTTTAGTGCTGCTATCTTGCTCTAGAACAGCTGCTATTTAGGTTGGCTGGATTTGAGTGAAGAGTTCAGTCCTGTTAGCAATTCCTCAAACCAAGCAATCTTCCAGGAGCTCCCAAACCCCCCAGAGTGTGTTTTTGCTGCTGCATCCCAGAGCTGCAGCTCGTTTCCTTGTGCTAATCCACATCACATGTTTCAGGTTAAGCCAGTCCTGGCTCAGCAGCTCAGCTCAGCCCATGGCAGCCAGTGAGACTCTGCTGCCAGGGGTTGTTTTAGGGTGTGAATTCGGTGGGAGGTGGCTTTCAGCACTGGCTGGGACTGGCATAACCCCTCTGTGAAGTCACTGCCAGACTGTGCTGGGAGCCAGGGTGGGTGGCTGTAGGGAAAAAAATTGCAGACCTGGGGCCTACTGCAAGAGTGGCTACATCACCTTGTGTTTTATCCCTGGAAATGATTACCCACCTCATGTTTTAGTGTTGTCAATATTCAGCTTCTCCAGAGAAGAAGAAACCTTATTTACATTCTGGAGTGATCCTTCCAGGCTGGGGCAGACCCAGCCTGCAGGAAGGGCACAAGGTAAGGTAAACAGGGGGTTTTGTTGTGGGCTTGTTTGGTTTTGGCTGTGTTTGTTGTTGTGGTGGTTTGGGTTTCTATTGGAGGGAATGTCTCCAATTTAGTATCCTGAGCCTGAGACATGAGAGTGTAATGGTAGACAAATGTCTCAGTTTTGGGGCATTTTTCTAACACAGCAGCTGCTGCCCTGAGCTGGGACTGTGAGAGCAAAGCAAGTCACCCATTCACTGGAGGGGCAGTGTGGTTGTGCAGCAGTGATTAAACTGAAGGCTCATCAGTGCTGTGTGATACCTGCTAAATAAACCCCTGAAACTGTGTTTCCCTAAGGCTCAGCCTCCACCTCTTCCACTACCAGGGCACAGGTGCTGCAGTGCTCAGCATAAAGCAAGCAAGCTAATCCTTCCAGGATCACTCATTTTCTCCTGGAGCAAAATTTGCAAGCAGAAACTCGTTTGCACTTTCTGGGGTGTTGATAATGTGATAAAAAACGGGGTCAAATGCAATAAAACAGCAGCTTGGTGAAAGGGTGAACTGTGGGAAGCATTGCTGCTCTCAGATCCACGTTTATGGCAGCCCAGGGCTGGGACTGCTGCTTGTGACTGGCTGGGGAACAGCTTGCACAGGGTGGTAAAGGAAAACCAGAGGTTGTTCTGTGTGTCAGAGGCAGTGGCCAAGTGGAGGCAAAGATCTTATGGCTCTGTGGAGAGATCTGGGGTTGTAGGAAGAGAGGAAAGGAGAAGGTCAGGCACTCTCCAGGGCACTTCCCTGTTGTAACCTTGTGCTGCATTTGCTGAGAGTCAAAGTCTACTTTGATAATTCAATCTGCCACCTTGCCTGCTGGCTAGCTCAGCTTGGTTCCGATGCAGTTCCCTGTGGTTTCTCTCGGGCTTGGGGCGTGCACGGAGGGATCTGCAACCCTCAGATGACACAGGCAGCACCGCAACTGGGACTCGTGGAGTGTTTGACCAGGCAGGGGTAATGAGCAATTAAGCCAAGACAAAGAGATGCGAGAGTGGAATTCTTGCAGCTTTATTCCAGGTGTATTCTCGCTGCCCCCGGGGTGCAGAGAGTCCCGAAGGGAGCTGGGCAGAAGATTCCTTTGTTCCCTTGTGCACAAACTTAAAAGTTACAGAAAGAGAGAGAGGTGTATCAAAGATATCCAATCAGCCCTGCCCGTGCATGGCAAGGGGCCAATAACATATCCCTGGAGCAGGGATGAGACCTAACCTGGCTAATAGCAGGATAGCTGAAGGAAATTTCAAACCACGCTGTCCTCAGGGGCTGGTTCCAGTGCGGGGTAATCTATCCATTCTGAACCCCCCCCCGCTGCAGGCAGCCTGAGCGACTGCAACACTTGCCACCCCAAAAAACCCACCCAAACAGGGGGAAGAAAGCAGCAGAGCTTACCTGTACCTGTGCTTACAGGTCCTGAACTTACAGACCCTGGGAGCCCTTGCATGGCCAGGTAGTGCCAGACTGGGGAGCTGATCTCATATCCAGTCAGTTCATGCCCAGCAGTACCTGGAGGGACAGGGTGACTGCCCAGGTACTTCTAAGCTGGTTGCTGGGAAGTTTTGGGGAGAGTGATAGGTTTTTTTCCGTGTTTTCCATCTGCAGTTACCACACAGCAGCCTGGACTTGCCTTGTTTGCATTGTTCTCTCACAGTGCTGACTTGGGCTCCAGAACGGAAAGTGAAAATCCAGCCTTTTTCATATCTGGATACATTAAAGATGGGAGGAGCCAAGTAAATCGCCCCGTTTCTCTGAGATCCCAGGGTCTCCTGCATTTCTGTCTGGAAGAGGAGCTGAATGAATTGGGATTTGGAAAGGCTGTGCAGGCACTTGAAGAAGGGAAGGCAAGAGGCATGAAGGCTTCCTCGGACACAAACAGCTTTTGAGGTACTCACACTGCCTTCTTCTTTAGAGGCTCCTGTCTTCCAGCCAGTCTGTTCTCTCAGAAGTTCCTGCTTTCTGGTTTTTAAGTGGACTTTCAGAAGCAGGCACTGCAATGTCTGTGGCAGGAGGGAAATCATCAGTGTGCTGCACACTTTCTCTGTAAGGAAGAAGGTGTGTTACTGCTGCGGGTGATCTTTGTAAGTAAATAACACCCCATTTGCAGCCCAGACTGGCAGCTTCAGAGAGCTCTGTGTGAACTCTCACTGAATTGCGTGAATGCAGAAACACAACAGCTGCCTCAAGTGTGAGTGACCACAGAAATAACAGAATAAATGTATTAATAGCATTTTCCTGTTCATGTAATTCCTGAATAATTTTTCCCATATCCATTAACCTTCTCTTCCCCCCCCCCCCCCACCCCCCACTCCCGTTTGTTCCTAAT
>VXAC01002384.1:49545-63250 GCA_013399225.1 Rhipidura dahli
TCCTTAGCATGTCTTGCTAATATCTTTTTTTCTGAAAGTGCCATCCTGTCATGTTTGCAAATAAGGGAGAATTTGTCAGAAGGGTTGCAGAAGAAATCCTTGCAGCTCTCCTCCTTTCCAAGGAGAAGCTCCCACCCAAGTCATGAACAATCCAACCTGGCAGCTCTGGCTCAGAACGAAACAAAACAGAATCCAAACACAAAGCATGACTAACTAGGGACAGTGGTTTTAAAACAGAAGAAGTCAAACCAGTGAAACACTTCATTCTACTTAATGTACTGCAGGCAGAAAAGAAAATGTTAGCAATATTTTCTAATGGTTGCTATGGAAATTTTTTTTAGAGCAGGTGGTAGGAAACCAAAGTGTGCTTTACACTTGGGATTTTTGTGGAGATTTCTCAGCTCAGCCACAATGTCCTGCTCTCTCTGCAGTGGCTTGTTGGAGCTGTGGATGCACACTTCACTCACACTCTCACTTAGGAAAGAGCTTCTTTATCCCTTCACATTCTGGTTTGTTTTGTTTATTTGTTTTTATTGCAAAAGGCTTGTTGAGAGCGGTGTACAGCAGGTCAGTGACAGCAAAGTGATAAAGAAAGTGATACCAAAATGAGCTCTTATGTAAATACTTCTCCTTTTCTGGGAAAGAACTTAGAGCAGAAAGAAGAGTCTCTAGGATCTTCCTTGGGTTTTATTCTGTTGCTGCCATACTTCCTTCAGTAGTATTATTTTCTCCAAACTGACTGCAGCTTAAGTCTTCCTTGTGGGACCCTCAAGGTACCAGGTAAATCTTTTACAGCTTGTGGTGTCTTGTTCCACCAAGCTGGTTCTGACCATAAAACCCACAGACTAAAATGCTCCTAAAGCTATAGAGTCCAAGCCCAGGGTGTGCAGCTGGAAGAGGGAAAAGGGGTGGGGAAATTCAGTGTTTACAGTGGGGGAACAGTGCTGGATTTTGTGTGTCCATGGCTGTGCTTAATGGTTGGTTGGAGAAAGAAGGACATCTAAACCCTGGGGCAGCAACTCTGCTCTGCTGGCTCCTCTGGGGGTGTTGGGGGGACTCTGCTCTGGTCACTTTGAGAATCCCCACTGAATCCGTGCTAGAGGCAGAAAGCCTGAGGACACACATGGGAAAGGCAGTGAGCTGGCTTAACTTGTGCTGGAGTAGGACTAAACATGTGTCAGGGTATTCCAAGTCATCATTTGAGCTGCTGAAAGTGATGCCATTGCATTGGAGACTGAATTTCCTTCTTAGAAATTGCCAAGAATTGCCTTCTTGTCTTGGCAAACACTGGAGTTATTTGTTGTCTTGTGTTTGTTATGATGCCATGGGAGAAGGAAAAGGCTGAAAGTTTCAAGTCGTGATGTTTCCTCAAATAGATCCTTTTGAAAACAAATCCAAAGGACCTTGTTAGGGCTCTCTAGTTTTCCTGTCAAATGCACTTTCTCCTGCAGGTGATCTCAGGTGGGCTGGTTTGTGGGTCAGGTCTGCCCTGAGGGGAAGCTGGGTGTGAGTGGCTGGTGTTTGCTGAAGGAACTCCAGCTCCTCCAGCTTGTTCCTTTATTTTCCTGCTTCTGGCAGCTGATCTGCTTTTAGGGTCTGCCTTTGCTCTGTTACAGCTCTGCAGACACCTCCATTAGTTGTGAAAAGTGAAAGTTTGTATTAGTTTGAAAAGAAAAGCAAGCAGGCGAAAAAACTGGATGAAAAATATTTTCTGTCCAAAAATGTGTTTCACTTTAGATCTGAGTGTTTTATTGAAGTAAGTTTAAAACTGATGGCAGGAGGTGGCCAAGACAGCTGGAGAGTCTCCAGATTTTAAGACAAATCAGTGGGAGGGAGCAGAGATTTGGTGGATGGTGTTCTGGTTTTTGAAACTGAAGAGGGGGAGAAGGAGGGAATGTCACCAGAGAGAAGAGGAAGGCAGATGATGAGGAGAGGGACAGGAAGACCACACAAGGGAAGACCAAATGAATGAGGATAGAAGATACAGACCTCAGGCTGAAAACTACTTGGGAAAACCCAAATTTTAACCTCTGGTCAATTAACCCTGCCAGATGTGCTGCAGCTGTTCTGTGCAGCAAGCATGCTCTGGGGTAGAAAACCTCTGGAGGGATTTAAAAGACAAGAGGAGGTGGCACTTAGGGACATGACTTAGTGGTGGGTTTGGCAGTGCTGTGATAACAGCTGGACTCAACTGTCTTGAGGGTCTTTTGCAAACTTGTGGTTCTGTGATTCCAAAGCTGATTTCAATCCCTTGGAACTCTGTTCAGCTGCAGGGCAGGAGGGATAGGAATTGTTAACTGTGCTTTGCAAATCAGGACATGGGATAATGTAATGTGTGAAGTAGGAATCATCAGAAAAAAAAATTAAAGGATCAATTTTTCAGTTTACAGAAAGAGGATGAGAAGAGATTGTTGTTAATCCTTGGTGGGGCCAGAGGAAATCCTTGCAGGACTGTCCAGAGCAGGAGCTCTGTGCACAAAGTGCAGACAGTTCCCTCTTGTGGTGGTGTGTTGGAATACAGAATGCTGAGGATAATTCCCCTCCTCAGATAGAACCTGAGACAATCCAGACTGCAGAGGATTTTCCTCTTCCTGAGGATGAACCTGCTGTGGAACCTGTTACAAGAAAGCACTGTAAATCCTGTTGTAACACCTGATGTAGAACTTAAAAGACAGAAGTGGCTTTTCCTGTTAGAAAGTCCTTATTTTGATCTCCGTCCATGGAGGAAGTTACCAACCCTCATGGGAACTGTGGGATGTACTGCAGTGTAAATTAGGGGATAAGAATAGTATACAATTTATCACAGGGTGAATTGGTGGAGGGTTTCAAGGTTGTTATTGTAGTGAGTTAATAAGAGATAAGAGCCAAGATGGAGGTTTTGACCCAGTAAAAAATTCCTTTCCCCTTTCCTCTTCCCAGAATCCATATTCTACTATAGAGCTATTGGTAGAAATTTTCAGCAGTTCTGCTGACAGGAACATACCTGGGTAACACATATTGGCTTAAAAGGATAAACAACGAGTTACATAAAAGATGGTATAAAATGTCAGGGAAGAAGAAGAAGCCATTACTCTTGTCTCTCCTTCTAGTTAGGTGCAGAGTAGGTGTCAGTATGCTTTTGCTTATGCTTATGTTAGTATTGCTGATAAGATGTAATAAACTTTAAGAAGCAGCATTGTTGTGCTGTGCTTCTTGGCACACTCGCCCTTAACTCGTTTATAACAACCACAATAACGAGGTGTGGGTTGTTAGAGTGGTGGGAGAGGATGGGTCACTCCTCCGAGGGTGCGTGTGAAGCTGTGCCAGGAGCCTGGCTCTGTCCAGCATTCCCTGGATTTGCATCCTGCACAGGGGTGGGGAGAGCCTGAGGTATCCCAGGTTTTATTCCACAGGAAATTTTGCAGCTGGTCTCAAGACCTGGGTCTGCACCTGGTGGCAGCTGGAATGGGTGTGTCCTGCAGGCTGAGTTTCTCCAGGATGACCTGATTGTGGGAAATGGAGTGGAACTCTCAGCAGATACAGATCAGCACAGACCATGACAGATAAACATTTATTAACTCCTGTTTAATGTATAACTAGGAATTAGTGCATAATTAATTTGGAAATTTCCTCAAGGTACTTCTCAAGTAGTGACAGCAAAAACGTTTTAATGAAAGCCTTTTGATGAAAAGCTCCCAGGAACAAAACAATTTGTGTTCTCCAGAGCTAGTCTGGTGAGGAAATTTAGGTGAGTTTTCTACATTTTTTTTCTTATTTGGCAAGTATTTTACCAAAACATATATCACAAAGTTGACAGTTTTATTTAAGTGGTTAACAATGAAGTTCTAACTAAATTCAAGGATGTTTTGAAAAGAAATACCAAGTTATTGTTTGTTTGTTCATTTGACTTGACCAGCTATTTCCCATCAGATCTCCTAAATTAAAAACAGTATTTGATTTGACAATAAATATTTCATCTTAGGCCAAGTGAAACATTCATTCAGCATAATGCATCTTCCTTAGTTAATTTTTTGGTAGTGACAGCAATTCAAGCTGATATTTGCTGTTCCTGCTGAGGAACAGAGGATCTGGGCACCTGCCCAACAGGCTCAGGAGGGATTTCCCTCTCCCTGCAGAAGGACCTCGTGTCTCCTGCTGCTGTGGTTCAGCCAGAGGTGCAAAGGGTGTGCTCTTGGCCCTTGCAGAGGGCAGTAGCAGCTGAGCAGTGTGAGGATTCCTCTGCCTTGCTCCCATCACAGTGACCTGGGCTGGAAGCAACTGTCTGGCATTTGGCCTGGGAGCTGCTTTCTTTTTGTCTGGACAAAGAGAACAGAGACAGGGGGTGCTAAGCACTGCCTTTAATGTCCCAACAGGGAGAGGACTGAGGGAGGAGCCTGCTGAGCCTGCTCTGGCACTGTGGAGGATCTGGGAGAGCTCCAGCCCCGCTGTGACTGAGCCCCAGGCAGCCCCATGGACTTTCTCCACCTCCTGCGCTGGTGTTTCCTTCTCCTGGCTCTTGCTGCTCCCCATCCAAGTGAGTCTCTGTGTTTGACCTCGGTGCTTTTCCCTGCACAGCAGTAGGTCAAAACCTCTGAACTGTTAAGAGAAAGCTTAGCTGTGCCCATTTAAAACTCAGACCACAAAACCTCTGAGGTGAGAAGAGAAATTAAGGAGCTGAAGGTTGATGTGTTTGACCTGTCACAGTCACCTCTTTTGGGAGGGGTGTCTGTTTGGGTCTGTCTGATGTCAGAGGAGGTGAGTCGTCTCCCAAAGGACTGACACTTTCCCAGGGGAGTCTGAGTAAGGAAACCTGGGACCCTGCACCCAGAGTGGGCAGCCTGGCAGCTCAGCCCTGAACTTCAGTGGCCTCGGGATCTGGCAGTGTGTTGGAGGGACACATGGTGGGATTGTGCCAAGGAAGGAAAGAGAACAAGAACTGATGGGCTCAGCAAGAGAAATGTCTTTCAACTCACTTCCCAAGATGCCAGCTTCCCAGTTCAAAAACCAATGGAAGCAGTGGGAGAATTCTGTCATATTTCTGTCCCAGAAATTATCTGGGCACTGGCCCCAAAACTGTGTAAAATTTATCCATTGGCAGACAATGTCTCCTAAGCCATGACTGGGCTTTTCTCAAAAACTCATCCTCTTCTCTAACATAATGCCTCTGGGCAAAAAACTGGTAGAAAATGTTTTTTCTTCTTTGTTTTTTTTCTGATTTAGATATTGCCATGTCCAGTGATGACCCTGCTAAGGGGACAAAGGACTCTTCCTCTGGCGACACAAATGTTACAGTCTACCACTGTAAGGATTGTGAGAGCAGCATGTGCCAAACTACGGAAATCAGTTTCCTAAACTTTGACATAATTGCTGAAGCACAAACCAGGTTATTTTCAAATGGAACCACTGAGCTGGTGACCAGAGAAAAAAACATCATTGCGTGCTTTAAGCAAGAAAATCGTTTTCTTGAAGGAATTTTTGGCATCGCCTGGGAGAAAGCTGGGGGACTAGGAGCCTCGTGTGGCACTCTGAATTCTGAAGGTATGCTGTGCTGGGAGCCTGGTTATTAACTGGTGGAAAATACATTTCTGGGTAGGAAACTGAACTCTTCTGTATTTGAGCTGACAGTGAATTTTATGAGTGAACTAACTTCTGTGAAAAAAATTCATAAAGTAATTCACAGAAGTCAATTCAGTCCTCTCAGGTCACACACTGCTTGAAATGATACTGGGAGAGATTTGGATAAGCACATGCTACTCTGAGTTATAAAGGTATATTTTTTTCTTCTTTTTTTTTTTGGCAACAGCGGGTCTCATGGTGAAATTCTGTGCCATGTTGCAGTGTGTGAATCCCACCTGCTTCTGCCAGAACACACCCAGACCCAGGACCAGCCTCAAGAGCTGCTCTCTGCTCTTCTGTCCAATTCAGTAAACACAAAACTGCCAAAATCAGAGGTTCAAACATCTGTCAGTCCATGGAGCAAGTGGCTGTGGGAAGGCAAAACTTCCAGAGGTGTAACTTAGTTGAGCTTCATCCAAGTCAATGACATTTTTGTCTGTAGTTGGTTCTCTGAGAGCAGCTTTTATCACTTCTCCTGTTGGACTTGTACATCCTTTCTAATTTTAATTCTCAACCTTTGTATGCCTTTGTTCAGCCTAAGAATTCCTTGTGTGTTTAATTTTTGGCCACCAGAATCAATTCCTCTCCTGTATGTATGCTCACCACTGTAAAATATCTACGTGCTGTCACTACTGTGTAAAAGTTGGGTGACACTAAAACATCCACAGTGAAATCTGGAAATTGCTGTAGACAGGGATGCTGTATCCCTTGAGAGGGGAAGGGGTGGATGTGTAGGTGCAGGAGGTAGGAGGGAGTTTTCCAGATTCTCTTAGAAGAAGAATAAGCTCTATAATGGGATGCAGGGTAGGTAGGAGATGAACTCTGGGGTCTCTGAGGTTTACTCAGCTACTGGGCTTGTTTGTTCCTCTTCTTTGTTTCCTGTGGATAAAAGGGAGCTGCAATATTTTGTAATAATAATTATCTGAATAGGCTTTTATTGCATAAAGGTTAAGCATATCCTTTATTGCATAAAAGATAAGCTTTTTACAGGTTTTTAAAATTCTTAATTAAATGTGAAAACTTTGTTACCATCTTCAAATATTTCCATTCTTGATTCCCAGAACAATTCATCAGCTTTAGTGAGAAGGAAATCTAATGACAATGGTTGATGTGAACTGTTGAGGAGTGAAACATCTCCAACTTGTAGCAACCTTAGCAATCTCCAACACTTTGTCAGCATGATCCACTTCTTAAATCTATTAACCTCTTCAACATCTTTAGCCCTTCACTGAAGATCTTCTACGTGATCCATATTAATAATTGCAACTTCTTTTACCTTTCATCTTTCTCAGAAAATGAAAGAGATAACATCAGTACTGAGGAGAAGAAAATTTGCTGTAAAGCAGAGACAGATGTCTGGAAACACAACCCTACCCTGAAGTGCTACACTGAAAAGTCAGGTCCAGAGCCCACCACACCACCCACTGAAACAAAATATACAGAATCCAGAAAACTACCACCTGATATCTCTGGTGAGGGAGGTTTAGATTAATCTCTTCTCATATTTGTTTGCCTTTTGCTTTGAGAGGGGTTTGTCCAGAGAGCTTTACATGTGAACAGAGCTTTACATGGGCAGGGAGATGTCCTGTACAGTCATACCCTGAACCCACACATGCTGCAGCCATCCAGACTCAGAGACTTTGCCTTGGCAAGTGGACGTGCCCAGTCCTAGACAGAGAGTCTGAGTCCACAGGCTCAGATTCCTGTAATTATATAGTGACAGACACAGAGATGCTGAGGGAAGGGGGATACATGATGGGTGTGCAACAAATTCCCAAAAATTCCCCTTATCAGAAAGTGATAAATGAGACTTTGCCTCAAGACTAAGAGGACATTTGTCAAGTAAAGGTGACATTTATATATTCAAATTTCTTCTGTGGTAGAAACCCCTGTCACCTTCCTTATGTCATGAACAGAAAGATTTTTAAAAACCAGTCAAAGTGGATTTCCTTATTTGTCTGTGAACACTTCATCAAGGATGGGTCTCACACATCTTGTTGGTTATTTGAAATGAGATTGATGTTCAAAGGTGTCTGCTGTGGTTGGGTGACAAGAATTTGCTTTGAATGTTGGTAAAGTCAGCATTGTGTCAGGTATCTTCCTTAAGATATGATGAGCCAGAGGCTCTTTTTTTCTCTCATTCATCTGTTCTTTCTCTCTTTATCAGATGGGACCAATGGTTGTGTGGGGTGCGTACAAGGCAGTTCATGGCTTGGCATTCCTGCTTGGTTCATTTGGATGCCCTCTTTTCTTCTACTCTGCAGGTAATCCTGAGTTTCTCACCAGCAAAAAGAGCAGCATTGGCATCTTGTTTGCATTCCTATTTGTTGGGGTTCTCACAGGATGGGTCACCATGTATTACTTCTTGCGGCTGCAGCGTGGCCAAGGTACAGTCTGACAAACTGTGTGTTCCCTGTGGGTCCCACACCTGGCAGTGGAATAAGCAAAAAGGGTTTTCCTCCTGGATCTCATCTCCAGTGTGATGTTTATGAAGTTCCTAATGATCTTCACTGCCAGCAGCTGGAATGAGCTTCCCTCCCACAGCTGCTGTGACAGTGCCCATCCGGTGGGTGTGTTATGGAAAATAAGCACAGAAGGAATTTCCTCACTGCTCCCCCCTGAAACGAGGGGGAAGCACTGGCAGGGCCAAGTGACTGCAGGGCTCAGCCTTCCCTCCATGGGATCCTGTTCCTTGGAGCAGTCCCAGACTGCAGCATTGCTGTGCAGCTTCCCTGGCACAGCCGTGTCCCAGCCAGGAGACTGATGGACATCCAGGGATGGGCTGGCAGGACCTGCAGGAGAGTGGCTCCCTCTCTCAGCCCTGCCCAATACAGAGCCAGCTTTAATTTAAGAAAGAGGATTTCCCTAGATGTCTCCAAAGGGGAAGTTTGTTTTACAAACCAATATGTGTGGAAAGAGCTGGGATGGGTTCTGTGGAGTAAATAGGGAATGATGAATGAAACCTTGTGGAACCATCAGCTCTGTATTACCCTCTTCTCTTCCCTCCTCCCTCCCAACACAGAGACCACAGTAAGGGAGATAGTCTTAAATCAGCACTTACTCCTAAAATAGTTGTGCTGCAATGTAGTGTAGGACTGGGGATGCAACTCTGGCGTCACATGGCCAAGGATCCCCCCCTGCCATTCCTGGTGGGGCTTTGTGCAAACACAAAGCCTGAGATGGCTGCCAGTGAGCTGCTGCTCAGGTACTGCAGATAAATGTCCATTTCCAAGTCTGAATTTGTTTCAGTTTGCACAAGTGCTCACAAAGCCCAGCAAAGACAGCACAAAACCAGTCTCCCTGCAGTTGTTACATCAAAAGATTAATGGACATATGGGTGTGAGGGGTAAAAGATTTACCACTGGTGACTGCCCTGAGGCCCTGCCCTGGGGTGCAACACCCAGTGATGCCTCAGGTCTGCCCCAGAGCCCCTCTAAGGCAGAGGCTGATGGGTCACATCACCAGGGCAGGGTCTCAGCAGAGCCTTGAACCCACATTTGTGGCCTTTGCTGAGCAAGAGGTGGCCCAGTAGCAGATGGGAGAGGGGAGGTGCCTGGAGCACTTCACACTTCAGGTTTCCAAGCCTAAATACAGGCATTTGGATTATAATTCTCACTGGAATCTACAATTTCTTTGGTGGCCTCACAGATCCTTTTCCTTCAATTCTGCAGCTTTTAGGCACAGCAGATGGGCTTCTGACAGACAAAACCTCACCCATGTTTGAGAACAAACTACAAAGGAGAAAACCTCTGTGCCAGCAACATCCTCTCTCATGATGTACAGCAACTGATTCTGCATGAGAACTCCTGCTCTTGTATTCACAACTAGTCCTGTTGTCACAAATGTAGCTTCACCTCATCCACACCCTCCCTGACCACTGCTGGACCACTCTTGTCCAGCTCCAGAGGCTGCATCCTCTCCTGGTGCTTGGCTGCAGACAGCAGCCACCTCTGGGTGCATGGCTGGCTCAGCAGTGTTATATATAAGATTTAGTGGTTTGCCTTTGCATATTTAAATTGTCCATTAACATAGAACAAGTAATGATTCAACAAGTTATAAAGTTTTTATCATAATTAACCAATTAAAGGATGCACAGTTCTTTGTTAAAATCCTTGTTGTTAAAGATCCATACGTTTGTTCCCTTGTTTCCCTTTTAATCATCAGAATTGGTAAATGTACAATGTTTTATTCATTCCTGTGTATGTTCAGTGTCAGTACCCTGTTCCCTGAGATTCTCCAAAGTTACAGATTGTGTTTTACAACCAAATTTAATGTTTGTGTAACCTTTGTGAGCTTTTCAATGAGTTCTGGGCTTTGCTGACAAAGGAACTTTCATAAGTGACAGATGGCTATTTGTAGCTCCTGACTGCCACCCTGCAACTGGATTCCATGGAAATCTGGAATTTTAATGAGGATTTTTCCTGCCTTTCCAACCGAGTGACACCATCGAGCAGCTGTCCCCTAGCAGCAAGTGAGCCATAGGTGGATGGACATTACCTCACCTGGGAACACCAACCAGCTGGGACCATGGGGGCCGGACAGTGGGCGGTCATGGGTGGGACCAGGACACTACAAAAACCCCTGTCCCAAGACAGAAGGTGTGAGACCACCTCAGACTGGCTGCTGGAGAAGCCCAACGCTGGGACATAAGGCCTCTGTCTCTACCATGACATAATTTTAAGTACTCTGACTTCAGACTAGCTGCAGTCACCCCAGTGTTGCAGGTTTCTGCTTTGGGGAATTAATTTGGTTTGGCTGTTGAGGTCTCCAATCATTGTGGACCCAGTTTTTTGATCTTAATTAATTTCAACTGCTGTCCAATTTTAATAATAATTTTTCCCAGACTTATTCTGTTTATCTTCTTGTGATAAAGAGCTCTTAGGTTTTTTTTTAGAAACGTGAGTTGCTTTATTTCTGACAAGCAGCACAGGCTGAAACCAGCCAAATTCTCGCTGTGACTGAAAGTGTGAACTGCTCTGAAATGCTTCCCATGCCCTCTGCATGGCTTTCACTTGGTAATGCCATAGCTGCACCCAGCTGTCTGTATTTTTTGAATTCTCAGGTCATCTCTGGATTCACAAAAACCTTTTGCACAGGTGGCTGGTTTGTTGAACCAGCGGGGTTTGGTCTTTTGACCAGATGTTTGATTTTGCCCCCAGCTGCAGGCTGAAGACATCTCTGTGTGTTTGTTCCTGTGCAGAGGTGGGTGGGAGGCCGTGTCCAGCTCCCTCAGGAATGGTGTTGGCTCACAGAGGTCTTGGCCTCCCCCAGGCTGAACAGAACTCTGGTATCAATCTTCCTGACAAATCAGGTAAAGGTATAGACAGCGTCTGATGAATACAGGAATCCCCACTGGCTGCTTGGTATCTTTAAATGATTTGCCATTCCCACTTGATTGGAATAAATCTTCAGCTTTTGCATGGGATCTAATTTAGTATCAGGGCTGTTGAGTGAAAATCAGTGGCAGCACAAGTGAAAAAGCAAATCCCTGAAGCAATGTGAATGTTTGCTGAATCATTTTTCCATGGGTTAGTTCCCCATAAACCTGTAGTTGAAACTTGCAGCAGGAAATCCCAAAAGATGTAAGACATTGTTTCACTCTTGGACTTTGCTACAGTCAAATTGAAAAGCAAAACTTTTAAATTTAAAAGATCCAAATAATTTTAATAATTAATTTTGCAAAGACAGAAGGGCTTCTGTGCTTAAATTTACCTTTTGTTTGGCAAAGGAGACCAATGCTCTTATGGGTTGGTGGGGTTTTTTTCCCCTCAAGGCTTTACACTCACACTTTTAACTCACACTTTTAACTCAGCTCTCAGCTGATTTGTTGCAAATTTTCCATTTTAATGTGGTGGAATGCAGTCAAATCTTCCTGAAGGGATGACAATCCATGTATTCCAAGGGTTCGAGATATTTACTGAGTTTGTTGTATTGATGATCCAGTTGTGAACTGTGTTTTATCATGAGGAATGTTATGTTTGCTCAAGAAATCAAAGCTAAGGTTCCCCACAAGTCCAGACTGTGGATGAGCTGAGAAATAGAAGGAAAAAGACTTTTCCTCTTTGTGCAGCATCTTACCACAATTGCACTTCCATTTTTTTCCCCACAACAAAACTGCTGGGGCTTTTGACAGAGCAGACCTGAGTAAAAGGAGTGAGGAAGGTTTCTTTGGATGACATTGTATTAACTTCAGGTATTCAGGTTTAATGATGTGCACATTTAATTTTCCCTCTGTAACAGCAGCTGGGGCCAGAGAGCTGAGCTTGTTTTCAGAGGAAAAGTTATATGGACACCTCAGCGAGATCAGTCTGGAGACACAAGTCACAGGCTGATCTTTATGTCTCACTCAAACACTCTTTCCTTCACATCTCTTCTTCCTACGGGTGATGGTGCAGATTGAGGTATCTGGGGACATCACTGCTCCCCTCTGCCCCTTTGGGGCTGTGTTGTGCTGCTGCACACCAAAGGTGCCACATCTCAGGAGAAGCAGTGAGAACTTGCTTTAAAAATCGACAGTGTTTGTCCTCAGCAAGTGCATTTTGTTGTTGAATATACACAGAGGTGAATATTTTTACTCACAGGATCACGGAATGGTTTGTGCTGGAGGGGTTACTGAAGCTCCTCTTATTTTTTCTTACAAAACAAGAAAATGACAAAAAATACTAATGGGCATGCCTCAGCAAAAGCCTTAATTTGGCAGCTGTTACTTCATTTGAGGTGCAACAATAGTCACAATAAAACTTTGTTTTAAACACTGGCTATTCGTTGTGTGGTGGTGAATCCCCCCTTTTCCAGGCTGTGCTTCGATCTGAGAAATGCTGGTTAGACCTGAGCCTTGATGAGCAGCCCCTTTATGGTTTATCAGAAACACCATCTGCTCCAGCTACTGCTGCTGTCCAAGGAGCTCCTGGTTTCTTTAGGAGCAGCCTTGGAAATTATTTTTCTTGCCTGAATGGCCCAACATCCCTGTTCTCCCACCTCCAAAGGAGTTGTGCCACTCTGAAGTGGAGCCAGGATGAAACATTGCTGAGACTAAAGCCCATCTCTTAGGCTACAAACAGTGGTGAAAAATGAGCCCCTTGGGGCTGTCCTGGGCTGCAGCAGCTCCACCAGAACCTCCCTTGGACTGGGGGCTCTCCAAGCCAGCATCTCTCCCGTTTGCTGCTCTTGGGGCATCCCAAACAGCAACGGATCCTGGGCTGATTCCCCCACTCCTCAGACCCAGCTGTTGCCCTTTGGGGAGATGAAAAAGCCTCCAGCATTTCCCCACATCTGAGGGGAATTTCTCACAGGTCCCTTGCACTCACTCTTTACATCTGTGGGCAGATGCCCAGGCAAATATGGGAGAAATGCTGCTCTCTTCGATGTTTAAGTACCTGAGGTATCCGAGCAGGTGAGGCCTGTAAGTAACTTTAATATAAGTTATAAACTAAGTTAAATGCTGTTAACTGTTATTCCTTTGCTAAATTGTTACATTTAAGGCATAATTTAAGTACTGTTAAGTTTGAGTGCTGTTAAGCCCTTAGGCCTTATTCTTTTTTATCCTTGCCCTCACTGTCCTTTTGTCACATGCACCTAAACACACACACACACACAGAGAGAGAGACAATTCTCACTTAATTTCTGTTTTGATTAACTGGATTTTGTTTGTTGCTGTTTTCCCTCAGTGTTCCTTAACAATCCAGGCAGTAGTAGATTGAACCTTGCTGACACTCTCTGTTGTGCTGGTGCTTAATATCAAATCTCGATTTGACTGATCCCCTTGCTGGGGTTTTTTTAAGCCATCTCAAACACTTGCTCAGAACACACATTTCCCATTTGATCCCTCTGTTCCTCACTACTCATTGCACAAGTACTTCTTGTTCAGTTTTTTTGGATATGGGGGTCATAGGAGAACTCCAATGGTCTCCTTATACATTTGTCTACCTTTGTTTCTTAGAATAGATTGGACTTACACCTTCTGCAGTCCTTTTCCTGAGAGGCTCTGTTCTGCAGTTCCCTGATATTGTTTAATGCTCCTTTCTTTAAAAAAAAAATAGAAAAATGTATTTTCCTCCATTTTCTTCCACTTTTTCTTGCCTTTGCATTCCTGAATTAGATCATAAGCCAG
>VXAC01002385.1:0-52905 GCA_013399225.1 Rhipidura dahli
TGGAGAATTCTACTTTCCTTTTCAAGTTGTTTTCCATTTTGACCAAATGGTTACGCTGAAATGCTTTTATCCCCACACAAATGTAAAGAAGTGTATGTAACTAAGATAAGAAATGACTCAGAAACTTCCTGAGTCTAACAACCCCCACAGAAACAATTTGGATTAGAACATCCAGCCCTAACATAAAAACTGACAGCTATATAGGCCAACCCCGTTCACAGGCAAGGTTTTAAGATGGTAAGATGGTTAGCAAAATCTTTAGAATACATGCAACAAAAAAGTTAAGAGTATGGGAATGGGGAGTTGTATGGCTGGAAGTTTATTGAAAAATGACTTTTCCATTGTGAAAATTCAGGGGTTTTCCTTCCAGATGACGGTGAAACAGTCTTGGATGGTGGAATAACATCAACACCCTTTAACTTTATTCACAGACTGAAAAAACCCAAGCAATTTCAACAGTGTTCACAGCTGTAAAAGGGCTAGTTTGGCTGGGATAGACTGATTTTCCCATAGTCATAACAGAGTGTACAACATGCCCTGGTCCCCTACTACATTGCATGCCAGCAAGGAACAGCTGCCCTAAATACAGACAGTATTTTCCACCTTTCTCCATGTCCCATTGCCCGGATGGCCTTGATGCCAGCAGCAGCTGGCTTCAGCTTTTCCCTGCTGTGATTTTCACTCAGCTGTTCAGGGATGAGGTTGGAATTGGCTGCTGTAGAAACTGAGAAAGACATTCATTAGGGAGCAGAGGAAGCAGCAGCTGAGTGGCTGCTGGAAAGGAGCCTGCATGAGGCTGACATGCCATTCCCTGGAGGCCAGAAGCAGCTGTAGAGAGGAAGAAAGGGGAGGACATTCCTCAGAGTTCATCTTACTCAGAGGAGTATAGGCATTTCTGAATATCAGTGACTGTGTGAAAATTCAGGGCACATCTGACAGTTGCTACCATTCTTTTACGCAATAGTGTCCATATTGAACTTTGTTCCAAGAGACAGGAAAGAAAACAAGGATTTCATACAGCTTAAAGACTGCAGCATTCAAAAATGGCAGTGCAGGAAGAGAAAGCCTTGGCAACAACTTGTGACACTGTGTCCAATATGAAATAAAGTCTCCCAGGGAGTTCTCAATTTCCCAGGGAGAACAACTCAGCTGGGAAACAGGAAAGGTTCCTGGGACCTGCTGCTAAGACATCTGGAGCTTTTGTAACCAAAAGCTTATTAGTTTTGCAACAACTGTGGATGTGATCCTCCCTCTTACTATTGTGAAAGATTAAAATAGTAACTTTTATCAGTAATACCTCTTCTTCTAAGAGAAGGAAATACAAATGGTGACCAATGGTGGCTAGCAAGCATATAAAGGGCCAGGGAAGAGGCATGGAAATCAAATAGAGTATATATGTACACAGGCAGAATTTAGTCTTACCAGTCAGTAGGATGCTGTGGTTTGTTGGGTGGAATTCCACCTCACTGGAGACTGATCTTTATTCTGCAGGACTTTTATGTGATAACTGTGTTTTATAAAGACAGAAGAAAAATATTCTGAAACTAAAAGTACCACGGTGTTGTAGTGGATTTTATTGATCTCTCAGTGCAACAGCAATTTATTCAAGATCTTTTGTCTTATTAACAGACATTTATCTATCAGGTAGGTATAGAGAATCTGAAATAATGCTTATGTAACCCAGATGCACTGCATTTGCCCACAGACACATACAAAAAATATCCGCATTATAATATTATAAAACAATTCATATATTCGTTTCCTTTGTTACTGGCTTTATTGCAGGAATATACTCATATATTCAACTTTTGTCCATGTATGGAGAAACCAAATTATCTGAACAATAAAAGTATTAATTTTTTTTAATGAATTAACATTTATGGGGGAATTCATTTTACTTTATATGTCAAAGATAATATAGATTCTTCAGGTTTGATTTCATTTAATGATTGTAAGAACAGAACATTTCACATTTTCTCAAGTCCATTTGCTTTAGAGTAGTACTTATGATGTACCTCTCAGTGCCTCTTCACCCTCTTGTTGGTTCTTCACTTATCAGTGTTCACTAATTTATGTCACCTATCCAGAATTTTTCCTCAGCAAACCTTATTTGAATTGATAGTTTAGAGGACACCACAGACAGAAACTACTGTTTCTGAAGTGTGACAGCAATAGTGAGGAATCTTACGTCTTTATCATCCTATTTAGTGTGACTCTGCCCAGTGTCAGGGGAAAGAACAGCTCCTGGCTTCTAGGACTGAGATATATCTGTTAAGAAGAGGGATGTTTACAACTACTAGAAAACATTCATCACTAATACCACAAGGAAATACTCATCCATACTTTCTAAAACACTGACTTTATGGTATTATTTTTTTTAAGTCGTGGTGAAGACTGAGCTATTTAGGTTGGAAAAAAACCCCTATGCATAGTGCAAAAACCTGCTCTTAAACTACTGTGGCCTTAACACATTGTAAGCATATTTAAAGGCATGCTGGTCACAGGGAAAAATGTGCTAGAATAAAGGAATCACAGAAATTTTGGGGTCATCAGGGACCTCTGGAGATTCTCTGCTTCAATCCTCTGTTAAAAGCAAGGTCAGGTAGATCAGGTTGCTTGAGACCATTTCCAGATGTGTTTTGAGTAGTTCCAAAGATTCAGACTCCCAAGATTCTCCAGGCAAACTCTGAGGTAGATTGGAAGGATTACCTCTTTTGACTTGCTGGCAACACTTTTTCCAGGGCACCTGGGAAAATTGCTGACCCTCTTTGCCTCAACAGCACAGTTCATAGCATCACAGAAGCAATCACAGAATCATTAGAGACTAGAACCACAAAATCATAGGATCATATAACAGTTTGGGTTGAAAGGGACCCTGAAGATCATCCAGGTCCAACATCCCTGTACCATCATCCAAGTAATTAATGAATATGTTATTCAGCAGTGGTCCCAGTATGGAGCTCTGGTTACACAACTGGTGACTGACTTCTAACCAGACTTTGTGCCACCAATCACAGCTCTCTAAGCCTGGCTGTTCAATCAGCTTTCAGTCAACTGCACTTTACACTTACCTAATCACTTACCAGTTTGATCATGAGGATGTTATGAAAGACAGTGTTGAAAGACTCAGTAAAAGCAAATTAAACAACAAGCACTGCTCATACAGTGACTTGCTCATCTATCTAAACTACTTTGGGTTTTTTAAAATTTCTGTTTGAATATCAGTTCCATTTTTTTAGGCATGGCCTGGCAGCATAGTTCACAGCTGAATTTTCAGAAGTTTCCCTCTAGCTGTCTTGCTTAATATAAGTCTCATTTGTGCTTACTACAAGTAAAATAAAACCTTTTTTTTCTAGATGGCAACTGGGAGAATATAATTTGGGTTCAACTGTCAAAAGGCTGTACAGCTGCACTAGGAATTTATTTGGCTCACTAGTCTATTTTATTTCTCTATGACATTTAACAATGCTGTCTCACACACTAAACAGTAACTTTTGTTATCTGCTCTTCATACATAGCATTCTCTAATGCCTTTAGTCAGTTGGGACATTTATGGCTTCCAGGTTTGGAAAGACACTCACCACTACAACCCTCTGCAGTCTACTCAGATCCCTCACTTTGGGTCTGGTCACAGTTCCCAACCAGATGAAATTTAATGTGGAAAATAAAGTTCCCTTCATCTACGAGATTTATATTTCCTTTCTAGTCAAAATATAAGAACATGCAGGGAATACAGGAGCAATAATTCCTTTTATTAGCTCAGTTTTTTACCTAAACAAACCAGAAATTATAATATTAAATACACCAAGTTGTGCATGAAAAAATGCTGCAGGTTTAGTACTCATGTGGTACATTATAATTAAATATCCTTTAAAATATTCTCACTGGAATATACAGTGAACCACTGGTTTTATTTTGTGTGTTTTATTTTTACTGTTTATACCTGTAACAAAATCACAGTTCTTATTCACTTCCAACAGTGACACTGCTGTCAAAATCCAACTCCATTCCAAAAGGACAAGACTTGCTTATATTTTTGATAGCTCCCTGTGCTTTACCTGCCACCTCATAAATGACAAGAGCAGACTCAAAACCAAATAAAAAAATCTAAAGGCTTTCATTTTCAACACAATGTTTTAAATCTCTCTGTCCATCTCACTGATGGTATAAGAGGGAAGCCTGTAGCATTCATTAGATTAAAACCATGTCAGCTTCAAGCTCCCTTCTTTTATATGCTACTTAAGTATATTCTGAACTGCTTGTATCTTTCTGCCATCCTTGCACATTATTAATGCCTCTTTAGCTGCTTGATTTATTTCCAAACCTGCAGATTGGCCTTATAAGAATTCCCATTGACTGAAGTGGTACTTGTTCACGTGAGCAGAGCTGATAAACTGCAGGTCTCACAATCACACAGAGCTCTGCTGATTCTGATGCTGCCGATTTTGTTTTCTTTCAGAAGGCAAAATAGGTTTAGAAATATATTTTCCTTTCATCCCTCAAAGGAACTCATAGCAGAGTGGCTGGGATTCAAAAACTGACTTTTCAGATGACAGTACATCATTCTGAATGGTTCCTACTTCACCTGACATATTTAGAAAGCCTGTGTCACATTAAGAGATGTTTTCAGCCCAGAGAAACTCAGGCATCAAGGTCTTGTCTTTTATATCTAACACATGGTGCAACATTCCCTATCTACCTTGATGGGTTCCTGAACCACCCTGTAAAAGCATTTATGAAAAAATAAACTAATGTTGTACAACTTACATGAGCTTTTTAGTAATAAAACCAGACCATTTCACTGAAGATTAAAATATATGCAAACAAACAAAAATCTCGATTCAAATCTGAATCTACTCCCTCATAAACCTAATTCATTCTCAACAAGATTAAGGGGCAGGGGATAGAAGAGGAAACATATTTTAGTCATCTGCTATGATATCTGTGTCATGATACTGAATGGAGCTCAAGAAAGAAATTATGGTCTCCCACCCTGGACAAATACATGCCTGCCTCCTGTTTTGCTTCCTCTTCTATGCACAAACATGCAAGATTCCTGACTTAAACAGCTAAACCTGTATTACATGGCTCAGATAATTAGCAGAGTAAATGGAAAACAAGCTAAGTTCTTGAACAGCAAGTTACAGTATCTCTCCTACATCAGAAAGAAACCTAAATGCTGATTTTCATTGAGTTCTTTTACTATACCTAGGAAATGCAGAATAAGAACAAATAAGGTTCTACTTGCCCAGAGAAATTGGAATTGAGAATGTTTAAAATTTATATACACCTTAAATACAACAATATATGGAAATATATTTATAAACTCTTTAATTTTTACCAATGGGATTTTTAAAGGTTTCATACAACACTTTTATAACAATGAACATCTCAGCTGTTCTTTAAAGAAAGAAGAAAACAGAAAAACCCCAAACAAATCAACCAGCGTTCATCTGTCCTTTTGTCTAGAAACAAGCAGCAATATCTGCAATTTGAGCTCATACCTGAAATGAGGATTTGATGAACTGCAAGGAAGCTGAGCTAAGAATCAGAACCAGCTGCTCAGTTCTGACCCTGCTCAGCAATCCCATGGCCCAAACAAGCCAGCAAAGGTCTCGTTACTCAGTAGCTCCACCTTTTAGGGGGAAGCCCTCGGTGAGAAACACAGGTGATATGCACAGAGGTAAAAGAAAGCACGTGAAGGGTAAGTCCATGGGAGGCCAACTAATTATATTAAAAACCACTGTACTTCCTGTTCTTTTCTTCTTCACTATTTCTCTTTGCCTCTATCCTTCCCATCAATGTTTTTGACTGGTGTTTTCACTGCAAGGCTATAGGCAGTGACAACGCTGTTTGCTTCAAAACTACTCCCCAGATGCACAGGACATTACAGAGTTACTGCAGAACAAAGTTACTAATTCTTCCTCTACTTTAAAAACTGTCAGAATAGTTTGTAGGAAATACATCCATGCTGCAGCTGAGGAGTACTCTGACATATATTGAGTTCTTAAAAAGTTTATCATTATTTCAACCTTTAAAATAAAATATTTAATGTTGTAAAATGAAAGTTTTCTCCTCCCTGATATGGATAAATTCATATTCTTTTATATGAAAATCAGTATTATTATTACCTAGTTTAGGGCACTACAAACTTATTTGAATGAATGCTCCTCTAAATATTCTGTTTGAATCACTCACTGGAGTATTTTGAAGTGTACAAACTGTATTTTGATGATCTCATTGGACAAATGATAAAGCAATACACTGGTAAAGTAGAGTATAAAATGTATTTCTTTGTTGTTTACTATGAACATGGCTTTTATGTGTAACAGGAGATGCAATAATAAAGGAGAAATGCCCTCTTTTTAAAAATACAGCTTCAATCTTTAAAGATTTTTATTTTGAATTGTATTGTCATCTATTTTTTTTTCTTCTCAAATCTCATAAAATTTCAGGAATGAAGGAAGTGGTGGACATGAATTTTTGCAAAGTCATTTTCTGGGATATATGTGTGTATATAAACTTTTTGGAATTATGTGATAATATATGTTATATGGTATGATTAGGCATAGACCTTCCTTTAGGTAGATTTTCCTTCTTTTGGAAAATATCTACAGTGGTTGAACTTGAGTGCTAACTTTAATGCCAACAATATTATCATCAGGGAAATATACAATATAACAGGAAGATAATAGATTTTTACCAAAACTGCTAAGACTGTGTCAGGCTTTACTTGGCATAGTGATGGACTAGCCCCTTGCATAAAATTGTCTCAACTCACAACAAGTTCAGCTGACTAATAAAATTCACGAGTCTTCAGAAATTGTGCACCAGACAAACACAACTGCTTGTGAATATAGCTTTCCTTCATGGTAACTATAAAAATTAAACTGCCTCCTTGTTCCTAAGTAGTGCAATAAGATGCATCAAATTAGGGTTTGTAAATGCAGGCAGCTGTAATTTGTGATATCATTTAGAGGCATAGCTGCTATTGCAGTTAAATTAATGTTTTACTTTGCGTGGCCATTAGAACATGTAAATAGAGCATGTCGATTACGGTAATATCTTTCATGTTAAGTGATTAGATTCAGGTCTAATTAATGTCCAGATTCAAATTTTACATCACCCTTATTTTTTTTAAGCAAATTGGGTACTAATGTAAAACCAGTTTTATTTATGAGTTTTTTAAAAAATCTAGAAATCGTGGCTTATGCTTTGTGCCGTGTGTCTGAGTGTTTTGATTTTATTCCTGTTACTAATGCATTTGGTGCAGACACTGGTTATAAAATCCTTGAAATACATTGCTTACCACATTTTGTAAAGGTTGTCAAAGCTAAAAGATGATGGTTAGTTTGGTAAGCATTCAAATGTTTTTTCTGCTAAAATATCTTCCTTTTGAAAATCACTGGGGAATGTGTGTAGACTTCTTGATTTTATTTGCTTGTTAAGTCAATTGGGAAAAAGAAAAAAATTGAGAATTTATACATAAATCTGTTTCTTTCCCACTTAAAGAAAAAATAGTCTTCTTTGGCCTTTTGATTAGGGGCTAAATCAGTATATCTTAGTTCAATAATAATTCCCTAGTCATAGAATATGGATCTGATCCTTTTAAAATAGTGGAAGGACAACCATTTTTGAATAGCAACTTAAATATCTTTCCAGTCTCAATAATTTTTACTGCATTCTATGAAAAATTTGGTAATTAGGAAACCCAAAAATATTTCTTGTTTTTTAAACACTTAAACTGTTTCATTATATCAAACAGTAAAAGCTGTCTGATGTAGGGAACCTAATATATCCAATGACTACCCAGCAGGAGTTGCCATTTATTTTATTTATTAAACAAAATACAATATAATGTAGTTAGAAATATATTGAGAGAGATCAAGAAGTAACTAGCATTGGATTACTACAAAAAATATGTAAGTAAATACATATACAAAGAAAGAAAGCCATGATCCTATTTGTAATTTTAACTTAAAATTTACTAAAAATTTTTTAATTCCCAAAGACATTAGACTATGAAATTCTATGTTTTCAATTGTATTGCTTCCCCTTCAATGCTTCTCCCCCAAAGAGCTGTGTATCCCCATAAACATCTCTGATTAAACTATGAAAGTGTTATAACTAATTCTACATTTAATGAAAACTTCTGAGGAAAATTTTTTCTTGGGTCAAAGCATCATACATTTGAATTAATAAATGTGCTATCAACTATTTTCCCTCAATGGAAAACTAAAACATGAGACGTAGTCAAAGGGAACACATTTTTGTCAGTATCATTTTCATTAGTGCACTGGAATTGAGTTCAGACAGGTCAGCCTGAATATATTCAAAAATTATGGAGGGGCTAATTTTAACTGTATGAATATCTAGGTAGTATGCATAGATACAAAAAGAGGTGCCACATAAAACTTTTAAATATAGTTAACAAGTTTATTCTCCACTGTGAGGACCAAGTTTTCACAAATAAATTTGACTTCAGGTTTTTTAGGTTAATAGTAGACATCAAAGACATTTAAAATTAATTAGCTGTTTGGTTTCCTTCAATAGTAAAACCCCCTCCTTTTCAAAAAAAAAAAAAAAAAAGTAACTTTCCAAATGGCCTTCCATGTCTGTTTTCAGAAGAAAAATTGAAACTCAAGGATTTCCCTGCCTGGCCATGCTAATGACTAGGTCAGATGCATGTAAACAGTTATTATACATCTAACTAAGGCAGGTGTCTTGTCCTTTTTCTTCTGTTCCGTTGCAACAATTTCTCCAGGTTAGCAAGCTTAAGTCCTGGCAACTCGTGTATGTTTTGTACAGACTTGTGTGAAAAAGGTGTTTGAAAGTAATAACTAGAGCATGGTGAACAGCTGCACAAAGAAAAACTGCATGTGTAGATCTTATTCATTATTTACAAGGCACATAGATTTCTTGTATGCAGTGAACTGACCCCTGACATTAATTCATTTATGCCTTTTATAAAACATCAGTATATCAATAATAAATAAATCAACTAATTCAATTGCAAATTGTGTGAGTTCTCCACTCTCTAGGTCTAATCCAAAACTCAGGCAGCAATCACATCAAGTGGTGATTCCTTGTTCACCACAGACTAATTGAAAAGTTGTTCCCATTACATCAAATTTTGTCCGCTATGATTCAAGTCAGTATTTAGTTCCACCTTTTTGTGGAACAGCTTCCCTCATCCCTTCAGAAGGGTGAAAACATTTACTTTATTAATTTCAATGCAAATTTAATGGTTTTCCTTTTTTTTCATCTTCACTAAAAATAATGTATAATTTTAAATAGACATATGATTCAAAACCAAAGCTATTTCTATATCAAACAAATAAGATATGATTCTTCAGCCTTTCAAAACTAATTTAAGAACAAAACTGAAATGTAAAATTCACAAAAAAAATTACAAATTATTTCGGGTTTGAAAAATTGACAGTTTCAGAGAAAAAAAAAATCTGGAAACCTTCTGACCTTTTTAAGTCCCATTTGCTGCACATACTGGTGTATGTAATGAGTCTGTATGGCTATGAAGAGGAGGATTCTTTCCTAGCTCATGTTAGCACAGTGACACTAAATAAGTGGGCAGCAAATTCTTCACTTTGCTTATCTTCCTCTTATGTAGAAACCCATGACACTCATATTTTATTTGTGAGTTTCCAGATGATTACATTGATGCCATAGATGTTTTGTGATTTTTGCATATCTTAATATTATTTTAATTATCTTCATCTTATCCTTTTTTTTCTTTTCAAATCACAATATACATTTATCTCTTTCTCTTCTGGTATTTAGAATGAAGTAAATATTCATCATTCCACATCAAGGTACCACTCAAATACACAAAGGTCTTGAAGTTATATTGGCACCTTCAACCTTTCAACATCGACTCTGATTTACTTAAAAATTCAGTCCTAAGTAATCAATACATTCACTAAAGCAGATGGATTTTTACAGGAAAAAAAAAAGAAGAAAGAGTTTATTTCTCATGAATAAGCATTTTCTGAACAAAGATGTGCTGGTGGTGAAATATATCTTGTGTTATACAGCCACTAAGATGTAAATGTCTCTTCTTTTGAGAGAGATACAAGATGAATAGTCTTCATCTATATAACAAACATTTCAAAAAGCTACATGGGAAAACAAACAAAGTGGATAAAATTCTGTGTAAAAACACAAAGGTAAAGCATAAAAGCATAATTAAGTAAAGCTGAATGTATGAGTAGAAAGAGCAATAGCAATGTCATTTGTAATTAAAAATGAATAGTAAAATAAAAATAGTGAAGAAAATACAATGAATAAAAGAATCCAAGCCTGCAATGCAATTCACGCTCTGTAAACGCATTTGCACAAGAAAAATGTCTCTTTTCACTTATTTTCTCTTTTATTATTTTTAAATAAGACATAGATATAAAAAAGAATTTCTTTCCGTGAGGGTGGTGAGGCACTGTAAGAGGTTGCTCAGAGAAGTTCTGGATTCCCTGGAAGTGTCTGAGACCAGGCTATAAGGGACTTTAAGCAACCTTGTCTAGGGAAAGACCTCCCTGCCCATGGCAGAATGGTTGGAACTAGATCATGCTGAAGGTCCCTGTCAATCCAAACCATTCTATGATTCTATGATACATGCAGTGACTTTGAAAACATGGTTGTATGTCTTTATATTGGAGTCTTCAGTCACTGTTTTTTCCTGCCATACAAGGCAGGTTAACTCCCTCTGACATTATCTATCTTCATTATCTGCATTTCATAAACATGAGCTGTTGGCAGGGAGTGCAGCTGTAGCACACAATGTCTGCATTTCCTCTTGTTAGCAGAAGCTTACTTTCACTCAAATTATAAAGAAAAAAAGACACTCATTAACACAGATAGAAAAAGGAAGTTTTGTTTTTCATCTAAGGCATATGGAAGTTGTCAAATCTTGAATATTGTATCTTGCCACTGACTACCTAGTTCATGAAAAGTGCAAATCACATGGACCACAATGTTTTTCTTACATTTCTTATATTGACAATACATGCTCCCAACCTTGTAGATGTAGAGTTAAGTGATGCCAATAACATTGTGGTAAATAAGTCTTGTTCACCAACCTTCCATATACAGTACCATAAGGACTGCTTATTATGTTACTATATTTGAAATAAATTAAAGAAAAATATCATATGAAAAAATTATCTACACTCAGATGAAAAAAGGATGGAGCAGTGTGCTCAAGTTTGAACAGAAGACAACGGCATCCAATTTATAAAGCTAACCAAAGTCCTCATAGCCTAAATTGGGTGTCTGTGTTACTTTTCTTTGTGCCTTATATATTTTTCTTGCTATTGCAGGTTTAAGATCTGTCAACTTTATATTTCAGTATAGCTGTCCAAATCCATGTCTTTAAATATACTAATGAATACTTATGGAAAAATGAAGGGGGTCAACACATATCATTTTTAACCTAGTTTGTTACAGCAAAAGCTCTTTAAAAACATCTCTAGGATTGAGAACATGAACATTCATTTCTGCATAAAGAGAAGCAATGAAGTTGTCCTGGTTATTATAGTCCAATTTAAGAAGCAGTACCGTTGAAATATTTTGACTTACTGAAGCTTTAATGAGATCAAAAACTACCCTATCTAGTTCTTGATTATACTCACAGCATTTTTCTTGGATATGCAGACATGAAGAAGAATCACACCAATTGTACTGTACTATGCTTAGAATGAAATCACACACCTTCTGTGTGAGGCACTTTCTGCACATTCATCAGTTCAGCAATTTAACTGTCTAACAGTTATCTTCCTAGATGTAGTTGAGAGAAAACTATGACAATGATTGTCCCAAGAATGATTTTCATTCCTTTAGACAGATAGATGGGGATTTTTTGCAGATGCTGAACATTTGTAGATGTCAGAAATAGGCTTGTCAAAGCATTTTAGCAAATCCTTTGGATTTTTTTCTCTTCACAGAAACAAGAACTACTGCATGTGTCTTCAAAGTGTCTGTAAAGCTGCAAGGTGACTCAATATCTCCTACAACCCCATAACCAGATTAAATTAAGATGTTTATGAGATTGCATAGCAAATTTTAAATACAAAGTCAGATGCAAATACAAAGCCACATTTTATACTAAGTCTGATAATATAGACACTATTGTAGTCAAGAAACTAGTCTCATGTGAGGGCAGATAAACCCTGATTCTGATATACAAAGAACATGTCCATGACTCGACCATTATCTTGTCAGTGGAGTTTCCTTTTTGTTGCTAGCTTGTATTAAGGATTAACAATCAGGTGAGTTGCAAAAAATAATTTAAAAAGTTTCTATTTACGTTCCTCTTTCCTATAGCATATTAATGCTGAGGAATTTTCTGCTACCTTTTCCAAAGATAACATCTTCTTGTATTATAATCCACAATTTAACAAGCTTGATTGAAGGAACCATCTTTGATTTTTTTTCTAGGATTTCCTATTTTTAAGTTCTCTGCATATATCACTGTGGGTGACTATGTAACACAGTGACAATGGCTTTATAACAAGCTAATGCTAAACTTGAGTAAAGGTTATGAGTCATTTGCTGATATTTCCAAGCAAGCATTGACATCTGAACTGCAAAACCGAAGACATACAGATGCTTTGCTGTCAATTCAGTGAAAAGTGTGTCTATCACCAGTTTTCTCCACACTGAATATTCGTGGAACAAATGTTCCACACAATGTAGTTACATAGAAACAATATTTCACAATTTTTTTCACTGAATACCTTGCTCATCTACTTACCATCACAGTCAGAAGGTACAGTTGTTCCACAGAACTGTATCTAATTAAGTATTTAACAATTGATTTTCATTCATCATGCATCATCTAGCAAATCAATTATGTAGTGAGTTATGTTTAATGCTGGTACACCCCCTTCCTCAAGTGAGATGAGCAGTGCTGTCCCTTAAGCTAGCTGCTGTGGTATAAATGAAGATTATGTGCTGAGATTTCCTACAGAGTGAGCATGACCAGACACCACTGACACATTTTACTGTGTATCTAGAATAAAACTGGCCTTGCAGGGTGGCATGCCTTATTGACTTTCCTAGAGACACTGCTGGCTGCAGAAGGTCATCCTTCAACAAACAAGGATGCCAGGAACAGTGATATTCACTTATGTTTATTTAAAAAAATCCAAACTTTAATAATTAGGATATTAAATAAACAGGAGAATCATTTAAATTTCTGGATAGTTTATTTCTGTGAAGTTAAAAAATATTCCAGGTAAGTGGGACAGGTTTTCTAACTCTGTCTGTGGAAAGTAATTAAACAAACATGTTTAAAGAAAGTCCCAATGAAAGCTTAGCAAGAATTTTAAATTAATGCATTTTAGACATTTTCAGAAAAGAGATCCTAAGCCCTTGAGGAAACTGCTGTTAGCACCTTTCTCTTTTCAACTCACTCTGCACTAAACATGATTTGTCACAGTAAGGACTTCAACCATAAAGAGATTCCTTATAAAAATATAAAACCTCGAATGATCTTTCTGGGTTTTTTAGAAGGAACGGTGACTTGAAGGTAAGACAAGTTTTATACATTTGTTTTCAAGTTAAGACTATTTTGTTTTTATTTTAGATTTGATCTTGAGTTCTGATTCATTCACTCACACTTCTCTGCTGTGTCTGAAGTCCAGAAATGGTAAAACTGTTTATTGCAGATTGTAACAACCATGTCAGAGAGGTGGAAGGAATTTGAGACCAATTTTTCCCTTGAAACCTACTCAAAATAAAAAATAATTTATTATTCAAATATTACTTGATTATTCAAATATTGCTTGATAAGAAAAAAAGGCTCAGATGGCTTTTGGAGAACATTAAAATTTCAAACCTACTTGGAAGAAAAGTACAGAATGGGCAGGGAATTACAGTTCATGATACACTTCAAGAAAAAAAGAAATAAGAGACCAAAAAACACCTGTTAACAGTCAGTGCCAGCCAGCTGATTTAATTTCTACCAAAACATTTTAAATACTTTCTTGATGTGTGAAGTGTGTATCAGTTACATCAAGCAATTGAAATATTGATTAATAATTAAAAATTCCATTTTTGTGGAAATGTAACCACCACTTTCAATACCCTCATGAAGTCTGAATTAAACCAAGGACTTTGTGTACAGGTGATATATTGACAATTTAAAAGTGCAGAAATTAAAAATATCTCATCAATAAATCATTTAAAATTTCATATACTATTCAAAAGCTTTTGTCAAGTATGCAGCTAATCATTAAATCAGTAAAACGGATGTATGGAAAAATCTTATTATGTCTGTGTCTGCTGCCTTTTCTTTTAATAGTCAGAATGATTCTTACAACAAAATCTTTCATGGAAAGTGTTATGGTAGAATGCTCATTTGAAGAGATTTTCTCACACCATGAAATCTTATTATTCAAATAAGTCCTATCCTGTTATTTCCTGATCACATTTTAAACTCAGTGACATGGAAGTTACTCTGCTAGCTGCTTTGTTTTCGGTTGTGCAAAGACAACAAAGGAATTGGGTGTTTTGGGGTTTTTTCTCTATAAGAATAAGTGATAAATTCACACTTACATTGCCATATCATTTTATAATATCATCTCATTATAAAAGTAAAAAGAAAATTTTAAAGATAGTTCACTGTATCTAAATAGAATGAACCGATGGATGATTCTTGGAATTTGACAGTGTGACCTCTAAGGTGCTAGCTGTTACTCCTTATAAAACCATTATGCAGTCACTTATATCCATAGAAATGCTTTACAGGTTAACATTCCATTCTGGAAGATGAGAAAACTAATGCTGATATATTCTGACAGCAATACACGAGCTGGAGCTTATTGTTGAAAGGGACTGAGGTAGCAGTCTCTAAGTGACCCCATTTGAGCAAAGGGCCATCTTCACATGAGTCTTCTAACCTCAACCATTCTGTCAAACATGAACAGTTTCAATTTAGAGACCAGGGTGAATTTGGTAGTGTAACTTTCTGCTTTCTTCATTTTTCTTTCTTCTTCTACCTCACTTGACAGCTATTCAGGAACCATCATCCACTGCCCCATCCTCATTGTTGGGCTGCTTATTGCCAGGCCCTTGCACACAGGGCAATGATTTTTCATCACAGGAACTGATAAATTAGGGGTGGAAACCCACCTGCAAGGCCAGCCACAAGACCAAATGTGTCTGCAGTGGGTGAACAACAGAGGGTTGCAGCCCAGCAGGTTTTCCTTCAGGAAACCTTTACCTCCTCTCTCCCAGAGCTTGCTCCTATCTGTCCAGTTGCAAGAACCTATGGTTTCTGCACAGGGGTTATCTGGAGCAGCCCTTGTCTGGTTCTGTCTGGTCCAGAAATGGGTGGAGGAATGGTGGACAGTGAGCACAAGCCAGCCTTTAGCAAAGCAGCCAAATATCGCTATGGGCAAGCCTCAGGCTCTGAGGGAGGCTGCAGCAACCTTCCTGCAGATCCGCTATCTGTCTATGGTGGATGATGTCCAGGCTGCACTGGCTCCCAACCCAGGCAGTTGAATCTGAGGCAATTAAGTGCCACAGCCCAAAGCTCCCAGGAATAAAGAAGTTGAGAGAGAACTTTCTCATATGGGTTCCAAAGTTTATTCCTTGAAGTGTTCAAGAACATTAAAAAGACAACAGACAGTGTTGTGCAAGCCTTTTTGTACTGTGGGAAAACAGGGAGGAGCAAAGAGATACAGCCAATGGGAAGCAACAGGGTAAGGAGGGCCTAGTTACAAGCTACCAATACAATGTGACAAGGGGAGGGGAAAACAGAGAACAGCAAATAAGAAGCCCAGTAGCCAAGAATTTTCCAGAAGTAGGGGTGGTGCTTCAACTTTGGTCCTCGCCCATAGACATGCCCTCTGATTCGGACTCGTCAACCCATTTGGAGGGTTAGGGCTTGAGGGGTGTGAGATTGCCACAGTCCAGTGGGCTGGGTCACCACAGCAGTCCAAGGTTCTGCTGGGCTGCTTAAGGAGGTGTCTTGGCAGTAAGGCTGAAAGATTGCTTGGAACTGAATCTGCCAAGGGATGCCAGAGGCAGCAAGGACTTCCCTAAATGTCTATGTATCAAAGACCAGGGAAAATATGAGCACGTTGTTGAATAGGGCAGGAGATAGGTTGCCTTGGCTTCAGTGATAAGGCAGAGGTGAAAACTCATCTGCAAGGCCACATGAAGGTACCAAAACATCTTGCACAGCAGGCTTTCCCTCTTTGGGGCATCTACTTTCCCGCCTGGGGGGCCAACAGTAAATGGCTTCTTGGAACACAGTGACATCACGGAGTGTGACTATGACATCTCCCCAGCCTTGCTGCTTTTCAGCAGCCAAAGGCTCTGCCTCCTGGCACTCTGTCCAGGACTCCCGCAGGCATACACACAAGGTGAGCAGGTTCCAGAGGGATTGGGGTCTTGCTCTTTAAGCTTTGGCTTGGTAGAGAGCAGCAGCTGCAGGGACTGAGCAAAGGCAGCCTCTTCCACTCTCCTCTCCCATCTGCCCAGATGTGAGACCCTATGGATCCCGCACAGAAGCTGTCCCGGGGCTGTGAGTGCCAGGAGAGTGCTTCCAGCACTGAAGGCTCTCTGCCTTTCCCTACTGTGCCTTCAGGTTACACATGACCCAGCGCTAAACTGGGTAATGTCTGGGAGGCATTATGGGGTCTTGGAGGGGCTTGAACACAGCAGGTCTTTCCCCAGGGGCTCCTGACAGCTCACCAGAGCTTGCTCCAGGGCTCTCACCCATCTAGCTTGAGCTCTGCAGAGGTGTGGAGGACACCAGGCCTTCCCTTCCTGCTCTCCCTCCCTCTCTACCTCCTGCCATGGAGAAGATCTCCAAAGGGTCTGTCCAACCTCCTTCTGGGTCCCACTGGGAGCCTTTCCAACCTAGGGCCACATGGGCTTTTCCTGGTGCAGAGCCAGGAGGTTTCCCCAGCACCTCAACATCCAGTGAGGGCTGCTTTCCTGTGGGCAGTGAGGGCAGATGGCAGGGATACAGGGCTGCTCTTGGGGCTAGCTTGCCCTTAGGGCATCTGCTGCTGCTGTTGCTGCTGCTGCTGCTTTGAAGCCCAGAAAGTGACCCTTTCAGGACACCCTTACCAGCCCTATCCCACAGCTTGCTTGGGCTTCCCTCGCTTTTCCTCCCTGAGGACCAGAGAAGGTCTGGCACCCAGGCACTTTGCATGTCTCCCTGGGCAGGACCAGGTGCGGGGTGCTGAGGAAGCCCTGGAGGAGAGACTCTGCTAAAAGGGGCAGCATGAGCCAGCTGCGGCCAGCAGGGCCATCGGAAAAGGCAGCAGCAGATGGCCTGTGCCCTATCTGCCTGGGTGACCTTGAAAATGCCACCTACGTGGAGGTCTGTCGGCATTGCTTTTGCTTCATCTGCATTCAGGAATGGGCCAAACTGACCAAGACCTGCCCACTGTGCAAACAGCCCTTCAAGCAACTGCTGCGCACTGTGACAGTGGACAACACCCACCAGGTCTGCCCGCCGCCAAAGGAAGGCAGCCAGAATCCGGAGCAGATCCCCACAGCTGCAGTACAACCTGAGTCACAGGCACACTGACACCAAGGCCTCCACAGGGAGAAGGGGGACTGTGGCGACAGACTGACTGCAGAGGGTTCCAGGTTCTGTGGGGCCCTCCAGTGCCACTTCCCAGCAGGCTGCAGCAGCCAGCACTTGTCTTGATGGAACAGCAGCGAGGGAATGCCACCACATGGGAGCACCTGGCCAGCCCTACTGCTACACCAGACAACAGGACTGCTACACCAGACAACAGGGCTGCCACGGCCCCTGCAAGTCTGACCTCTTTCACCTGCAATAAACAGCCAGGTGCTTCCAATTTTGAGATGAATACCATGATTTCAATCATTCTGCTGCAACAGAAAATGTTTCTCTTCTGCTTTCCCTGCTTCCCACTTCCAGGCACCAGGGTAGAGGTGTCCAAGGCCTTTGCCCAGCAGCTGCTCCTGCTGGTGCCTCTGTATCCAAATGTTCCTGGCCGTTCTTTAGGCCTTACTCTCATTCTGTCTCTGACAGCAGTGGCTGAAACTCCTACCACCCAAGTCCCCATGGTGTGGCTGGCAGACAGGAGGAGGCTTGTTATGTTCTTCTGGCTAAATGCTCTCTGAATTTTGCAATAAGCCTATGATTAGCAATTATTTGCAATAAGCCTTCCTTTTCACTTTTCATTCTTCTTCCTCCCACATCTGGTTGGATCCAGATGGAGATAGTTAAAAAAAACATTTATTTAACTGTGCAAGTTTGGCCAAATCTGGAAGAAAAGCAGGTTGCCACCACCCCTCCCCCTACCAGGTTCGGGGGAAAAAAAAACCCTATTTTTCTTTGGAGGAAAGTGAAAGAGATAAAAACTATTTATTTAACAGAACACACAGAAAAGGATAATCCTGCTAAATAATAAAATCTCTTGCTTTGGAGAGAAACCTGGAAAGATTTCAGAGTCCTTCCATAGGTGTAGGTGTTAGTGTCTATATCCTCCTCCTCAGGGCTGTAGTGGGAAGGCCCCTACTGGGGCCTGGGGAGAAAGATCTCTCGCTGTGCTCCAATGTTGTGAAACTGTCCCAAAGAGAAGAAGAAAAAAGGAAAAAAATTCCAAAAATCCCAGGAAAACTCTCTCTGGAGAAAAGAGTCAAGAGCACGCTGGAAGGCGAGCGTGCTCCACTCCCCACTGCCACTGAGTATATCCCCAGCAGCCTGTCTGTCCTTGAACATGAACTTTGTTTTAAAAACCAAAGTGTCTCAGTTTTTCTTCCCTCTCGCTGGCTCAGTTTAAAGGCACCTGAGCCAGCCTTCAGAGCAGACGAAATGGGATACATATTTCATATCATAATGTCACCCCAGAACATTAACTCATCATGCAAGTACATAAAAATAGATGTAGTGGCTCAGATCAATGTATACATCTAGCCAAGACTCATTTCAAACAGTGTTCACTATTCATTTTCTAGGGAATAATAAAAATCAACATTGTATTTATCCCTCAAAATTTTAAGGTTTCAATTATTGTCTGCTGCAGAGATTTTTAAAAATGTAATTTGTTATTCAGTAACTCCAAAATGGGTCTCTCTGACAAATATTTTTCCAGAATTCCTGCAGATTCTTGTAAAAATTCTGGTAACCATAATATAAGTCATTTGAAGAAAAGCCTTCTTTGGTTTGTTTGAATTTGCCTAAAATGATATTTTTGGTGGCCTCATGCTACATCAAAATACATTGTTATAAGCTGATTCCTATACTTGATCTCCAACCACTTGTGCCCCACCCTAATGCTTACTAAATGTATTTACCCGAGGTGTATTTATTTGAATAAACAACTAGTGAATAACTGTACATTTTATTTTCAGGAGCAGCTGAGGGAGCAGGGGTTGTTTAGCCTCGGAAAAAGGAGGCTCTTGGGAGACCTTATTGCTCTTTACAACTGCCTGAAAAGAGATTGTACCCAGGTGCAGGCTGGCCTCTTCTCCCAGACAGCTGGTGACAGGATGAGAGGACGTGGCACCAGGGGAGGTTCACACTGCATATAAGGAAGAAGTTCTTCATGAATAAGGTTGTTAAGCATTGGAATGGACTTCAAGGGAGGTGGTGGAGTCACCATCCCTGGAGGTGTTCCAAGTTATGACTGGACATTGCACTTAGTGCTATGGTCTCTTTGACATGGAGGTGATTGGTCAAAGGTTCTCAGGCTGCCACAGGTTGACTGACAGTTAAAATGCTGTTATCAGTCATATGAAGGAGCTCGTAGAGACCTTGTTTCTCACCTTTTCATTTTTGTTTCATATTGAAAATATTGCAAAATCTTTAAAGCTGAGAGAGCTTCGCAGTTGGAACACACCAGGAAAAAAATCAACCTAGATTATACAAATCTGTTAATAGAAACACAGAATGGCCCAGGTTGGAAGGCTTCTGTAAATATCATCTGCTCCAGTCTTTTGTGGGAAAGGGAGACTAGAACCCTTGAGTAGGTTGTTCCAGTGAATGATTGTTCCTACTATAAAAAGCCTCTCCCAGTGCAATTTTTACTCCTTGCCCTTGTTTTCTGTGCATGGCTCCTTGTGAAGAGAGGTCCCCCTCTTCATAGCTGCCCTTTGAGTTCTGGAATACTGTGATGATAGCCCTCATGAGCCTTCTCCATTGAGATGAAATGTAGGTCCTCCAGTGTTTCCTCATAGATCAGGTTCTCCAGCTCTTTGATCATCTTTGTGACTCTCCTTTGGACATTTCCCAGTCTGTCTGCATTTTCTTCAATTGTGGAAACCAGAACCGAACACAACACTCCAGATGAGGCCTGACAAGCTCTGAGTGTCTTCTATGATAAACATATTGGAAACATGATTGAAGAGGGAGAAGGGAATATCATTTAACTTGTGTGACTGAAGGGAAAGCAGGGGATATCATTTACCCCAACTTTGTTATTCTTTCAACAATGGCCCCTATTATATTTTTGTATCCAAGTTAGGAAGGCCCATTTGAGGTTTAGATTGATGAGCCAGATGTCAACACAACCCATCTGTTTGGATGAGTGGACTCAGAGGACAGTGGTTAATGAGTTCTACTCTACCCAGAGACCATAGCAAGTGGAGTAATGCAGAAATCTATCCTGTGGGACCAGTCTTGTCTAGCAACTTCATAAATGAGTAGGTGACAGAGTGCAGTCTCATCAGACTTGCAAATGGCACCAACTGGGGTAACTAGTCCGTATGCTTGAGAGTAGGGCAAAGGGACCTACCCAGGCTGGAAGAATGGGCCACAAGGAATCTCACAAAGAACAAGGACAAATTAAAAATGCTACACTTGGGAAAGAAGAACTCCTTGAAGAGGCCCAAACAGAGGACTGAGGACAGCTCTGGCAGACAGCAAGCAGTGCATGAGCAAGCAGTGCTCTAGCACCAAGGAGAGCCAGCGGACTCCTAAGCTTTATTTACATGAGTTGAGACAACACATAGAGTGACTGATATTGAGTTTTGATCAGTCCAGCACAGGTAATACATTGCTAAACAGGAAGAATCTTGAAAGTAGAGCAAAATCTTAATGTCTTTTACCTTATAAAGGTTCTTAAAGGGCCAAAGTGTAATCTGCACAACATGTGTGGTCAGACAGAATGAAAGGATAGCGCCACATGCTGTGCTAGACTAACTCTTATTATCCTATACTCACTGCTTTATAGTGACAGTGTAAAGCCCCAAAATTGATAAGGGTAAAAATTGTTCCATAAAAATTATATTACTGTAAAAGCTAACTTTGTCTGGGAAATGGCACTAATGGGATTAATGACAGAAAAGCGGTGAGAAATTCTTTGTGCTTTATTTCTAGCAGGCAACTGGGACTTGATTGATTCTTGTGGCACCACTGCACAGACTCCCCAGTGCTACCTCATGGAAGTGTGTCAGAGCCCTCCTCCAGCATGGGGTCTGCAGCAGCATCTGCAGGCA
The DNA here is from genome assembly GCA_013399225.1 of Rhipidura dahli. Classification (NCBI taxonomy): domain Eukaryota; kingdom Metazoa; phylum Chordata; class Aves; order Passeriformes; family Rhipiduridae; genus Rhipidura; species Rhipidura dahli. The sequence goes on from VXAC01002385.1 coordinate 21,445, forward strand.
CTGGCACAGCCAGCACATGCAATCCTGCAGCCAGGCATGGAAGGGAGGAAGGGAGGAGGAGAGGAGAGAAGGGAGGAGGGAAGGGAAGGAAGGAAGGAAGGAAGGGAAGGAGGGAAGGAAGGAGGGAATGAAGGAAGGAAGGAAGGATCCTTCTGTACGTACTACTCTTAAGGCCCATCCTTTGAACTAAAATTGTTTTGATGTGACTGTGGGGAGTAAGGAGGAGGACTAGTCCTAAGCAAAATAAATTCTTCCAATGTAGCTCAACTTTGTGTAAGACAATAAGAATTTAAAGAAAAACAAAAACAATCTGAAAATTTATTATAGTGTAATTATGCCAGTGCATAACTTCAAAGACCTATTTGTAAGTTTACGTAGAATGCTTATAAAGTATGCAAAAATAAATGGGAAGTTAGCTGCTTCTTTCTCTTTTCTGAGAATATGCTTGTTTCATTATCAACTTTTTTCCCTCCACAGCACATTTTATAGCCAAAGTGTCATTGCATTAAGAATTTTAGCCTTATTTGCATAATGCTAATAGCACAAAGGCAGGTTTGCTTAACTACCCATACAGGAATGGGATTGCTGCAGCTCTGGAAGAAATGGATCCACTTGTTAAAATAAAAAAAAATAAAGAAAAGTAGCTGATACTAGACTGTCAGCCAGAAACTGATTTTGCTGCTAATGCAAACAGTTTTATTATCTCAACTAAGCAGACATGTGTCATTAATTCAAAAGAAAACATTCCAATAATCCTCTACCTCATGATGCTCTTATTGTGCATTCGATGGGGGGTATTACTGAAATAATATAACAGGACTTCAGTTGACAGGATACAAAAAGTCAAAATTAGGACACACTATGGCATTTTATTTTTTCCTTCTCAAAGAGAAAATAAAAAATCTTTACTGAACCCCAAAGAGAGTTTCAAACACTTGACTCTTAAGATGAAGCCAGAAGTACAGCATGCCTGCAATATCCTTATGGCTGTTAGTGGGAATTCAAGGCACAGAGACAGTCAATGAAGATTTTTCTTAATGTTATTGTAAAGGGATCTTTTCACCAGGATGAAATGGTTAAAACAGTCCTAACTGCACTGATTGACATAAGCTCTGCATCTTGGCTGTTAAGGAGAATTTTAATCTTTTGAAGTTGTATAGATTGGATTCTCTTTATAAAAACAAAGAAATAAACAAAATAACCATTTAACAACTTTATAAAACAGTTCTGCTTACAGGAAAATACATCAAAATTTTTGTAGATATTTTCTGGCTTTATGGTAGTGACATAATCCATATTCTAAAGGAAAAAAGATAAATTTAACCATATTAGGCAGCTTCTTACCTACAGAAAGAATATTTTTTTAGATCTGCTACATAGTTTTCAGCAACTTTTTAGCAACTTGATATTTGCAAACAAAAGAAGTGGTATTGATATGGACAATTAGTATGAAGCTCTATAAAACAAAAATCTATATTTACTATCAAGAAAATTTTAATCATTCCGGAAAGCATGTCTTTCAGGTTTTCTTCCTTTTCTGTAGCTGGTGTTTGTAGTTTCCAATAACATTATATTAAAAAAAAAAATAAATGAAGCCCCATCATTGGTTCTCCAAAGAAGTAGTCTACAGAAAAGAAAATATTTTTGCCTATATGTGTATATTATGAAAGGATAAAGGATCATTTTTAGCTGAACAAAAAGAGAAATTTATCCTATTATTGGTCACAAAAGAGGTCTTTTCCTTTATTAAAAGCATCTAATAATTCTGGAAAGATTTTAAAGTTTGCTGAAATATGTAAATTGTAAATAGTGTTTACTGTTTTAAATTATGGGATGAATTATCGGTCATGGGTCTAAGCAAGGAAATATATGGAAGAACAATATATCAAATAACAAACAAGCACTAATTGTGAATGAATCCCTGTGTGGGAGATCAGAAATATGATATAGGAGATTAGGAAAGAAAAGTTACAAAAGCCAGTAGTCTCCAAAGAATTTTACAAAAGAAGGACAAATAAAATCTCTTAATTAATATTCTTTTATAGGAGAGAGTGAATTCTTGATCAAAAAAAATTAGTTTATTTCAATCAAAAATTACGAGAGAGTAGAAGGAAGATAGTTTCTAATAGCACCTTGTGGCCCAAACCTGCCAGAACTAGAGGTATTTGCAGTGGTTAATTATTGAACTATGTTCAATTGTTTATGCAAGAAAAATATGACCAAATGCATTTCAAGCAGATATTCTCAGGGGAACCAGGAACATAATGTGCTTGTAATGTGTCAATTCAGAATGCCTTTTCCTACAAAGCATGTCAAAACCAGTTAGTTATATGTGGTAGTATTGTTTTTCAACTTGCCTGTCATTTAATCTATATTTTTAAAATTACTTAGATAAATTGTTTCTATCAAAAGTTACATTTTCATTTCTCGAGGCAGATTTTTCTCACATCAGTCTTGTTAGTCAGCACAAATATTTAACAAAAATTTGTATAAGGTCTCTTGTAAACTTAATACGAATAAAATGTACAGAGAACAAAAATGGAAATGTCCAAGTTCCTACAATGAAGTAAAGAGGAAAAATGTCCCGGTTTTAAAGTTATTTTAGATCTTGAGAAATACAAAAATTTCCTGTTACCTTACTAAATTTGGGCATACATGAGAAAAGTAAGAACAGAAATAAGATGTGACCTAGCCATCTAAATACTTCTCTTCGCAGTGCAAAACAGATCAACACATCCATGTCAAGATTTTCATGGAAAGGAAAGAGTGCTTCAAAACTGCAGCCCAAAATGTCAGGCTTGAGTGTGGGAAGCTTGAGCTGGATATTGGCAAAAAGTAATCCTGTCATGTTGAGACACGATTGGATGCTCAAAATCATATGGGACTCATATTTTATAGTATTAATCTACTTTTTTTTCAAAAGTGAACCAAAGAATGTTTTCTTTAAAATAAGCTTTACTTTAAATATGTTTTTCTGAATATATGTATATTTATACCACTGCTCCACAGCATAGGCAGCCAGGGGATTCTGTAGTTTGCTGCCCTCACTAATGACTCTGGGCTGTAGAATTAAGTTCTTGCAGAGACAAATTATGTTCAGTTTATATCCTTTAATCCTTCCAGACTGAAGTGTTGTATTGATTTATTAATGGTCCATAATTAACATGTAATCAAAAAACTACGTACTAATAAGAAAAATGAAAAATATAAACTGAACTATTGGACTCTTGCAATGTTGATGCAGACTTGCAAATTTCTGAACACCCCTGGCTAACCAGTCTCAAAAGTCTGGCTTACACACACAGGTGCACATGCACACAGACAGGTTTGCATGCAGCCAACAGCACCCACCTGCCTTGCCCACCCCTTTCCCTCCTCAGGGTGCCCAAGGTTTCCCTGCATTGTGTTTCTGCAGCCAGTTGGGACCACAGATAAAGCCTTGTGCTTGCAATAGTTATTTCATAGCTATTCGATCTACCCCCAGCCCTCAGGACTGTTACGTATTTTATATTAATCTCTGTCAGACCAGAATAAAGATAATTACTCCAACAATGCATGTAGTTTTCAGACTACATGCAGTTATAATGAGTCTCTGAGAATGAGAGTTTAGCTTGGACACTTCTGTAAAATAGAAACATATGGTTTCAAGGACCTTAACATAGAGAACAGATTTCAGTCTGCATTCCCAACACCCTCACTAATAGCTTTATGATTTGAGCTATTTACAAAGAAAAGCAGAGATCCTTTCACTTCTGCTGTGAAAAAAAATTAGAATATCTTATCTCTTGAGTGTGCACAGGAGCAGGACCTAGTGAATATGTGACTGAGCTGCCGAGAGCTACAGTGCCAATGGAACTTTGTTCACTGAGAATTTGACAGTGTATGAGTATTTCAGCAGTGCAATGAAATTATGCTCAAAATTAGTTTTACAAGAGATATTAGGAGTCTTCTTTTTTTTTTGTCTGTTCCCAAAATGTGGTCTTTGGCCTTTCTGCCATTTAGGAGACCTTCTTGAAAATAGCATGTGTTTAGAAAATCTTAATAATTTTGATTTCTGTAAATGCAGCAGAAATGTCCCCTTATACTTTTGAGAGATGACATAGTTATTTCAAAGAGAAAAAAAGGACATAAATAAAAAAATATAATAAAATAAACTGGTTTGAGTTTTTGTTTGTTTTCATTAAGTAAAGCCCATCTCCTTAGGCTGTTATTTCAGTATACTGTGCTTAGGAGTGTAATAGGTATTTATTTGCATTGTCTTGATTATTATTACTGAGATTGGCAGTAATACTCTTAAAAGATATTTATCTGTAGTTAAAAGCTAAATAACGGTGCAGTTCAAAGAGTTATAAAATACCCTTTCATTTCTGTTTAGATCAAAGATCACATATTATTTGCTAAGTGAATTTTGTTTGGTTAGGAAATGAGACACCAAGCAATAAGAATTGAGGTAGAATCAGCATGTTCATGAAGATGACAGAGACGTTGTTTTGCTGGAGCTGGATATGTACAAACAAAACAAACAAAAATGTACAAACAGCATTAATGAAGACTCAGGAATAAACAGTTATCATAAGCTTGCCTTCTGATGACAAGGAAGTTTGTCTCCTTTCCTGAAAGTGTTTTCTTAGCTCCAGACATTTGTCCACATGTAGCCCAAACCCACTCACATTTCATTTTCATATTGTAGAACTGCCTAACTTTGAATTAATTTGCTGTGTTCAAATTCACATATTCAAACTGTGCAAGATTAATTCATTTAAGCTATTTTATATATATATATATTTTTAACACAGACATTTTACAACAATATGCAGCTTAATAGCAATTACAAAATTTGCTTGATGAGTAGCCTACAATAACAGGTCATAATGGTGTCTTGGAAGGAAAATGAAGCAGAAAACTCTTTTCCCATGACTCACTTTACTGTGAGGTAAGTGCACAAGAGTTCCCATAGACTGGCTGATGTGTTGTGAGGTCCTACACTTCTTGATCACAATGTATTTGATGTGCCCATTCCTTTAATAACACTTGGAAAATAGTGTAAGTCAGTCCATTTCTGCCAAAAATGGAGAGAACAGGTTGCTTCTGAGTGAGAATTTTCTTATTAGTTACAGAACTGTTACCTTTGAGACTTTCTGACATAGTTATTGGCACAAGAAATGAAGTTAAAACTGAGCCAGAGAAAGATAAATATGTGACTGCCAGTGGCACATCACTTCCTCAATATGTGGCTCATTCACCAAGAAAAGGTTTTGGTTTTTGGTTTTTTTTTGCTACTCTAACTGATTTTAACTTTCTACTCTAACATTAACTCACTTTTTTCTTGACCTCATTCTCACTCATTAAAGCTAGCTGTGAAGATCTTTTAAACAGTTCTGCAGTGCCAAATAACACTTGCAGTCTGTTGTTTGTAGATGTCCAGAAAAACAGCAGATGGTTGATTCTGGTCATCCCAGTTGGGTATTATATCACACCTGAACTGTTTTACTACAGAGATGCCTTAAGATATATTTTATTCACTACTGTTTTATTGAATAAACAGATATTTCATTTCCAATAATCCCAGATAAAAATCCAAGTAACTCAAATAAAGCAGGTCATCAATAGAAGTCGTCTGACTCTTAACTGCAAAATATCTGAGCTTTAATCCAGTCAATTTGTTTCATCCCAATTAAGTGTAAATATTTAAAAGCATCTTGTTACCTTGAAACATCAAGTATATCTTGAGAAGAGAATCCTCAGATATTAACTCAGACCTTTCTTTTTCCATAACTTTGCTAAATAAAATTTCCATAATCAAAACAATTAACAAACTACCTAAGAAATTATTAGAAACATTCACTTCAAAGCAGAAAATCCAGAATCAAATTCCAATACCAAAAGCAATATACTTAAGTCCTATAGATACACAACATTTTCCACCTGCAGTAATCCGCTATAATCCCTTTACTTAAAGAACTCTTCTTACCTACAGTTTTGGGGATGTATAATCTAAAAACAAGTTTCAAGACAGGTGGATTAGAAAGATAAACCCATCTTAAAGTCCCACTAATTTTCAAATCCTTATCTTAGAACAAAGTCTCTTATCTTGACTCAGATGTATTATCAATTGCAAAAACAGACTGTATCTGTCTCCAGCAATAACTCTCTGTGACTAATTATGTGTAAAGATGGAGTAGGGGTGAAGGATCACATGTTTTATGTTACCTAACAATGGATATTTCTAATTTTTTATTTGCCTGGCCATTATTATTCCATACATCACCATTGCAAACTCTTCTCATTAAGCCTTCTCTGCCCCTCCCTTTGTTTTTTCTTTTTTTGATCCCTGCACTAATGATTCTAATGCAAGGCTTTGGTTGTAACAATTTTTTCTTAATTTTATTGAGTTTTATTGAGTCTTTTGTCAAGTTGGCTAAAAATCAGCTACAAAGACAAAAAAGATAACTCTTGAAAGTATGGTCATTTGAAAATAAAAGTCTCTCATATTTTCATTTTTTTTTTTAAAAAAAAGCATTACTTTAATGCTTTTGCAAGTTTTTTCCAGGAACTTAAATTATGTACTTAAGCTACTTCTTCATATACTTTGAGGAATAAATTATTCTCCCTTCAAGTTAAGAAGTTTCTGTCAAGCTATTGTGCACAAAAGTTTATGTTTGGTTTTTTTATTTTTACAAGAACTTATAACAAAGCAGCAAAATCACCGAAGCCCTCAGGACGACAACAGTCCACAGGTTCTTTCTAGGTCTGAAAAACAAAGTGCACAGAGATAAATAGCAATGAAAGCAGGTATTGTCTGAACTCTTTTACTAAAATTCCAGTTTCTAAGCATCAGTTGGTGCACATGCATCTGGCCAGCCTAAATACAAAGCGTGCTTGAAGGAAAGAAGTTAGTATAATTCAGAAAATTGAAAATCTGTGTTCTCAACTGTGCAAGACTACAAAACATATCTCCTTTCTAAAATGTGCTTCACAAAGATTTTTCTTGTTGCTGATAGGGAGTCCATATGAAGAGCTTATTGATCTGTTCATGAGGGACAATACAATGAATATTTCAGCTCTCCACAATTTACCATGCTTAATACCATTAAGCATGTTGTGTTTCACTGGTTCATAACCTGTATTGTATGAAAGTTTTTAGCTGTATTTGGGTCCTTTGGGTCCCATGTTAAGGTATCCATACCAAGAAGGTTGTCTCTAAAGGACCCTCAAGTAAAACTTTGGTCTTCACTGGTCAACAACACTTCAAGTGAAGATTTCACCTGCAGTTTGGAAATTGGCATTTGATATTAATAGCAGACTGATGTAATACATATGCTCTGATTTTAATTCTGAAGTGAAAGTTTAATACTTTTTCAAGCAAGAGAAATATACAAAAGATTTTATGACTCTCTTAAAAATTCTTGAGTACTTTGGTGATACATACAGCAGTAGTGACCAGATGATTTAGGACTGCCTGGAATAGATGGTTTGCTTGTTTCTTTCGGTTCTTATGTAAATAATTAAAAAAAAATAAATAAAAAAATAAGAAAAAAATAAGGAGCTGGTGAAGAGGGACAGAAAAATTGCTTGAGACCCAACAATTTTATTTTCTATGTAGCATACAATATGATAGAAAGAAAAAAATCATTAAAAGTATACTATATTATTGTATCAGTGAAAAAAATGAAAAAAAAAAAAAAAAAAGGATAAGCTGATGGTAACATTCTTCAAAGGGCTGAAATAATGTTGGTTGGTTTGGTTTCTTTTTCTCTTGAACATGCTTTTGATCAGTTTTACTTTCTGAAAGATACAATCTCAAAATCTCTACACTTATGTGAGTGTTTTGGGAGAATCATCACTTTCTGACAGGAAAAGAATTCTCTCTGACCTGCTCTTTGGGTAATTTTTGCCCCAGTCATGTCTATCATCCTCACAGTGGTTTTCACTCTCTCTTGCCATCTCTTATCTGTCTTGTTTCTGTTCAGCCTGCGTATTCCCTATTGGGAGGGCTCATGTTCTGAATCTCTCGGATGGTGGATATTTTCAGAGCATCAGTAGTGAAAAACCTTCACTTAGATCAGTCATACACCTCTGGGTACATGTTTATGTTGTCAGAGTCTGACTGCCCTTCTTTTCTCACCATCTGACCGTAATACAACTTTTTACCTCATATTACAGTTATGGTGTGCAGTGACTCAGAGCAGAGGGATTTTCCCTTCTGCAGCTATTATTTTTCACTGCTCTTGATGCTTTGTGGCAGCTTATCTGCACCCAGCTCTTTTTTTTTCACAGAATAGTTTGAGCCAGTATACAAAAGGAATGTCTAACCAGCAGCTTTTAGAAGAAAAATATTTATTTATGCACAGTTCTGTTGTTAATTAAATACATAATTTTATACAGTTCTAAGTGTTCTGAAGAATAAAAAAGTAAACAAGAAAAAAAAAGCCCACAGACTTAGGGTTGCACTATCAGGGAAATTTCCCAAAGTCCCTGTTTAGGGTAGGTAACTTAGATGCTTACTTAGTTACCATGTTATCAAGGCCATGACACAGATTTTTCCTATTCTTCCAGTGTTTGCTGAAAATATTTTACCTTTTCATCCACCAAAGTAATGTTCTTTCTGATAGCATTCAGATGCAGTATTGTGCTGATTTATTGAAGCATCTTCTGAATTAAAATGCTTACTTATGTCATTAAGGAAATGAGTTTATGATAAACTAAGGTGCTTGTGACATGGATCATTGTGCTAATGATCAATATCTCAGTCTTGTAGAAATTGCTACTCTTGCAGAAGGCATTTGTAGACACCAATTACAAGCTATTAAGTTGTCATTTCTAGCTAGTTTATTGCAAATTCATTAATATTAGCTGTTTCAGACATTTTAATGTAAAAGGAGAAATAAATTAATTTGAAAAAGTCACGTACTGAATCATGAGTGAAGTAACAGACGTGCAACACAGTGTTAAAACAGATGAAAAACTCACCTACATATTTTTACTGAAGGTTAAACAGCAATTTTTAAAAAAGTTATGAAGTGTATGCAGCATGGTTAACAAGAATACACAACACAGGCTGTGTTAAGTTTATGTAGATAAAAATATTGGCTTTTAAATTGAATATTTCTTTCCCTTTCATAGATCTAATTAGCATGCTTTGGTTCTTTGGAGAAAGGTCACGTTCTGGCAAAAGCTGGTTGTCAGACTACGTAATGGAAGCATCTGTGACAGCAGAGTTTAGCATATGTGACCATTTCCACAAAGTCTAATAAATTATTTTACAGAGTGATTTCAAAGATAATGTGGTGGAATAATGAATTTTATAAACTTGAGAAATACTTTTATAAGGTCATCCTGTGATGGTATTTTCCTTGCAATACAACAGATATAAAATAACACAGTTCAAATACAGTCACATAGAACTAACTACAGTAATAACAATGGGGCATATTGTTCCAAAATTTTAATTTCTTTTACCTTCAGAATAATACAATATGGCCATAAGCAGAAGACAGAGACCACTTTCCAGTTTGTACAGAATTCATGCTTATTGTTTCAAGCAAAGAAAATATATATTTTAAGTTAGAAAACTTTTCTATTCAGTCACAACAGGGAATAGAACAAAGTAGGTGGTAACAGAATTTTAAAAAATGGTCATCCTTTTAAATGACATCCTTTTTGTTTAAGACTAACTTTTAAATTTTAAAATCCATCCATCCATCCAACCAAAAATTTTAATGATTATTTTTATTTCATCTTTTTTTAACCATTTAAATGCAACTCATCTACCTGTTAGCTGAGATAATAGTACTCACCAAAAAACAGTTACGTATTGACTAGTTGTGTCTTTGCAATACTAAGATTAAAGACCCCAGGAATATTTTAACTGTTAATATCTGTATGAGGCAGATCTGAGATAAAAGAAAAAAAACCAAACATTCTCAGTGCTTTGACATAATGCTTTGATTTTGGAGAACAGAGACTGACAGTAAACAGTGGTTGACTAATCAGGATGCATATTGCACTTTTGTCTCCGAAATATTTTTCAGGTTGGTTTTAAAATTTCATGGAGTGCTTTTATGGCTTGCTATGCATTATCCCTGTTAGGCCAATATTTCCAGCTACATAGAGGTATGTCTTGACATTAGTGCCTCTCAAAAGTCCTTTGTAATGTCTTCTTTCATTTCTCAAAGCTGAATTTCTATCTGCTTCAGAAATCTTCAAACTCACTTTCTCATAGGGCTAATTTGGTCTGAAGTTTTCTCTGTAAATTCCCCTAATGCTAAGTTGTATTTCAGTGGCTGGTTTTATTGATTGCATTTTTAAACGTCTTAGTATACTTGTATATCTAAAGTGCTATATAAAAAAATATTGCATAGCATTGAAAAATTAAAATTAGATCTAGAGCAGGTTTTTTGTTGATTTCTTCCTCCATTCCCTGCTGGGTGTTTTTTGTTTCTTTGGTTGGTTGTTTTTTTGGTTTCTTTTGGTTTTTTTTTTTTTTNTTTTTTGTTTTTTTTTTTTTTTTTTTTTGGTTTGATTTAGTTTTTGAGTTTGTCTTTTTTATGTGGGATTAATTCCTCAAATTCCTGTTTCTGGATAAACAGCAAATACCTGCTTCAACATTTCTGTGTCTGATAAGCATAGAAACATGAAAAAGACTACAGACTACAGAACAAGTACAGATTCCCATTGCCACTTGGTGGGCTGAGAAAATCAGAGATTGAAATGGAATTTGCAGCACACACTTTAGAAATCTTCTCATGCTCATTGCTTTCTCTTTTATTTTCTCCTAATTCTCTAATTTTTCCTCATTCCTCCATTGGCAGTTTTACTGTGCAGAATAACAATAAAGAGTATTTAATGAAATTTCAGAAGTCTTTGAAAGTGATGTATCAGCAATCTGTCTTACAAATGCTACCCCAAAATAAAGACAATGAGAGCTAAAATTAAAAACCACAGCTATTCAACTTCAGACCTATTAAATATACCATTGATATTCTTATCTTCTATACAAGTAGTATAATTTATTGAGTAATTCAAGTGTAAGACTGTATTAGTCATCAATTTAAAGAATCATTTACACAGATACACTCCTCCATCTAAATTCTTTCACATATTCTTCTTTTATAAAACACCAAAAGTTTAACAAAGATTTTGCCCAATAACAGCAGATGTGATCCTTGTAGTTTAAACTGACTCTTTTATTGTGTTGGCTGCCTAAATGTAGGAAATAAGTCTGAGGCTCAATTGATTCTGTTGACCAGTAATGAATTATGAAAATAGCTCAATGATATTTGTTAAAAATAATGTGAAACTTTCTAATGAGTTATAAGTTATAAATAAAGAATAAATCAGTTCTACTCTTAAAGGTATCATAAAACAAAATCCAGTGATAGCTTGCTATGTCAAGAATATTTAGATAAACTTAAAATGGGTAAGTTAGAGGAAAATTCTATTTTAAGAAGTCAAAAAAACACACAAAGGTTTGGAGACACATATATGGGTACTGTGTACACTTAAGTGTGCTCTGAGCTTATACTAGCTCTAACAATTGTCTCTACTTAAGGAAAATAACAAAAAGAAAAAAAAACCCAAACAAACAAAAAAGGGTTTTCACAGAATGGTTTGGGTTCAAAAGGACCTTCAAAGGTCCGTTCCCCTGCTGTGGGCAGGGACTTCTCGAGATCAGATTGCTCAAAGCCCTGCCCAACCCTGAACACTTCTAATGATGGGGCATCCATCACCTCTCTGTGCAACCTTTCCCAGTGTCTTGTCACCCTCATCATAACAAATGTTTTCCTTATGTCCTATCTAAACCTACTCTCTTTTGAGAGTTTAAATGGTTTAAAACCATTTCCCCTTATCCTGTCACTATGGGCCTTGATAAAAATTCCTGTGGTTCTGATATAAGTCTTCTTTAAGTACTGAAAGGCTATAGTAAGTTCTACCTGGAATCCCCTCTTGTCCAGGTTGAGCAGCTCCAACTTTCTCATCCTTTCTTAAAAGGAGCAATGTTCCATCCCTCTGAATCCTTAGAGAGCCCTTCAGTCTGGCTCTCTAATCATTCATTCCCTGTCGTCCAAGTATATATTTTGAAGGCACTGTGCCTGTAATAGAGCATCATTTGAAGTGTTCCTCACTGGTGTGAAAGTGCCACCCTGCTTTTCTGGTCAGGAGCTTCTGAACTAGAAAATTTTTTTTGGGTAGTAGTCATCTCTTCTGGATTGTATTTGATTTACTATTAGTTCTTTTCTAGTTATCAGGTCTGGAAAAAATGTGGAGACATACTGTGTGGAACAATACAAATAGACTAATTTTCTTAGATTTATTAATTTATAAGATGGTTGTGGTTTATTGGTGTTTATTAGTCAGTAACTGAGGAAGGAAAGTAGATATTCTTTTATTTTTGTAATAAGAAAAGACTATTAAATGTCTGTGTGAAGGAGAGCAATGCAGCCCAAATAAGAAAAAGAAATAGAACAACACAAGCCAACTTCGAACAAGTCTTGAAAACCTGAGAGTAAACCCATTAAGAATCATAAGCATATCTTTACACACATATGGTAGTGGAATTTGAGGTGTTTTGACTAACCCAAGTACAGTATTTGCTTGAAGGACCTTTGCTACCTTCTGAAGCAATATAAAAAGAACGTATTTGACAGCTGGGATACATGCCTGTCTGTCACACTAACAACATACACAGAAAAACTGCTCAGATAAATGCAGATGTGACATAAGCAAAGCTGTGATGGAAGGAGAAAGGGCAATTTTAGGTTATTGTGAGACATAGAAGTGAGATAAGTTAAAGTAGTCTGGAATAAAATCTAGGTTGAAGCAGCATAGTATGGAAACATCATGTGAGAATAATTCAGAGGTTTAGAAAAAATCTTAGGAAAGGAGCGCATGAATATTGACATTCAATAACATGGAAAAAGACAAAGCTAAATAAATAATTTGGGCTTTATTTGTACCAGTACCAATAGAAAAGTCTCTAGTCAGCAAAATATATTCTAGAAACAATGATCAGTGATAAGCCATTTGGAAAATTCACACATAAACACAATAAATTCAGATTTTTATAGGACAAAAACATTTTAGTGGCGATGACATTAACATTTTATCCAAAATGCTAATGACTTATTTAATGAAAGTCTAAAACTGAAAAGTAGTTTAAAGCAGATTATAGTATTAATGTTAGACTTCTGTTAACATTATGTTCCTCTATATAAAAAATGGAAAGCCATAGAAAATTAGGATATAATGGTGGTATGAAATATGTCTTCATTAAGTTCATTATGGTTGCTACTAAAATAATTTCCTGTGCAGAGGAGGGAAGATAAATCTTTCCTGTTGAAATGTGAATAGTCAAGATAAAACTATTTCATCCTATTGAGGATTATCTTTGTGTGTTTTGAACAAAATTAACTTTCACATGTACTAAATAGAAGTCTCTGAAAATCAGGAAGCAAGGATACTCCTTTTATTTTAACTGGGTTAGAATGTGTGTATTGACAAAGGGGTTCACTTTGCTTTTTTTTGGCCCTATCACTCTTTATATAGTAAAGTTTACTCCCTCTGTAACTTAGATGTAGCAGGAATTGTGATAAAGGACTCTCCATTTCTTCATCACTGTATAGCAAGAAAGTAGGACTCAGAGTCCCGTGAGTAAGGAATTAGACTGTGTCAGATATTGAACCAAGTCTTGCTAAAAAACTTTGTGATTTAGGGGAAACCATTTAGTAATATGCATTCCAGTAAATGATTATGATTTAAAAGTAAAGCATCTAATCAAGGTTGTCTTAGTTAAGGGAGAGAGAAAAGCACCTGGAAAGGGGATTCATTATTTCTATATCAAATCTCACTATTTTTTTCCCTCAACTTTAGCTCAAAGTAGTTAAATAGGAATGATAACTCCCCCCTTTTTCTTTCTTCATCTTCTTTTGCTGGTTAAGAATTTTAAACTTTGTGGAGAGATAGCTGCTGGCATCTTGTCAATTCTTTATACTGTATATCAAAATTTAACTGGTAAATATGTGTACTTCATAAAGTAACTGCACCCCTAGTTTTCTAGAGCATCAATTTAGCAGATTAGGAAAATACAAAACTCCCTTTTCAAAAATTGCAGGGTATGATTGATTAATTTGATTGATAGCATCAGGTAATTTAATTGCAGTGCATGTTTGCCTTAAAGTGTTCTATAGTCTGCTGCTATGAAGTGATAAAAAGTTTATAATAATCAGAATATAATATATTCTGACTTATTAGTTTTCTAAATGGTAGCAAAAAAGCAAACAAATTTATCTTACATTTTCAGTATTAACAATGGTATTAATAGACTTGTTCATTGAGTGAGAATCTCTTTTAAAAAAGTAGGTGTCATTTCTTCCTACATCTTGCAGTCTAGTCAGCATCCATACATAGTGACAACCAGCTCACTGCATGACCTGTACTGCTTCCTTTGACACCAGTAATTTATAACTGTGCCTTGTTCTCTTACATGGTGCTTAAACAGTTAAAGCAAAAGTGACTTTTTAGTGAGTTGCTCACAAGACAGCCCAAAAGTTCAAAAGATATCAAGAACTTCTTGCTATTAAGGAATTAGAAAATATATTTGCAAATATGTGTCTAATGGCAGTTGTCAGAAGCAATTAGTTTCAAATACATTTCACAGTTTAATCATGCTGTGAAATGCTTCTAAACTTTAAGGATTCAGACTTAATAATATGATACAGTTTCCTATTAAAGAGCATGAAAAATACTGGAGGAAGATTAATTGCCACAGATTAAACTAGTGTACAGTATTTAGGTCTCATTCATTAGTTTATAAACTCTGACTCCTCAAAAGAGTATCAAGTAGTCGTACAATGACCTCAAGTCCTGGAATTTTAATTTAGCTTTAATTTAATGGAAGACATCTAAAATGTTCTTTATATAGCTTTTCTTTTGAAGATTCAGATGGATCATGGGTCAACTAGTTAATGATCAGACAAAAATTGCCTTCTACATGAGTGTTCATGATGAGGATTCTATGACACAATGATTGCCTTTTTTGATTTGTCCCTATTCAGTATCCTGGCTGTTAAGAATCACAAAGAATAAATCCTGAAGAAACATATAGATTTTCTGGGTTTCATGAGAGAAAAAAGTGTTTCCACTTGAAAAATGTAATTCAGGGAAACTGCTAACAGCAAATGAAGACAAAAGAGTGATGTTGGAGATGAGAGATATTCTGAGATGAATGTGTAAAATGAGAAAGGGAGTATTTTAAACAGTCAGGTAATGGAATGGGCCTAGTATTGATAGGAAGAGTTATAAAAGTAAGAGAAGACAAGAAAAATAAAAGGAGAAATGAAAATGCATCTCACACTTAAAATAGAAGTAAACTACACAGAAGATAGTAATAACCAAGATTTGTATGACACATATTGCTGTACTGTAATATGCACTTTGTAATGTGGATGCATGGGACAGTGTTTCCTAAGAAATTAGAGATTTCTTCTTGCCTTTTATTGATTAAAACCATCAGGTCATGATGGCAGTGTTTCCTTAGAGGACTTCTTTCCCCTTGCAGAGCCTGGGAAGTGTATGCAAGCAAAACATGAAAACTGCTGTAAGATTTGCTAATGGCTGCTTAAAAAACTGTGCAAGAGATATTATTGAGCCACAGGAGACCAGTGAAGGCCCATAACAGTGACAAAAGGTTTGGGGCATCACTTACATAAGGAAAAGTTGAGAGAAGTGGAGCTGTTTAGTGTAGAGAAGGGGTTTAGGGGGCATCTCATAAATATGTACAAATACCTGGAGGGAAGGTGTAAAGGAGATGGAGCCAGGCTCTCTTCAGTGATGCCCAGTGTGGACAAGAGCCGGTGGGTGCAAACTGAAACACAGCATGTTCCCCTATCAACATCAGGAAAAATGTTTTTACTGTGAGGGTGACTGAGAACTGGCATAATTTTCCCAGCAAAGTTGTGGATGGACTCTCCATCCTTAGAGATACATGAAAGCCATCTGCACTTGGGCTTGAGCAACCGGCTGCAGGTGACCCTGCTGGAGCAGAGGGGTTGGACCATATGATCTCTAGAGATCCCTCTTAATTTCAACCATTCTTTGATTCTCTGATTTTGTGATACATGTTAATCCACATAAAATCACCTTTGCTTTTCCACTTAGGAACGTCAGTGGCCATAAAGCATTTTTAACTTAGTATATTGTGATAGGTTGACCTTTTTTGGACTCCAGGTGTCCACAAAGTGGCTGTATCACTCCCCTCCTCAACAAGAACAAGGGGAGAAGACATAACAAAAAAGTTCATATTATTCATAGTATTGTAATAAGGACGGGAGATCACTTACTAATCACCATCACAGGCAAAATAGACTTGGCTTGGGGAAATTAATTTAATTTATTGCAAATTAAACAGAGCAGGATAATGGGAAATAGGTGCAAATCTAAAAGCACTTTTCACACACTCCTCCCTTCTTCCCAGGCTCAGCTTCACTCCCTGCTTTTTTTCCTCCTTTCTCCAAGCAGCTCAGGAGAACAGGGAATGGAGGTTGGAATCTGTTCCTCACACATTGTCTCTGCTACTTCTTCCCTTTCACAATCTTTCCTTGCTCTGGTATAGTGTACCTTCCATGGAATATCCCTTCAAAAACTTCTCCAGTATGGGTTCTTCAAAAACTTGCTCCATGGTGGTTGCTTTCCTTGGGGTGCAGTCCCTCAGGAGCTCACTCAGGCTGCTCCAGCTTTGCCCCCCTGCAGGACCACTGTTCCTTACATAAAACCTGTTTCTGTATGGGCTCTTCTCCATGGGGTCCTGCCAGAAGCTTGCTCCAGTGCAGGCTCTTCACCAGCCACAGTTCCTTCAAGGCTTATCTAACTGCTCCAGTGTGGGGCCCGTCACAGGCTGCAGGTGAATTTCTCCTCCCCTGTGGGCCTGCACAGATAACCTGTCACAATGTCTTTCACCAATCTCTGCAGGGAAATCTTTGCTTTGGTGCCCAGAGGACCTCCTTCCCCTCCTGCTTCACTGAACTTGGTGCCTTTAGAGCTGTTTCTCACATTTTCTCACACCTCCCTCCCATTTGTCCAGCAGATTTACCTTTTCTTAAATAGAGGTGCTACCAACCTCACTGGTGGGCTCAGCTTTGGCCAGCAAAGGGTCTACATTGAAAGCAATTGGAGCTGTCTCTGTTGGACATGGGGGCAGCTTCTGGTGTCTTCTCACTGAAGTCATGCCTGCAGACCCTCCACTACCTACACCTTGCCGTGTAAGCCCTATATATATANATATATATATATATATATGAAAAGGTATAGAATGCAAAGCTAAGTACAAACACCACAAAATGAATGAGGCATAAGATAGACTCCAGAATTAAGAAGTTTGTTCTATTCATCTCACCAAATAGAAGAAAGTTAATAGAACTGATCATGGCAATTACTTAAAATGGAGAAAATGTTTGACACTGGAAATATGGGTGTCTAGCAGGCAACTCATTTGAGGACCAACAGTGGTAATGTACTTGAGCTCCAAGAGACTTTATCTACTCAGTCTACAGTTTATCCTTTTCCCAACTTGTCCAATGTTTTGTGCATCTGCTAAGAGATGATTTACCTGCTGATGCTTGCATAGGGAACAGTGGGAAAGGACTTCCAGCAGAAAAACAAAAAGGGAAGAAGATATGGGAAAGAAAGAGGCTGATCTGAGATGCTGTAAATGGAAACATAGATTTTGTATTTGTTTTAGGGCAGATATAAGCCCTTTGTTGATTTTCAAGACTGTTGAAAAAGGATTAAAAATGTAATATCAGGGACTTGTAAAAGAGCCGAGAAATTTACAACTGCAAACCAAAATTTACTTTCTTAGAGAGAAAGCTAGTTTAAAAAGCTAAAAATTGAAATAACATATAAGGATTGATTGATTAGAAATATACTTAATAAATAGGAAGGACTTTTAACCAACTTTTGGAATAAATTTTTGAATCTCTTTGTGCAATGCAGAAGGCTAGGAAAGCTGACTCATATTCTGAATTCCATTGTGTACTTTCTTGCCTTTTGAACTTGAAAAAAATAACAATATTTGCAGCTGTCTCCAAAATCTGTGGTTAAGCAATGCCATTTTAGGGCTTCAGCTATGAAGCTATTGGGGGATCTTTGCTGTATAATTTAGCTTTGATTACATGGATTTATTTTTGTTTGCTTTGCATCTTCTGTTAGAGTGAATATCCTATGATGAAATTAAGAATATGCTATTGAAAAGGTGACTCAAGAAGGTTCCTGTGAATTTCTTCAGATTTCTAGCACATGTATCTTGCTTACTAAAATTGAATTTAAAAAAGCACTGAGATCAAAAGAAGGTGCAGAGAAAGTACTAGCATGCACCATATGCACACTTTCTTAGACTCAGGATTTCTAACAGTCTTCTCAGTTACATGTCTGATTGTATCACATACTGAAAAGGTAGACAGAAGACATGGGTAATTAACTTATATTTTAATATACGATTAATACAAAATCTCTTTCTTGGCAAAGTTCTTTCCACAAAAACAACTAGCACATAACTCAATAAGAGTAATTTATCTCAGAGTGCAACCAGTTTTGGTTTTGACTTTAAAATTTCACCAAGTTAGTCCCTGATGTGGCCAGTTCCATCACAGTGACTGGATTGATGGGACAAGCCAATGACAGTACTCATTTACCAAGGAAACATTATTTGGAATAGAAATGTAGATAATTCTTCTGCCATCAAAAATCTACATCACCCATCAACTTCATATTTCCTTAGGCAGTCCAAGCTCTTGGTGGCCTGTTATGGATGTATGGGTTTATTTTTTGCCTTAGTAGAATTCTCTCAGTTTGCTTGTGAATAAATGCAGAAGTGTTGAAAGCACAGCTGGTACCATCACATTCTCTGGAATACACTTTGTTCCTGTATTTGGATCTGCTGGCAAAGACTGAATGACTTATCCAGGATTGTATTAACAAGAGCTCTTATTTCCACCTGGAAGTATATTTATACTAGTACTTCACACATTTTAAAATATTTTACTCTCTTCTTTTAAGAAAAAATGTTTAATTTCATGATTGTGTAACTCTAAATATAATGTAAGGAAATGCCAAAGAGTTCTCTAAATTTGGACGAGAAGGTTGGGATTTATATCTTCTATCTTCAGCTAGAAGGTGATTGATACCACTCTAAAAAAAGATATGCCTCTGACAGGGGGAATTTTTTTTCCTGGATCTAAAGTCTGGACAGTTTGCTAGACAATGTGACTGAGTTTTAGATGTCTAAAGCTGGATAAGATCAATCTTTTGAATGGCTGTGTTCTGGTCCTTGTATTGTCTTGTTATCCATTCCTGGTTGCTGGTTGCTGCCAGTAGGGCACAAATGAGTTGATATCTTTACTCTATATATATTATCTTAGAATGTTTGCCTTTGTCTTCATTATCAAAGTATTACTTTGACATAAGAATTCTTGCCATAGGGGAATAAATAGTCCAGGATTCATATATCTTCTCTATCTGTGAGGTATGTTCTCCTAGGAGAGAATTTGGTCTCTTTAAAGAAAGAACTTAGTAACATTCATAAGACTAAGCTATTCTTGTTGATGCTAAATTACTCTTACAATTTTCAAAGGCAAAAAAAGGGGATATTTGCATACATAATACATAAGTTTAACATTTGTTGGATTATTTATGCAATTTAAAAGATTTTAAATAGAAGGTTATAGGTACCATTCATGTTGACATTATTCACATGAAATAAGTAATACTTCTCAATTGAAAAAGAGAAGCAGAAACTTCAGATTTAGTTGTGCTGTTTAACTTGAAATCCACTCTACATTTGGGGGAGGTTCATTCTTGTCCTTAACTCCTCATCCTATATTCTTTTTTCCAATCCTGTCTTTAAGAAAAAAGAGGAGGACCAGAGAAAATATATGCTAGTAAACTTCATCTCACTCTCTGGGAAAGCAATACAGCAAATTGACCTGGGAGCAATTTCCAAGTATGTTGAATAGGAGAAAGTGATTTGGAGTAGTTAACACAGATTTAAAAAGAGGAAGTCATGCTTGACCAACCTGGCAGTTTCCTGTAACAAAATGACTAATTTGGTCAAAGAGAAAGGAGTAGGAGATAATGTTTTCCTTGACATCAAACTGGCTTTTGATACCATTTTCTCTAACACCCACATCATGGAAAAAACAAGGAATTACAAGCTAGAGTAGTGTACAGTCAGCTGGACTAAAAACTGGCTGAACTGCCAGTCTGACAGTGTTGTGGTCAGGACCACAGAGCCCAGGTGGAGGCAGGAGACTAGCAGTGTATGGTTACTGGGTCCAGTCATGTTTGACATCTTCATTAATTACCTTTCCCTTCAATCAGTGTACAGAACACCCACAGAAGCTTTTTGGATGATATTACTAGGACAAGTGGCTGAGAGACCAAATGGTTTTGATAATTCAGAGGGACCCTAACAGGACAGAGAATTGAGCTGGCACTAACCTTGCAAAGCAGAACAAAGTGCTGTGCCTTCAGAGGGGTTGGACTAGACATTCTCCAGAATACCTTTCCAGTCTCCAAAATTTTGTGATTCTGTGATTCTACTAGGCTATTTTCTGAGTGGGATATTTGCCAAAGCATATAAGCATGGGAAAAAGAAAAAAAAAAAAAAAAAGAAAAAAATCGGTTTTCAGAGCAGTCAACAGAGATTTAAGTAGTGTTTAAAGATCAATGTAGCAGGGGAGAACAATGAATATAATGTTTTTTAGCTTTGGACTATATGATTTGGTATAGCCCTTCCTAGCATGGCTTCAGTGCCCAGCTGCAATAATGTGCTAGTGCAGTTAGGCTGCTTTTAGTCTCAGGATACTTTATATAAACATGTTGCCCTGCAATAAATTTCTACTACTGGGACAAGCTCACAATTTGCCAAGGCAGGAGCTGTCTGTGCCAAAAGCATACTCACTAGGACATGACAATTAAGCTGAAATCTATTGTCCATTTGAATTGGTGAAACCTTTATTATTAACTTCAGAAGGGTCAATATATTAATCATAAAGGCACACTACCACTTACTAGAAGTGAAGACTGTTAAAGGCATTCTTTCCCATTGTTTCTTGAGCACAATTATTACTCTCCTCTCACAGACGAAAGTTCGTGTTTTGCACACTATTATGTTATAAAATCACAGAATCTACTGTGTTGGAATGGACCCTCAAGGATCATCAAGACCAGCTCCTGGCCCTGTGCAGAACCATCCTCAAGAATCACACCACATGCCTGAGAGCACTCTCCACACACATCTTGAGCTCTGTTAGGTTTGGTGCTGTGACTGTTTTCCTGGGGAGCCTGTCCAGTGCCCATCAACCTCTGGATGAAGAGCCTTTTACTAAAATTCAACCTAAAACTCTTCATGACAAAACTTCAGGCCATTCCCTCAGGTCCTGTCACTGATCACCACAAAAAGATCAGTGCCTGCCCTTCCTCTTCCCCTCACAAGGAAGTTGCAGACTGCAATGAGGTTTCCCTATGGTCTCTTCTCTGAGGAGACCAAGTGACCTCAGCCACTCCTTTCACGGCTTCCTCTCAAGGCCCTTCATCATCTTTGCTGCTCTGCTTTGGATGTTCTCCAGCAGTTTATATCCTTATATTTTGGCACCCAGACCTGCCCCCAGCACTCGAGGTGAGGCTGTCCCAGTGCAGAGCAGAGTGGAACAATCCCCTCCCTTGCCCGCCCAGTGACGCTGTGCCTGATGCCCCCAGGACACGCCTGGCCCTCTTGGCTGCCAGGGCACTGCTGACTTGTATTTGAATTTCTGTCAACCAGGACCCCTGGGTCCCTTTTGGCAACACTGCCTTCCAGCATCTCTGAGGCAAGCCCTTTGCACTGCTATAAATATCATCACTGATTTGTGATTTCTTTCCTTAAAACTGTTTAAAAGATTATTTAAAAGAGTTGATTATAAATAAAAAGTTTACAGTCCTAAAAAAGACCAAAAGATCAAAATAAGGTCAGTTCAACAATCTGGAATTTTTTTGTTTTCTTTTAGAAACTTATTACTCAGAGTAATATTTTCAATGAAATAAATGACATTATGGTTTTTAAAATAAGTGAAAAGTCTCCATTAAAGTATATATTAAAAGAATATGTTTTGCTTCAATATTTTTCAATCTAGTTTAAATTTTTCCATTTATTTAGTTCAATTTTTCAATTTATTTTCCATAGTTTAGGCTGAGGTTCTGGCCATTTGCAACAGAAAGTCACATAAATGAAGAGGAAAGCCAGACATCTCTATATGTGAAACAAAAACAAAAAATAAAAATTGAAAAATCAAAACAAAACCTTACTATCAATACCAGAGCTCTATTTCTTTCAGTTTGTCCAAAGAAAATATTTAACTGATTTTAAAATTAATATTTTCAGAAAAGCTCTAAGGAGCAACTGCTTGTATATACCCCTTTGTAACATTCATAGCTTCTTCATTTAGGCTTAGAGGTAGTAATAATATCTCAAAATATGGTATCTTTGTACCTTATGTATTGTATTTCACACATTAGGTCAGACCAAAGTTTCAGTTAACATAATAGCTTCTCTTCCTCTGTAAAAGCAGACAGTGATACTTCTCTGGCACAACCTCACAGCTTTAAGCTGTCTGAATTCTTGAGTCAGAATTGATATCTTTGTGCTTAATAGCCCTTGATGTATTTGTCTTTCATGAATTCATCTAATTTACATCACTTCCATATCTACATCCATCTTTGGGACCACAATGACTTCATAAATATCTTGTCAAAATTCTTCAGTGTCATGGTGACCTTAAAAATATTCAATCATAATCACTGGTGTCAAAAAAACACAACCTCATAAATATTTTTTCAAAATCTCCTTATCACTCACTGTCAAAACAGCATTGTTACTTACCACATTCACACTCTAATCCAATAAATTACCATATGACAAAAACTTGTTTTTGTCCAGTAAAATGAGTAGAATTTGATGTTACATTTATAACCTTATTCTCCCATCTCTCCCTTTCATAAATGTGTTCTCAAGTTAGCACATTTAGATTACAAAATCCTTATATTTATCAAAGGAAATTAAAGTAAAATTACATACTCAACATGGACATTGAAGTAACATATCTCCCACTACGTGATAAGGCACTACTGCTCAGTCTCTCTGAAGCTGTCTTCTCCAGAATGAACCAGCCCAAATTCCTCTGCCTCTCCTCATGGGGCAAGTACTCCAACACCAAGCCCTTATGGTAGCCCTATGCTGAACTCTGTCCAGTTAACTGTTTGACTGATACTGGGAGCTCAAAACTGGATGCAGTATTGGAGGCACTGTCCCATGTGTGCTGTGCAGAGGAGCATAATCTAGTCCTTCATTCAGCATACTGTCTGCCAGAGCCCCGGGGACTTTTCTGCAGAGTTGCTCCCCAGTCAGTCAAGACACAGCCTGTACACATTGCAAGGGTCCAGTGATTTGCATCTGACCTTTCTGAATTTTATGAGCTTCCAATTTGCCTTTTCCTCCAGGCTGTCTAGGCCCCTCTGGATGGCAGCACGACCCTTCCACATACCAGAGGCTTCCTCCAACTTGGAGCCATCAGCAGATCTGGTGAATATGCTCCATAACCTCCTCCACTGATAAAGATGTTAAGCAGGACAGCTCCCAGGACAGATGCCTGCATTACTGCATATGTTACAGGCCTTCAGTAGACTATGATCCATTAACCAAGACCCTCTGAACACACTCATTGGACCAGTTTTAATCCACATAGTTGTTCCCCCACCCAGACAGTTGTGCTCTAACTTGGATACAAGGCTACTGTGTGGGTCAGTGCTGAAAGTATTGCTGAAATGAAGGTGAATGGCATCCCCTGCATCTCTTGAAGGTTGGGTGAAACATTTGCTTTCCCCAGTTGCCCAGGAACTTTCCTGATCTTCATGACCTTTTCCAAGATGTCAGAAAGCAGCCTTGCAAGAATCATTTCTCTCAGCTTCCCTGAATACAGCATGTGGATTGGTTTGGGTCAAATACCTGATCTTAATCCGTTGCTGTGTATTCTTCCCCTTGAACTCTGCTTCTAAGTAAATACAGATGCCTCAGACACCTTACTGGTGAGGAGACAAAGGGGCAAGGAGTACATGATGCTTATCTGTGCCTGGCTGTCACTGTGTCTACTCTGATGCTGTCTTGTTTTCAACTTGAAATTAAAACAGAATCTTGAAATCTGTTACACCTGAGATTATCTTCTCTGGACTACCTAATGTTGAATCACATGTCAAATTATTTAACACCTATTGAGAGTACATAGATTCATTAAAAAAAGAAAATATTTTCATCTCTAATGCTGGATATCCCTGATTTGTTTAGGACTGAAGTTTATTTGGACTTTTCAAAACTTAAAGATTAATAATGAAATATAGCTTTTATTAAGAGAGAATTAATCTTATTTCATTACAGACTTTTTCTGTGAACGCTTTTAGTGTAATTTATTTCCTTGTGAAAAAGCTTTTTGAGAAGCAATTAAGAATTCATCTATGTTCACTTGGCCTTTAGTGCTTTGTAGCTACAAAATCTGTTTTCTCATATGATTTCTTCTGAGTGCAATATTGCAACAATTTTTTTCCACTCGTGTCAGCAGCCCCAGGATAGACCAAATTTCTTCAATGCTACCTTCCCTATTAATTTCACAGTTAGGAGAAAGGTACTGGTTGTCCTGAAAAATAACACTTAAAAATCTCTGAACATTCATTCAGCTTTGATACTGAAGTGATTTGAAAGGTGAAAAATGTTTGGTTGAGAAGTTCCCATTAGGCAGAGGGGAATGCATAAACATGTTGTCATGCTCCATTATAAATTAGCCTGTTTAATTCTTTTGTGTATTCACAGATGCTGGCTAGTAAGTAATCTAGGAGCCTATTGGAGAACTGAGGCATCACTAAGCACCATTATTTACTGTAATTTGTGATAAACTTCAGGGTTCTCTGTGCTATCCAGACTGGTAAACTCACTTTCCCAATCACCTTGGTAAAATCATCATTCTTCAGGTTATTTTCAGATAGCCAAGGTCTTGTGCTGTAGTTCAGCAGAACCTGGTAATGTCCCTGGTGCAGCCCACAGGATTACGTCTCTACAGTAAGAAGTTCTGTAATCAGAAAACTGTGGAACAATCTCAAATAGATGTGAAATCACAGCTTCAGGGTGGATTTTGAGATTTAGCCCCTCAGCCTCCAGCTTTGTAGGTGTGACTGCTCTGCTGTGTGCAGTCTCACAGTGTGGGGGGCAAGGATATTAACTACCATTCTAGTCTAGGACTGTACCTAAACAAACCCTTATCATAAATGTGGAGCTCTGACACTACAATGATTCTCCAGAAGGGCTGACTTACAATAAAGTCTCTCCACCAGCTTTTAATGTATTCAGAATTATTATTGACCTCCCCCATGGGTCTGGCTTTGAAGATCCCTAGAAGAAAATTCAGAAGTTGATCTTCTGGGATAAACTTGCCTAAATGATTTGTGGGATCTTCTACTGAGATGATGGGTGTCTGCTTTTCCCTTTTAGACATTAGGATTCAGTTGTTTAAAGACAATTTAGAGCGATAAAGGCTTTTATGCAGTGTATCAAGCTGTCAGTTTAATCTGAGCAAAGGGAAACTTGTCACCGCGAGGGAAGGAAAAGGGATTAGATCTGGGGTTGAATTGCTAAAATCAGAGTAATGTTGTAAGTGTGATGGACCTCCTCATCTGCTGGGTTGAGCCTCCCAGCCCATGTGGTAATGGAGACTGGGACTTGGGTTCAGTAAGCAGAAGGCTTTGGAATCTCAGGTTAAAGCATGCAAAAAAAAAAGCAGAGCTGACAGTTAATAAGACATATAAGCCATTCATATAAATGAATTAAATGAAAAACAAATAAAGAGAAAAAGAAACAAAAAACAATCAAACAAAAAACAAAAAACCCCCAGTTTGTTATTACAACTAGTAAGATGAAAAAAAATAGAGAGGTCCATGAAGTAATGTTATCTTGAAAGATTTTTCCTTTAACTGAGCTTGTACTTTGTCAAATATGTCTAATATCCAATATAAGATTGTCTTTCCTCAGTTTAAGCCTGTTACTACTTTTCTGTTCTCCAATTAATGAGTTTTCTAGAGCTATCCCTGTAAGTATTTCCAAGAATAGTTATCACATCTTCTGTCAGTTATCATTTTGGCAGTATAGTCTTGATTTTCTTATAGTTTCTACCTCAAGGGTTTTATATTCTAAAACTGTTAACTCCTTTTCTCCCTGTACAGCAATGCTAGCTGCTGATTCAGTATAAAATTTTACTTCAGCGCTGAAATAGAGCATGATAATTATTTCTGTACTTTATATTCACTTCTATTAATACTAGCCATTTTGGCAGAACTTTTTCTGCAGTAGTTACAGAATTAACTCATACTTGGTTCTTAATCCAGTTTAATTTCTGCCAGCTGAAACAACTGCATCTTCTTCTTGAACCACTTGCATTTTGAAAAATAAATCACTAAACTTGTCTATCATCACTTTATTAAAAAAAAAAAAAAAAAAACCGAAAAAAGAATGATTGCTATGCAACTACTTGTTCAGGCAATGAGCAGCAACAGACATTTTTTAAGGGGTAAGACCACTAATCTTTGCTGCAATGGATCAGTAATAAATGCTTTGAGTCCAGTACTAAATGATGTGTAGCCACAATTATTGTCAGTAGAACATGGGAAGTTGACCTCACTGTTCCTAACTCAGTTACTCAAGGTGTGAACATCTATCATTGTCCAAACTTCCCACTCCCTGGAGGGGCATAAATATGTTGAGTTCAAAATAAGGCATGGCTGTGTTTAATTCTAGGTTAGCCACACACAGGGAATGAAGAGTCCTAACCTATTTCCCCACATAGCTGTCCCAAGAATATGCACAGCCTAGCTTCAGAATTCTCGGGAACTATTGCTTGAGTTGTGTTTGAATTTAACCTCTTCAAGAAAGCTGAGATCGATGTGTTAATTCTAAAATGAAGTGCAAATAAACTGTTTGAAACTGTGTGAAACAAATAGGTGTCAATGAAATATGAGCGGAATCTGAGTGCATGGGCAATACAGCTATTTATTGACTATAACCTCCAGTGTCCTTTCTAGAAAAGGGAAAATTACTATGAATATTTTTAATTTAACTTTACAACTTTACAATGAACTAAAAAAGGAAGAAAATTTAATCCAGAATCCATATAACAAGTAATTAGTTTTCTTGTGCAGGGACAGGACTTTAAATTCACAAAGTTAATTAGCTATTTCATTATTCCATAATGTTGTCTGTGCTTATTAGGCTCATAAACAAGACTTTCTATTAGAAATTGATGTGTGTTGAAATAGCTGCATAACAGAAGTGGACCACACTAGATAAGTGACGATCCAAATCACAGGTACAGCTAACCCATGTATGCAGATGTCTTCATGATAAAACTAATTCATTTCTAGAACTTCAAGGTTGTTAGAAAAACAAATAATGTCACAAAGAAGCCAAGGAATGGAATCACTATTAAAAGTTGTAATACAAAATGGTTAAAAAAAATTTAAAAGGCACAAACTAAAAAATGAACACTTAAGCACTCAGTGATTGACAGGTCATACTTTGAATGCAAATTCATATCATGTTTTAAATGAAACCCATATTATTTTCCATTTACATGTCTCCATTGAAAGGGCTTAGTGTATTTTTTGATCTGCTTCTTAAAATTCACTAAATGCCTATATCCTGAAGAATCTGGTTACTTGATCCTCCCTATATCACAAGTATTTTATTTTAATAGTCCTTCAAATGCACATTGTTAGGATTCGGCCACTGATGAAGTGCACTATTGCTTTCCTTGCATTTGCACCAAGAAACTTGTTCTTTTCCTTTCATTTTGCACCAAGTAACTGTCAGACAAACATCAGAGCTAGTTGTGGTAGCAGAGACAAGAACCATTACTCTGCTTTGCCAACTTAACACACAAAGCTAGAGAATTATATTTCTGCTGATGCTCTTCCCTCTCAGTCCATAAATCATAGACTCATAGAATAGTTTGAGTTGGAAGGAACCTTTTAAAGGTCACATAGTCTAACCCCCCTGCAAAGAACAGAGACATCTTTAACTGGATCAGACTGCAGAGCCCCATCTGACCTGGCCTTGAACATTTACAAAGATGGGGCATCTGTCTCTTTTCTGGGCAACCTGTGCCAATGTTCGCCATCCTCATTGCCAAAAGTATATGTAATCTAAACTGACCCTCCTTCAGTTTCAAACCATTGCTCCTTGTCCTATCACACCAGACTCTGCTAAAATGTTTGTCTCCATCTGTCTTATACGTCCTCTTCAGGTACTGAAAAGCCAGAATGAGGTCTGTCTGGAGTCTTCTATTCTCCAGGATGAAAACCCCCAACTCTCCCAGCCTTTCCTCATGGGACAGGTTGTGCTCCTTTCTAAACAGCGCACCAATTTTAGCAAGAAGGTTACACAGTGTGTTCTATTATTGTAAAGTTTTAGGATGCTCTGTTCTCACCAAGACATGAGGGTGAGTAGGACTTGGAATCCAGGTCTCCAAGCTGCACTGAAGAAAGCTGCACAGAATCTGGTTCTTATAAACAGAGCAGAAAGAAGGCACTGACAAAATTTCTTCTTGCAATGCTTTAGAAACAAACCAGTAGCTTTGATTAATCCTTTATAAATATAGCTACTAGAAAAATTGTCAGTTTCTATACAAAATTATTACTGTCACATAGATGTAAGATATCATTTCAACTCTAAAAAAGTGGGGAGGGTTGCTACATCCAGTGCTTTGTTTGGACTTTATAATCATCAAAGGTCTTTATTGGATTTGTGTGCACTAACATATTTCTCAAAACAAAGGACAGTTATTTTAACAATAACCTTAGAAATCTTTTGCACAACCAGCAACCGACTAAAAAAAAAACCATGAGGTGGCTGTAAGAGTAAAGTCATGATGTCTGTATATACTGTTTTTTTCACAGCTTCAGAGAAATAAAAAAGATTCTTAACACAAGCATGAGAGACCACATCAAATTGGCAGCCCAGATTGGCCCCATCTATTAAACAGAATTGTAATACTCAAAATTCACATACAGTACAGTCCTACATGCACGATAATAGGTGCTCTTTGTACTGTTGAAATGGCTCAAGGAACACTTAGAATTGCATCCTACAGGCAGCTGAATTTACTTTTTTATTTTTCCTTTGATGAAACAGGTGTTTTCCTCCCACAGTGTGTGAATATCTTTAATGGCAGAGAGCTATCATAACATCACATTTTGTTTTCTATTAAAAGAAGGGTATCATACACAAAGCTAGGCAGCAGAATCAGGGGCTGAGCCTACACCTGCTGATCTTGCCAGGCAGCAAATTTCCTTGCATGATGTAGTTCAAACATTCATGATACAAAGCTAAGGGTAGAGGGAGAGCTGCTATCGCACTGCAACTTGTTTGGAAAATTACAGCTGAGTGCGGACACTTCCTGCTGCAATGGCTGCGATAAGCAGGCTCGTTAAGATATCCAAAGAAATCTGGTATCTGTACACCTGTTATCCCACTGACAGTCAACACAAGAAGAAACAAAGGAATATTACAATTGCTGCTGAGCAAATACTGTGTTACTTAACATGGCAAGTCATTATACGTAAGATTTCAGTGATTCAGTGTTAGTAGACTCAAAGATCTCATTGTTAAAAGGGTCATATGCTTCAGGCTGAAATTCAGTTGATTTTTATACCTGAATGGTGTTACATTACAATGTTCTTTTCTTATTTTCTAGCAGACAAGAAATGTCTTCTGAGAGCACATATAAATCTACGAACTTTAAAAAAGATACTCTGCACATTTTAATCCATAGTATAAAATATTACTTGTTTTGTGTCCAGGAGTCTTGACTTGTGAATTATTGGTGAATGTGTGTGTCAGCTCCTTCCTTATTTAGTAGCAATGTCTGGACATGAAAGCATATTAACTGCAGATTAGTTGACAAAGCAGTTATTAAAATGTGTGTTTTCCTTATTGCCTAGCTTTTTGTACCAGATATAGATGAGGATAAACAGATAGTAAAGTTAAAAGACACTAAGTTATCAGGATGAATTTTAGAAAGCAAAAAAGGTCCCTATCACACAGGAAAAAATTTTTACATAGTTTACCTTAAAGTTTATTGTTAAAGAATATTTAGATAAGAATCAGTGTTTTTTTCCTTTCTCAAATGATTTTGTATGTGTACATAACTAAATATATGCATGTTTCATATGGATGTATATGTATGTCAATAGATAAGCATCCGAAACACATATACACATGCATATTCCCACATTTCTTATATGCTGTTATTGCATCTGGGCTGCTGCTGCTTCTTTTTTAAACTTCCTTGTCAAAACACATTGTAGTGCACAGGTACCCTTCAGCTTTGGTAAAGCACTAGAAATTTGATCCTACTAGCAGTGCTATACTTGCTTATTTATAATTGAAGGAAAAAGCTGCCTCTGTTAGCAGCTGTTTCCTAACACATTTGAAGCAGCAGGTCTCCTTTGACAATTGTAGTTCAGCTTAATTAGGCACCAAGTCCAGAACAGGCATTGGGGATCACTTGTGTAGAATCAGGAGATGTGAAAGGCTGAAGTCACAGAGGATACAAACAACTTCACCAAGGGAGCAAGCTCAGATAAGTTCTAGCTTGCAACTAAAACCCATGGCCAAATCTCACCAACAATGAGGATGCCCACACCAGCAGCCCACCACCACTTTACAGGTTGTGGGCTCTGTTCCTGCTGCTGTGGGCTTTGTTACTGCTCAGCCACTGACCCAAATTGCATGCACACACACGTCCCATCTGGAGGGGTCTTTCTCAGGGGTACCCAGAAGGTGGATTTGGAGAACCCCAAAAGATAAGGGGCTATTGTGCATGTCTCAAACACTGGATGGCTGTGGAACCAACCAAGGACTGCTGGCAAAAACAGACAAGAATTATTGGTAATAACCAAGGAATGTTGGTGTCAACATGCTGTGAGAAATAACAAATTATTCCTGGAGAAGGGGGTCCATGTGGAGATAGGACAGCATTTTTCTGAGACAAACATCCTTGTTATAGTTCCTGGAAATAAGCACAACACAGTACAGCACAAGTGCAGGAAGAAGGCCGAGAAGTAGGCATGGACTACAAGGAGGGTTTAAAGCCACCAAGGACCCCCAAAGCCCTCAGACCGATTTCCAGAAAGTCTGGCAAGAATGGACTGCACATGCATAGTTTGCATAGAAAGTTTGCCCTGTGTTTGGGGCATCCCCCAAGGGCAGGTGGCATTCCAAAGACCCCAAACATCCCATCAGCTGGACTGATGCATCTGGATACAGGCTGAAACCAGGTGAAATCATCTGGGTCAATGTTGAAAACAGCACTGATGGTTCTCTCCTTTTCTTTTCTTTTC
>VXAC01002387.1:21535-41087 GCA_013399225.1 Rhipidura dahli
AAAGAAAAAAAAAAAAAAAAAAAAAAAAAAAAAAAAAAAAAAAAAAGAGAAGCCAGGTGAAGAGTGACTTCTTGAAGAGTGATAAAAGAACTGCAGGGAAGCTTCTAATTAGCAGCAGAAAAGAAGGAGGAATGTTGGAATATTTGGTCATCACAACTTTTTACATTGACATATTTTATATAATAATTATGTGATATACAGTTGTATCAATAAAATTTACATTTTATAAGTGTATGCATACATATTTATTATTTCACTACCACCAAAAAGAAGATATTAAGAATTTGTTTTATGATCCATAAAGGACATATGCCAACAGCAAAATGATTCTCAGAAATTCAAGATTTCAAATTACTAACTAAGCAGCCAAGTGGATGCTTAGTTTTTATTTCAGTGATATGAGACATGACACAAAATGTTTTTGACAGAAAGAGTCTCTCTCCAGAAGTAAGAAATTTTACAGAGCATGCCATGTGGGACCATGACAGGGATGAAAGGAAGCTCTCCATACCAATGAACCCAGGGCACAGCATTGGGAAAGTCTGACGGCCATTTAACCTTATGCAGCTATCAAATGTAATACATGTAATTTTTTATTATGTCAGATAAAACCTACTCCCAGTCCATTGCAGATGGATGCTATTTAATGGTCAGTTTCCTATTTGTCATCATTTTTGCTGCTGCTACTGTGTAAAATGTAATGATAATCCCATTGCAGAGCACAGCGATGCTGCACATAGATGAGATTATCTGGGTCAATATAAGTGTTGTTCCTGTGCTAGTGATACTGTGGCACTGCTGACTTAAAATAAAACTCTGTATTGTTTAATTGTACTGTAAATAATGAGATTAGCTCAGTTGGTCAGAACATGGTGCTAATAAAGGCCAAGGTTGCAGGTTCAATCCCCGTGTAGGCCATTCGCTTAGAAGGTTTTTTTTGTTTTTTTTTTTTTCTGGTTTTTTTTTTTTGGTGGTCCTCGTGGGCCCCTTCCAACTCAGAACATTCTGTGATGCTGTGAAACGTGAACAGCCTTATGTACAGATTTGTTCTTCACATCTAAACAGATGCACAGCATGGCTTCTAGTCCTCTGATATATCAATTTTCATAAAGACTCAAACAAAAACTCTGGGTAAACCACATATAGAGAATTTATCATAGGGTTATGGAGTTGTCCTAGACTGCAGTATGGGAAAACAGAAAAGAGAGCATGGCAAATATGAACTCTAAAAGGATTACATGTTGTGCAGTTCAGTCAGTGATTAATATATATTTTATTTGGAGCACATAATATACAGAAAGAACAGTAAGGTACTTCCTTTTTAATTGAAAGAGATTTCTGCAAAGTTTCAGGCCAGAATATAATTTTTACACCACTTTGGGTGGACTTTTTTCTTCCCTTTTCTTCTTACTCTGTCCACTTACCAGAGGAAGTCACTTTTCAATTACACATGAGGCCGAGGTTTTAAAATTAACAAAACCAGAACATAGAGCATTTTAATGGAGGTAAATTCAGGCAGATAGTGTTGTTTTCTTTCTAAAAATTATAAATTTCACATTAAATTGGATATCCAGTATAATGTGTTAATGCTTGCTAAGTCAATGAATAGATCTCTCTGAAGTAAATTTATCATACCTAGACAGGCAGAATTCTATCTGCAGTTTATAAAGCATAGAGACATTTCTCAAGATATCAAGTACATCTATAAAAACTGATCTGTGAAATAAATAATTTGCAGATATAAGCTATGTTGAAAGTCTTCATTAACATTGCAAAGTCTAGCTGTTGACATTTAGGGTAGGACTGAATCAGAGTTTAATACACAACTGTTTAACTGAAGATCACATTTTCCATAATCCCAAATTATAGATTTCTGAGATATATATCTGGAAATGTACTCTGGTGAGATACTGGTACTATTTACTGGTCACACAGTAAATATTCAAGAATAATTACTTTTCCTGTGTGTCTTGAAATCTTTATTGTTTTTTAGCAGTGTCCATTTTGCTTGTTTTAATGATTCACCAAAGTAATTATTACTTGGTACTTCTTGTCTCATGAGCCTTGCATTTACAGCCCATCCCTCTTTGAATTTTGGCAATGACAAGTCATGGTAATAGAACTGCCTGTTCTAACGTCTAAACTTTGGATTGCTTTGTTTATTTTCAAGTTAAATATAGCTAAAGTTGTTAAATAGTTGTGGGCTTCATGTTTGCATT
This sequence comes from Rhipidura dahli, assembly GCA_013399225.1. Taxonomy (NCBI): domain Eukaryota; kingdom Metazoa; phylum Chordata; class Aves; order Passeriformes; family Rhipiduridae; genus Rhipidura; species Rhipidura dahli. The sequence continues at coordinate 23,755 of VXAC01002387.1, forward strand.
CATTATTCCCCTATCATAACCATCTTGCACTCATACCTAAGAGTCATTAAATATCAGTACTTAATAGAACACTCTAAACTCTTCTGCAGTGGAAGGTATATATAATCAAACACCTGACAGTGATAGAGATAAGCATGCATTTGTTGTGATATCTGGATTATTAGAGGTAATGATTTTTAAACTTAGTTTCATATTGAAGTGAAATATCCCAATGCATCAGTACTAATTTTGGCATTAATTTTCAATATTTTTTATAAATCTTACCAGTCTCAGGGAGGGATTTTCTTATAAACTCTCTTATCTATACTCCTAATCTGGTCCTTCTGTATGGGAGGAGACTGATTAAAGTCCTCAGAACCACATTATTATGTCACTGCAAATTAAGTTCTTCATCTGCTTTACAATCTTGAAAATTGTCCCAGCTGATAAGAAACAAAATAACTCATCTAGAAAAGCCATCTTAACAAAACTGAATCACTCCATTATTACAGATACCTTCATCTTCTGGCTCCTCATCTGCTCTGTCTCAACACTTGTTTATAAATTCACCAGAGTGTAAACTAAAATTTACTGTAACTATATAGCACAGAGCCTAAAGATCTCTGGGTGTCTCACCAGTGAAACCAGTAAAATAGAAGAAATGAGACCTACCCTGGGAGTACAAAAACAGGTCATGTAGAAACTTCACCACTGGTGTCAGAGAAGTTCATGGTCTCTTTAAGAGAGACAACTGAAATATGAAGATCTAGAGTGAAATTGTGGCTCCAGTGAAGGCCATGCTTTATTTTTTTACTCTCTTATTTTGGTAATAGTGTAACTCACAGAACATCTGTGTATAAAATTAACTTTAGAAAATGGCATATAATTTTCTTTTCCTCTGTTCTGCAATGGCTTTATTACTGTATTTACAAGTAGTATGACAGAACATTCTTGTTTTCATCCTTGGCTTTGTAAAAGAGCTACTCCTTTTTTCCTTTCAAGCTTATGAATCTGATAGCTGTGTGTCAGTTTTGCAAACCTGACAGATGTGTTCTGTCAAGGGAGGAGATCAAAGGGAAAGCTGGTGGGCCTGAAAGTTTTGGCTGTGACAGGATGAGCTCGTCACAGAGGACTGTGCTGCCAAGTGCTGCTGCCAGGGCACAGCAAGAGCCAGCTGCTGGCTCAGGGATGGGCAGCCAGGAGCTGAGGGGACCCCTGTGCTGGCTGTGCTCCCACAGACAGGGCATCCTCCCCAGGCTGTGAACGTGGCAGGCAGAATGCAGTGCTGGTAAGAGGACCCCTCATCAGCCCCAGACACGGCAGGGAACCGAGTCCAGATAAATTCCTGTCAGGAGCAGTTGGTGATGGGACCAAGACCTTTCTGCTTTTAATTTTTTTCTTTAGTTTCTTTTCTCCTTACTTTTTCTACCCGCTGCAAATCTAACAAGGTGAACACAGGTTGTCTAATTTCTTCTGTGGATGGCATCCTGCATACATATCTATGAATAACACTTAAGAGGACAAAATGCTGAAAGTCTTCTTCATACTTAAGGGAAAGACAATTAAATGCTCTATTGGATATGCTGAGTTCTCAGGTGGCCCCCTAAACAATGTTTTCTTAAACAGAGCTCCAGCTGTCTGAATCTACAAATCAGCACATAAGATTTTCATTTATATCTTCAGACTTTTACAGATACAATTCTGAAAACAAAATGCTAATTTACTTGCACAGCCACACGCCACAGAGGAAAATTCTGTATAGCACTGAAAACAGAGGAAGTTTTGTTCAGTGGAGATGGGATTTCATACTTACTTTTTCACTGTTCTAACAGGTTTATCCATGAATGTCACAGAGGAATTTGGAAAGACTGATCAACACCTCCTTTGGGAGCTGAAATAAATGGAGAACACTAACAGAAACTTTCGCATTTCAAAGGAGGTTCTTGAGACCAAGCTGGTTGCACAGAAATATAACAGGGACTCTTTCCTTATTTTATCTAGCTTAGTACATTGCTTTTGAGATTAATTTCTCTCCTACTTATGCTCCATGTATTTGTCCATCAAATTTGCTCAGTTATTAACCATTCATTTGCTATTCTGTAACTTACTATGTTAATTCATTTTACAAGACAGCATGCAGGGACTCTTTCTTCTCTGTTCAAATAAAGCATGAAGCTTTATGCTAACCTTCATAAATCATGCTGAATTTGTCACAAATATTTATCCCCTCAGTTAAAGAGGTATCTACACAATTGTCAAGTTAGCAATATGGTTCATTAGCTTACTTTTTTTTTTACTGATTTTTCAGCCTGTACTTCTATGGGATTTGTGATCTGTACAGTTTACATTGCAGACCTAATTGTGTCAAAATAAGATTAGTAGAAGTTGTTCAGTTATTTTCATTGGTTTATCAGTTTTAATGGCATCCTACTGAGTGAAAAGTTTTCAAGAATGCCACATAATCATAATGAAACAATCTTGCCTCAACACATGATAATCCATTGTATTGAAGAGTGCCACAGAAATTTCGTTTAATGTTATCATCATGTTATTAGAAACATCCTGAAAAGTAGATATTTAGTTAGTGAATTTATCAGTTAGAAAAAAAATAAGTGAATATAACATTCTTAGCCTGTGAACGTGAAAACAAAATACTAGCTTTGTCTCACTAAAACCAATATATACTAATAAAGTTGGACCAAAACCAAAATGTGACATAATGCTTTTCAGTGACATTTAAGAGCTTATGGACTAAAAGAAAGCTTCTTCTTAAAGAAACTGGGTACTTTGCCACATATATCTCATTAATTTTCAATGGGCTTTTTGGAAAATTAGGTCACTAAGTTACGACTATAAGCAGTATTAATTTTCATATATCTTAATCCCAGTACCTGAATGCCTAAAGGTACATTCATAAATCATCAGTTTCTAGGTTGATTTTCCACTCTGTAATTTAATGGAAGCGCAGGTCAACCCCAACACTTCTAAAAATGCAGCCCATGTTTAGTTAGAACTCTGTATCTCAATGGAAAGCCTAAAATAGGCATTCCAAACTGACAACACTGGTTTCATTTACCTCATTTAATAGTTTGTTGTCACCAAATACTTCAATAATTTTTCTTTGATTTTGCCAACCTACCAACTGTTGAACAAAATACCCAGAAACAGAATGTGCACACTATTAGCATTTTGGATTCACGCAGATTTTAGGCCAATGGAGGACACAAATAAAATTGAAATCAAAATTGTTCATTCCTTTCCCCTCATTAAGGACTCTTCCTTTGCTTACTCGGGTCAATGCTATCTGAAAGAGTCCTTCTGGGATACAGAAATCCCAGAAACTTATGTGGAAAACTGCTCACTGAAACTACTCTATGGAAACTAATAGAAAAGTCCAAAACATCATTATCCAAACAAGAGAGTCTAATAATTACAAATACTCACAAATACAAATAAAATAATTGTAGCAAAGAAAAGTTCTGTTTATACAGAACAGACAGACAAAAATACCAAGCAACTTGTGACTGGGGAGAAAAGATCACAGATCCTTGTGAGACACCACTTTTAGCAAAGGAGTCATTCATCCCAAGAAAATTTTGAGTGCACTGGATCACTATGCTTGAGATGGTATTTATACCTCTTCTCTTTAATGTGTTTAAAATACATTTTAGCTAGTTACACTTTTCCCTGCTGGAAAAATCATCTATGGATGTTCCTAAAATCATTTATGGATAGTGGCTCCCACAAAAAAATATGGATATTACATAAAATATCTTAATATGTGGCATTTACTGCTGACCTGGCTATTATAACTCCATAACCCAGGTTTGTTCACTTCTGTTTTGTTTGCTTGGCTTTTCCCAATTTAAGAATCTTCAGATGGTGAGAGAGGCACGTGTTGCAACAAACCCCCTCCAAATGGAAGCAGAATTCTGGTCCAGCCGCTGCAGAATTCAGTCTCATTATTTTAATCACTGTGCAGCATTTGCAGCTGGAAAGGAAAAGGGCTGCTTCGAATGGCTCCATCTGGCAAGCTGTCTGTCATCTTAATGGACGTGACTTCCAAGTCTTCCCACAACTGTGGCCATGCTTGGATTCATCCCCCTCAGCACAATACTTAAAAAGAGCATTTTGAAAAAACAAGAGTGGAATGAACTACCAAGCTTGGCCTTCAGGGTTAATAGCTATTTCCCTTATTAAAATGCTCAGGAAGCATTTTTTTTCCCAGGCTTTCTGTGGTTATTAGCTTTTTGTATTGTTTTGGGGCTTTCTCCCCCCTTTATTTTGCCCTCCGTTAGTTATCAGTTTCCATCATCAAGAGTGATTCCTGTTTTAAAGCAGTAACAGGAGTAAAGTAAGGTATGGACTGTGTTATCATCACCTCAAAATTTATAGAAGGATCTAGCCCTGGAATGGGGATTTCTCATGCAGAGCTCCAGGAAAGGAACAACTCAGTGGAGCTCAGTGGTGCTGCCCTCCCTCCTGGGAAACTGCACCATCCCCCAGGACTTGGTCAAAACCTGAGCAGGATACAAGACATAATCACCTGGCTTTATGTTCTTCTAGATTTAGAAAACTGAGGGGAGGGAGAGGAATTTGTGATTAAGATATTTTTGGCACCCCAAACAGGAAGTTTGGCACTTGTCGAACTAAAACTGTGTTACTTGTGTAAAGTCAAGTAATTTATGCATATTTCATATATGTGCATGCTTAATAATTTGAGGAGAGTTAAACATTAAGAGAACACAGAAAAGTCTAGCCTAAATAAATATTGATTTAGAAGATAGAAATCAGTGTTTTAAAAAGAAGAAGAAACCCCAAAAGGACAGGGGAAAAAAAAAAAAAGACATGGCTGTAATGACCTATTTTCATAAAGCACACCCTTTGCAAGTGAAGTGATAACTGAGCAATAATTGGTTTTATAATATCTACACCTCAGCTGTAGGCAGCTGATCCATGCTGTGAATGAGACTGCAATTATAAATCAGATTCTAGTTCCTAGCTGCCAATAAATCAGATAATTTACAAACATTTAAGCCTCACATTTTTGTTTTACACATGTACATGACCACATTCAATTTTTAGCTTCAGTAGATCATTTGCAAATGAATTTTAGGCTGATAATGGAGCTTCGTAAAACAAATATTTGCAATAATTTAACTTACATTAAAGTATTTTTATTCATCCCATTTGCCATCGCTCTTGTTTTACATTTTCTCTGTGCATTCGCTTTCCTAAGATTAATAAAATTAATATTTTTTGAAAATTGCAGTGTCCCTGTAATTACCTTGGATACAAATTGCACATATTTCACTGCCTTCATTAAGCCAGTAGTCATATGTGGCTCAGAAGATTAGCAATTAAGTTGTTAATGGACAGTTTACTCTACTTTTCCAGTCTGCCTTTGAATTTTTTTACCAACCCCTCATAGCTTCTTGAAGCAGTAGTAGCCTTTGCATACTGATACATCCCTTCTTCCCTGGCTGAAAGAATCACCTACACAGAGTCTCAGAAAACTCACAGTCTTATAAATCAGCATCAAATTGCACAGAAATTAGTTTATTTCAATGAAAAGCTTTCTTTATAACTAAATGTTGCTGCTTATATTAACGAAAACTGTAAATCTGTAAATCATAGTGTGGCTATTAACAATTAATGAAATACAAGAAGAATTTTATTCCCTACAGTATTAACGTAAAAGGGTATGTAGATTAAGCAATGATTCAGTCTAGATCCCTAGCAGGTAGACCACAAGTTCTTAATTTTACCAGCAGTTTTGAGAGAGGGATGTGGGAAGCCAGAAATAGGTAAAAGAGCAAATAGTAAATTCTGCTTGTGGTCTTCCCTCAAACCAGGGATCCAAACAAATTGTGTATTTCTTCAAAAGGTCGTATGACACAATGAATCAGAGACACAGCAGGTTTTGACTTCACACTCTGATGACCAAATCCAGATTTTTCCTACTCAGTTCAAGGCTTCTTTTGAAGACAACTAAATGAAAACATCTCTAAAGCATACAAAGACATTAGACAAATACTAGTTTAGTTATGGGAAATCTATCTATACATCCAGAGGCTTCAATTTGTTTTCTGGACCAACAAATGAACAGGAAAAATCATGTCAGGATAGAAAAAATAAAAACAAAACCAAAACATGTCAGAACATCATAAAAAATAATTTCTGTTTTGTACACTAATCCAGAAAGGAAAGCAAAACTTGGAGTCTTTAAAGTCTTTGGTTAAATTTAAATTAAATATCTTACATGAAGGTCTGTAAAAATCTGTGTGAAGTAGTCACTGTACGTGGCCATAAGAAGTCCATCAGATATATCAGATTAATTGTTTGTAAGTGTGGATTCTCTGGTGTATGGGAAACATGGAAGTAATTTTTACTGGGTGACCTGCTAAGATGCTGAAACATTCTCTCTTCTCAGTGTGAGCTTCAGTTTGCTGCTTTTTCAGCCCTTCTGAGGGTCTGCCCCTTCAACACCATGAGGATGCACTCTTGGACCAAGGATCTAGATGCCAAAATGAACACTGATGGAGTTGGAGGTTTTTTACTTCTAAAAGGCATTAGGCTTTCAAGCATTGAGCTGAACCCAGGCTAGGGCTGAAAAAAACAGCTGAAACTACCAGAACACAGCAACTTTTCCAGGGTGGTCTTGCTCCTTTCAAACATGTCCTGCCCAGCCATCAGAACAAAGACACCAACAGAACAGACTCAGCACCAACAGAACAGACAAATTTCCTTCTCCAGCTCTGTCTTCAGCAAAAAAATGCTTCACAACACCTTATTCTGTCAGTGCTATGGTTTATCCTCCTAGCCTCAAACCGTAGGACATGGCACAAAGCAAGAAGGGTGACCTCATGGGCTGTGTGTTGGGTTTGTAGAGCCAAGAAGAGCAGGGGTCAGACAGGCCTCCAGCTTTAGTGTGCGTGAGCCAGAGATGGGGAGAAGGATGGGGCAGGACTTTCTGCTCACAAGTGGTCATTGGATAACCCACTAGACATCAGATGTTTTCTCTCTACACCTTCTCTGACAATGATTAGATGCATAAAACATTCTAGGTCATTTCAAATACCCTGCAAAATCATATTCTTTTGATCTCTGATAAGCTATCAGTTAAGTATGCCCTGCCTACATCCCTGACAGATGAGTAAAGGAGGCAAAGACCCAAGAATTTTGAATGGTTTGAAAGGCTTTGCTTTTGTTTTGGCAGTCAGGATCCAAAACAGCCAAAGCTATTGAAGCTTTAGAATTTCATGAGATGCAAATTGTGAGCTTTGGTACACAGAAGGTTAACACTGTACTTCTTAACCCTGGAGTGATATATGAAAATATACAGTCAGTGACTTCAGGAAACCCATCTAAACCCTGAATGTACATTTTTCACTTCACCAACTACTCTGGTGGTAGCCAGTAGATCTAATTTCATCAAGCTTGTGCTCCTGACAGCAGTCACATCAAATTAAAGAATCTTCCAGACTTAGCTGGCACCTTCATCTAAGCCTTTATATCAAATAATATGCCTGTTGCCTTCATCATGCAATCCTTAATTACGCGAAAATCAGCAGACTGCTGCTTGCGCCAGCAAAGAAAATGAGGAAAGAATAGTGTTCTTTCCAGTGCACATGGCTGGACACCCTTCAGAGACATCTGATTTGATTGGTTGTAACAATATTCCATTGATGTTCTTTTTTTATATCTATAACTTAAGGCCCTTTTCCTAAAGAATTAGCTTATGCATGCACATATTAAAACCTGCATAATTTTTTTTTTCTTGGTGACAGAGATGCTGCGAATTTTAGTTCTGGTTTTTAAACAGATGCTACTTGGTGGATAAGTATGATGTGCCTCTAGGCTGACTATGTTTTGCTGAAAAAAAATATCAGGAGGATGGGTGAAGATTGTCTACTACAGAAGCATGCCATGTGTAAATCTCATGGGAGACTTACAAAATATCTTATCCTGGTCCCAAACAAAGATGTTCTAATTCCTTGGAATCACATACAGACCCCAAAGGGGATCAAGGCTCACACAGCAAGCTAGGTGATCCATCAACAACCTAATGACATTCCATTGACCCAGAAGAATTTCTAGAAGCAACAGATGCCTCTGGATGCTGGAATAGCATCTATCAATTGCTGGCCTCTGGATCTTGTCATTACTTGACATGTCCACTGCTAAAACATTCGCTAGGAGTCTTCTCCTTTCTGTAACCTGATTATTAAACCAGATGCTAGTACCTAACAAACTGCTCCATGCTAAATTCCAGCAGAATGCATCATAAAAGGGGTTTTGTTCCCTGTAATATCCTGCCTCTCATTACCAATGCAAAATATTTTAAAATATGCTTCTTTGGAAATCACGTTCTGATACTTGCCACGCATTTCAGGAAACCTGGCCAGGGGGAATGTCTGAGAACTGTTGTCTGCCTTAGTTATAAGAGAACAAAACCTCAGTAACTTCACTAATAAGGAAGGATAATAATTCAATATTTTAAAAAATGGAAAAAAAAAACCAACTGTGAATAGACCAATTGGCTGGTCTATATCAGATATATTATAGATCCTCTTTCTTTATTGACCTGATATCTCAGTGGGCAGAGATCTGTTTTATGTGCCCACAATACACTATCAATTGCAAAAAACAGTAATCAAATTAATGCATTACAACTATGCTTTACAAATGTTTTTTCTAATGGCTGAGCACAACTGCTCTTTTCAGTGATGTCCACTGGTGCACTGAAAAGAGCATTTGAAAAAGCAAACAAGAAAACTGTGCTGGAAAAATAAAAAGAAACCACTATAAGGATTATCTGTTTGTCACAGTCTGTGACTTTTCAGGAGGAGAGAAGCAGACAGTGTTACTGTCAAGAAATTAATATTAAAATATAAAATAAAAGGTACGTTAGGTCAAGTCCTAGGTCTGCGAAGCCCTGTGAATGTAAACTGTAAAAAGCATTGAATTGTTACAACTATATTGAATGGCACTCTATGCATTTCTTTGTGTTTATTGCCTTACGCCACAAATATTCCCTTATTCCAAATCTTAGCCACATGCAGGAAAATATATTTGTGCTGCAATCTAAATGGACTAATAAAAAGCAACATTCAATGATTTGGAACTGAAATATTCATGAGATACTCAGGGAACAATGAAACTGAAGTGCTTGAGCTATCCTAAAGGAACAAGAGTCAAGAACACAGAGGAATAACTAGAAAGTGTCCTACCAAGCCTTCAAACTTCGCTCTTTATATTTCCTTCTACATTTTACTCCTCTTATTTCAAATCAAGCAGCCACATTTCCATTTAGTAGACACCACTCCTGGCTACCCCGGCGGCTCACAGCCATTTATTGAAATTTTAGCCCATGTTAGGTTACGATGAAAACAAAATATCAGACTGCTCTGCCTACCTGAGTGAACTCCCTTTGCCACAATACAGTCATACAGCCAGATGATGTAATTATGCAAGTGTGAGCCCAAATAAATATTGAAATTGACTTTAAAATTTCCTAAACTTTAGTCTCAGGGAAACCTTCATATCCCTTGCTTGTTATAATTAATAACTTTGCTGTGAGCTAGCTCTAGCTCAAGTTTCTTGAGGCATTTGTATAAGCTGACCATTTCCTACTTCAATGAAACATATGACCCAAATAAGAAAAACAGTTTCCTAATTAAAATTGTGATCAGCAAAACTAAATTATCTTGCAACATTATTTAGAAATCTGGGTCAGTGCTATTCTTGCCAGGAATTAAATGGCTCTAGAAATGATGTGCAACCACTGCAGCTCTGTGCCTCGGACCCTGAGGACTGACATCCATAGCTAAAGAGCATGTCATCAGTGCCTCTTCAGGATCCACAACTCTGGGCAAGCAAAAAGTAATTTCACATGATTCTGTTTGTAATTCTTTATTCTTAGCATCTATCTAGCTATCTGTAGTGGCAAATATATAAAACTGTCACCTTTCTCTCCTTTTTAAAAGACACCTGTTTTCAGAAGGGAAAGTGGAGCATTCCAGCAACAGCACAGAACAGGTCTCTGTGTCTCCCATTTCACAGATATCTTCATCTATCCCACAATTTTTCTCTCAGCCTTATACACAGGAAGGTAACTAAAACCTGAATAAAAAATAAAGCAGGTAATCAGCCTGCTAAGTCTGGAACTAAGAAATATTTTAGAGAACTTTTCAAGGAGCCTTTGATCTTTTTTGACTGTTTCACACAATGTTCAAACTGCCAGGATCACCTTTAATGTCTACACTACAGCTTTCCCTTCCTTTTGGTGTAACAGGCAGCACTGCCTACCCACAATTTTCCTTTACACATCCTGTAAGGGCAAAGGCTGCTCTGGCTGCAGCCAGACTCCTCTCTTCCAGCTCCCCAAAGCTGTTTGTCAGCAGCTTTCTGCACTACCTCTGTGCATAACCATCTCTCCTGAAGTCCCAGTCAGGGCTTCTGCATCAACATCTAAATAATGTTTAAAGCCAGGAAATATTAACATACTTCAAAATCACATTTCTAAACCCAAGATTCACTTCAAATTATTTCAATTCTTGCCTGCTAAAAGATATCTCAATAAGAAGAATAAAAAGATTTTGTATGAATTATCCTCAGTTCAACTGTTCTTTTTCTGGATACAAGAAAATAAACAGTCTTGGTGGGGGGGGGGGGGGGCGGGGGGNAATTTTTCTATTGACTTGTTAAATGACGATTTTTGACATGTTTTTGTAATGCTGATGACCATTTTTTTGACAGTGTAAAGGATCTCTTTTCAATTTCCCTCAGTTTTCAAACCTTAAGTAATCTTCACATAGTATGTACTGTTGAGAGAAGGCCCATGGATGCAGGATACAAATATCAATAGAGGATTCAGAAGCTGAAGAGCTAAACACTAGCTTCCCTAGATTTATGTTCAACTCACTTTTGTATCAAGCTGTCACATGCTTACAGCAGAACAGTTAACACAGGATCTTAATGTTTTTGCACCAAAGAAGCTCCAGTAAATTCATGTGTTTGATCCAACTCATCCCAAAAGCCCTCCATTTGCACAGCCTTGATCATGTGCTCTTAAACATCTTTAGGGGGCATCCAAATTTCCGGATTATAAGTGTTAAATAGTCTTCAGCTGGTACATTGTTGCACCCTGGCTCTTTTGCTAGATTTATCCTGTGTATTTTCTGAAGTGTTTAGGAATCCCTCTGGGATACCGAGTGTTTCAAAGACATGAGAATGTGCCATCACCTTCAATGAATGTTGGCTTCAAAGTTGAGCCATGCAATACTTTTTGTTCCCACTTTCACAAGTATTTGAGGAATAATATGAGAGAAGAACCATCATCCTTTACCTTTCAGTCATAAAAAACGGTATGTGTGTTTATTGTCTTCATTAACATAAGCACTGACAAGAGTTTGCTCTTGTTTTTTAGCAAAACATTTACTGGGAAATAGCTTAAAAATCAAGAGGACTTCAAGTTGTCATGAAGCAAAAAGACAAAGAGCAACCTAAATAAGTTTTTATTTCTGTTTTCTGAAGGCATTCTATGTAACAGAAAAGTAATATGTACTGTTTCATCTCTGTAAATCAACCATTAGTTTTTGTCTACTGGAGTTATTAATATGCAGTGCTGTTTGATTCCAAATGTGAAAAATAATTATTGTGTTTTCATGCCTATTTACAGAATTCTGAATCCAGCTCAGTTAAGTCTCTTCAACTTTGTGGTTTGTTAAACCACATAAGAATTTTTATTAGAATTTTTATTTAAGGAATGGCATAACTGAAACAAGACATATAATTTAAATGTGAACTTCAAACAATCTTATAATTTATTTGAACTATGTATTTATTTGAACAGAATTTATAAAAATAGTGTCAGAAGGTACAAATAAATGAGAGAAATTTGAAGAAAAATATAGTACTGTACTTTTGACAACTTTGATAGTAATGCTTATCATCCTTTAAAATATCAACCTCTAAATATCTGTTCTGCAATATCATTTTTTTAGTTTATAATTTTGGTTGAAGAGCTGCTCAAAGCATTGAATTTCAATGCATAAACCTCTTGCTATGAAGAAATTAGTGACAAATTACTTTCTTAATCTCCCCTTTGAAGAACTGCCAGCCAGCAGTAGTTATATTAAGCATTTATCTATTGAGTTATGGGAACTTTAGATTCGAACCTGTACTGTAGATGATACCTTTATCTTCTAAGGTATCTTTTTGCCATTTTCCTAAAGAGGAAGTCCGTTCTTCACAGCACTTGTGGAATAGTAAAACAGCTGTTCTGCATGGAAGAAGATCTAGTTTTTCTGCCTCATAATGGCAAATCAATTAAACCTTGATTAATGTTTGGCTCAGTGTCACATAAATTTGTCTAAGAGCTGATGCTACATAAGTTAAGATGGCTGGATGCCAAATCTCTCAAAACACTGCACTCAGTGTATCCCGTGCATCCCTTTCGAAACAGGTTTGCTTCCTCTTGCTGCCAAAAATTGCTAACATGCAGAGTGAAGACTTAGAAATATCCATCCTGTGTCTTTTGTCTGCTATCAAACATGGCTAAAAACTCAACCAGAAATATGATCACAGAACAAATTGCAAGTTCCAATAGTATACTTCAGAGTTTACACTCTATTTTCTACTCCTTTTATTTGTGTGATAACATAAAGAACGCTAAACAAACTGGAAGATTGATAAAGCTGTCACATCCTTTCAAAATAAGAATTCTTGATACATCTCAAATACTTTGATTAAAAATTCCATAAGTTTGAGTCATTCAGATCGATTGTCTGACTTAAGCCATCTCTACAAGCAATCTATCTTTATGCTCAGGCAAAGAATGGCTAATGCTGTGGTGAGCTTCTTTTCAAGAAAGTAATAAACTGACTCCTGATTATTTGGCAGTGCCAACCAGAAAGCGTGTAATCATATAAATATGTGGCTCTAAATAATTTGCATGAGTGCCAGACACACAGGGGGAGACGTTGTGCTAGAAATGCAGAAAAAGAAAATAAATTACATTACACAGCAAATTGCATCTTAAGAATTCAACTGTCATCTTGATAATACTGTGATAAGTAATCTTTCTTACCATGGACAAAGTATATGCAACATCCTTAAATGTACACTTTCCATCTTCTGATCACAATAATATGGAACACAATCTCATACATTTAACTAACCATGGCTGCAGTAATTTGCCCAGAAGTTCACTGATGTAGAAAAAGCATTTCCATAACTATGAAGTCATTAAAAAGCAACTAAAAATAGCAAGCAATAAATACACAGGCAATTTGTGACGTTAAAAAAAAAAACCCAACCCCAGCTAATTGACAAGGAGTCATTGCTATCACTTTGGATGCATTTAATCAATATTCATTGTACTGCTTAACCATACCAATTGTTCTCAATAGCTCCACCCTATCTCTATAAAAATATGAAGCTCATTATTTGATGTAATGTGTACTACTCCGCATGTATGGCAAAGCCACCTGTATCACCTCTGTAATTTAGCACTGGGCAAGATCCAGACAAATGGAAACTGTAATTAGAATGGCAAGTCAAGCTTACACTTGCACAATGACAGGTATCTATAAAGTGACCAGATTTCTCAATTATTTCAGATTACTTGTCTCAAAATGTCCAAGAATTTTCATCAGTGTTTGCATTTCGATTTTAATTATCTATGCAGCAGGCAATTAGACATTTATTTCAAATGCTGTTAGAATTGTTTGCTGGCTCTCTTCTCAAAAGGCCAAAATAGCTGACAATGGCTAATGACTACATATTTCACGTGAAAAAGGATATGCAGACATAATTACTGCTGCAATCTCATCAGAGCAGCCAAGTCTAATTAAGTGTCAAACTAGAGTTACAGAAAGGTTATGAAACTTTCCCTCAAAAATGACGACTCAGCTGTTGCGACACATGGAAAATAAAACAACCTCAAGAGCAAGAGAAACATGACTTTTATGTAGGTTTGTGGGTAATGTTAAAGAAAAGACCCTCTTCTTTCCATTATTCTTAATACATTATTTAAATTAAAACAACATTGCAATATTCAACCTGTGGCCAGGAAAGAAAACTTAATGTAATATTCCCACTTTCATGAACAAGTCCTTAAAGCTGTTAATAACTTTTTAAATTGTTCTTCACTCCAAATCAAACCTAGGAGGCTCTCATAAACCTTATCTCTTTCCCACTTGTAATTATTTACATTTTTAATTAGTATATCCTATTAATTGATATGTTCACTATTGTTAAATTGATATTTTAAATATTAATGTCTATGCAGTTGTAGGCACAAACAAACCATGTGAAAGACAGTAGTGTGTTAGACGCTCAAAAACAAAGATAGGAAGGAAATAATATCATTTCTAATCTATTTCTATGTACCTGCTAGTTTTCAAACACCTTTTCTCATTCTATGTTGCACTCAGACAGAGCCTTCAATTTCTCGTAAAATCTTGACAGACTAACAAGCCCAGTTTTTATCTAGCCATAGTAAAGTCTGGTTCTTAAGAACAGAAGATGTAAAGATGACACATTTTATATTCTGTTTACCATCCTGCACATATACACAGACATTCTTCATAATTTCTTCTTTAATGCAGCAATGACTTTTCCTCATTTGAGAAACATCCCCTAGAAATAAAAGGCAATCAGTGTGGCTTTAGCACATCCCATTATTTCTAGAAATGGCTGCCCATCTTAAGTTGGAACAAGGATTCTTCTTTTACTTCTTCCACAGAGCTCTGTCATTTTCATAGTTGTGTTGAATAGTACTGATCCTGTTTTAGTTTAAAAATGTAATTGTGTTTCAAGTCAATTCCTGCTACACTACTTACCATGTAGAGCAACACAGCTATGCTAATGCTTGCTGTGGTAACAATGCAGAATTTGCTCAGATTTTACTATTAGAAGACACTAAACTCTTCACGTGTGGCATGCTAATCTTGTTCTAATTCCTCATCCATCTCTTTTGAATCTTCCTCCCTTCCTCACCCTAAATAAGCTGACAATCCCATGCCATTGAATATTACTACAGCACCTAGAAATGTTCAGTATATATTTTATCTTGCTCAAGGAATCCTCCTAATAATATATGTATATGGAATATCTTAAAATGATTGGCATCCAGTAATCTTTTCCTTAGTCAAGACAGCTATTTAGTAGTTCAATATCTTCTATTAAAAATGCAAGAAAGAATGCAGAAGTCTAGCACTGCCTCTAACCCAATCACACTTCTGACTTTTCTTCCTATTCAGGCAGTGGTGTCTATGCTACGTTCTGATAAAACACCATTCAGGCAAGAGGATGAAATACCAGGCTTACTTAAAGGAATTACAAATAAAGCTTTGGGGTTTTTTTCAGTAAAATTGTTTGGGGGCAAGGGGAGGTTGTCTGTTTATTTGTTTGTTTGGGGGGTTTTGTCATTTGTCATCAAGTTTTGTGATCTTTTGCTTTGTCATGCCATCAGTTGGAATGAGAAGATATGACAGAATCACTGGCATAATGCAGCCCACTCCTGCTGGTGATTTGAATGCAGGTATTTGAGATTTGCACTTTTCACATGATGACTTTCCTGCCCTGGTAGAATACTCCTTGCCTGCAAAAGCAGATAGGCTGTTAAGCCATTTTATTTTTTTTCCTTTTAAAAAAACCATGAAAATCACTTCGGCTTTTTATTCAAAACAGCTCATTCAAAGTACAGTCAGTGCTACACAGTATTGAAAACAATCCTTCATCACAGAGTCTGACTTGAAGAATCAATGTATGCATCCTACAATAGCCTGATTATCTGCTGAGATAAGGGCATGAATCATCTCATCCTCTCCACTCTTACTGAAAAGGGCATCCGTGTGCTTGAGCTGAACTGCCAAGCAGGGGAGTCAGAGATGTGAGCCAGATGATGCCCCAAAATCTTGTATCAGTGCAGAGACAGATTGAGTGAAGGACTTAAAAAGAGTGCAAGGTGAAGTCATATGCACAGTTTATGCACTTACATTGAATAAATTTATTTGCTTTCCTAAAACTTTTATTCAAAAAGGGGAGTGTGAGCAGAATTTGAGAGAAATTCAGGAGAGGATGTGCAATTCCTGAGCTGCTGTGGGCTGTAAAATAAACTACTTCATGGAAAAAGACAGTTTAGTTACCACTGAAATTAAACAATATCCAATAAAAGCCATAGAAAACTTATCTCTAAGCATAAGTACTCTTTATATCCTGCATTATGGCTTCTTTTTTCCTGTATGCAAGTTTTATTTTACTATTGATGCCATACTTTCAATTTTGGGATATCACTCACATGAGTAGACTTAATTCTAGGAGCTCTGGAGGATATGAGAGCATACTCATACTCACATATGAGAACAGAACTTGTCTGTAAAATTGCAAAACTGCAGCAAAGAATTTACTTTCTAAATGTTTTGTCAGGCCTTTGTCTCACTGGAGCTTTGTCCATTCAAGCAAGCCTACAATGTTGGCCACAGAAACCCTGTGAAATGGCTCTTTGGAGTAAAAATAAATTGGAAAGAAAATAAGTTATTGAAGTGACACTCATATTTCAAAGGCATTGTCTTTGAGGATGAGAAATAAATTTCAAGACTTTTCCAGTCGTTTTAAAAACTCCGGTGATCTAAAAAAAATATTCCTGATAATTATATCTCTCAATTATCATAAAAATCAATCTCTACATTTTCTATAACATATCATAAAATATCATAATATATCATATCTCTTATCTTTTTTTACCATAATATAATTTTCAGAACCACACAGGTAACAGACAAAATTCACTTGCAGAAGAGACTTTTAAAAGGACCATAAAAAAAACCAGACAATGAATGTTTCTCGTTGTCTCTGTATATGACAAATAGACTGCTTAAACTATATTGCAGTAAAACTCCTGCTAGAGGGAAATTTCAATACTATCAAAGCATTGCAATTGTTCCTTGTATTTGGTACAACACTCAGCACCCTTTCTGTCACTGGCTGTTCCACAGATATTTAAGAACAAAATCCAAACTCATGAAGACTATTTTTCCCATTATAGAGGGTACTATTAAAAAAAAAAAAAAAAAGTGAATCTCCAGTTTTAAATTCATATCTTCGGGGCTTTAAGTAACAAAGTTCAAAACTCAGGTTGTCACGGGTTGACCCCGACATGACAGACATTCGCCTGGTCGAATCGCGTTTCTCTCCATGTTACCTATAAAATCCCGCGGAAGGCGGGAGTGGAGACTTTCTTCCGGTCCAGGGGTGGTGGCCGGAGCGCCACGGTCCCACCGGGGGCCCCGCTGGGCCCTCGCCGGGCCGGTCTGGGCCGGGCCGGGCGGCCCTGCCTTTGCCCC
>VXAC01002387.1:41256-66754 GCA_013399225.1 Rhipidura dahli
ATAATACCCCCATGGGCTGACCCATGTTCTAAAGTTGAAGGAACCGCGAGAGGGTTTTATGGAAAAAAAGAGACTTTACATCACTGCAGATTGGTTTTTGCTGCAGGAGGTGGCAGTTTGGAGAACCACGTAAAGCAGGAAGAAACCCTTTTCTTTTCCTTTCTTGAGAACTGCACATGGATTGAGGGAGAGGAGAAGGAGGGGGAGGGAGAAGAGGAGAAGTTCTGGCTGTGTGTGTTCTGATTGGTTTTTTTTCTTTTTTTTTTTTCTTAGGTCTGTCAATAAACTTTATCATAGCATATAAGTTGTGTGCCTGCTTTGCTGTCTCGTAATGGTTTATCTCACTGAAAAGTAATCAGGGAACAGTGCATAATTTGACCATAAAACCACTACACAGGTATAACTACCTTGTTTCAAAGACCAAAAGTCATCTCTGCACAAATGCTTTTTTGAGCAATGCATATGGGAATTGAGTTAAATATTAACACAGTACTGGTCTCTGAGAGTCAAAATTATTATCTGCAACACTTTGTAAGCAATGCAGGAATGTTAAGCATAAGAATTAACTATAATGCAGCCAGAAGATGGCCCTTTCAAATAATGCTAAAGAATGAAATCCTTCAGCATTAAATAGAAAAGATGTACTGAACATAAACATTTTGTACCCCATGGTCAGCAGATATTCATTGCATCTGTAAAAAGTAAAAATGTTCAATATGCTATGAGAAGCAGACAGCCTCAAAGAGACAGTTTCCCTCTTATGTGCCATGCTGGTATTCCATCCACATATTTTTTACACCTAGGAACCCCATACTTCAAAATTCCATGAAATCTTTTTTAAGAAACAACACACTTTTTTAATAAATTTAGGTTCTTGTTATGGCTGTCAAATACTGTCAGTCAAATCTAGCTTACAAAGCACCAGACAGGCTGCTGGTTGTACATATTTGGATCACAAATTTAAAATCTTCCTTGTTCTTATTATCTAGTTACATCAGACAAATATCTCAATACAAAAGAAATAAATAAATTTGGGGGCTAGTGAGGGGATCAAGTGTCACAGTAGAAGTACAATATTTATTTTAGAAAATTCAACAACTATTCAGGGTCTCTGCAACATCATGAAAATTTTGCTCCACTGATATGATACACTAGATGATAAAGTTTTCATCTTTCTTCATACACAGTCTCACACCTGTAGAGGAACTTCTCCAAGTCCACAATCAACAAACAAAAATTTGCTTTAATGAACTTATTCTTAAGGGTTCTGTGAGAGAGCTCCATTTAGAGTGTCTCTTTCACAGAGAGAATTGATTCATTTTTTTTTCTCACCTGAATACAGAGAGAAAGACAGTTATTCATTAAGGAAGGAATACCAGTATCTTGACTTTATTACAAAAGGAATTAAAATAGATCAAAGCCTATGCTACTAATAAAAAACAGGTTTGCCAGATGTACTTTATAAAAAAAAAAAAACCTTTTTTTCAAAAAGATGGGGGTTTGCCAATTTTATGAAATTATGGCCAGATGCTAGAAAGTATATAAATGCAACATACCTTGATTTAAAAAAGTAGAAAACATAGTACAAAAACCTAAACTCTCTGCTTGTCTGGTAGCATCTGGTGACATGCTAACTCAGTAAGAAATGTATACATCTGAGAGGTTTGGGATCAGAAGAATGAAGGGGGTTTAAAGGGAATTACTAAAATTTGTGACATTTATATTACTGTGAGGAAACTTAACTCAGCCTTTGAAAGCATTTCAGTGTTTGGCGAAAACCAGGCCCTGAAAGAGAGCAGCACATTCTCTTCTGTCATCCAGTGCCTCTCCAATTACCAAGCTTCAATCCACTTCTCAGAGGAGTAAGAAACATGAAAGACAGCTTTGTGAATGACTGATTAACATGGAAAAGATCATTTCTTCAAGATTATATTGTATTCCTAACAAGACCAAAAGTGTGCACTAAATTATTATTATGATAATTAACTTTGGCAGACTTTGTCTTATTGTTAAAAAGCAGTAATAAGGTACCTTAAAAGGCAGAATAATTACACTTAACTGCTGTAATTAGCAAGTTAATTCTCAGGTAAAAATTATTCATAACATAGGAATTACGCAACTGCTGCCATTTAAATTCTTTCTGCAATGCCTTCACATAATTTAAATCAAGCATTGTTAGCATTTCTGAACCTTTACTTCAGTAAGATAAGAGAAAAAAAATCTATTCAGGAAGCAGATCGTTTCATTTCTGTGTCAATGGACGGGAATGTCTGAAACTGAATATCAAATATGCATATATAATCCAAATGAGGGAAAAGGAGGAGAGAACAAAGTTAATGTTTGCACACACAACTTTTGTGATATCAGTTTGTTCCTTTTCCACCAGGTGCCATTCAAAAATCTTTCTTCACTATCATTAGTTTTTGTATTTCACTGCAGGATAAAAAACAAACAAACAAACAAAAAAAAAACCCCAAAAAAAAAACCCAAAAAAAAAAAAAATTTTCACAGAGAAATTTCATCTTCTGTTCTGTTCATAGAGAACTTGTGCCAAAATTTGTGACTGCATATAATTTAAATTTAATTTTGTTACTTGCCTTAAGAGCTATTTTCCTGATGACCTACACTGCTATTTCTGGGTGATCTTCAGAAAACCAAAAAATGACTGATTTCAATCGTGTTTTTTAATAAATGATTCATTAGAGTAATACATATATGTTGTATAAAACAACTCCTAGACTGCTTGCATTTTACCACCAATACTCCTAGATGACTCCTAAATGAAAGCACACAGCTCTCACATCCTTATCACACAGGAAGTCACACAGGTCATCCATCATCTTTCCGAAAGTGAGTACACAAATCCCAGAAAGGGGCAGTGAGAAACAGAAAAGGCCTCGACACCGCACGAGCACTGCTCAGCAACAGCTGAATCATTGGTGTGTTGTCAACACTGTTCTGATCTCAAATTCAACAGAGGAAAGTCAGGACATGGGCAATACTTAGAAGGCATTGCAAAGAGTTTGATGTTGTCCAGTAGCTGATTGTGTCATGGGGCTTCCTCAGCATATGTCACATTTTTGTTCTCCTTCTCTGATCACAGTCCAAAATTTTCACCTTCAGACCACTTCTTGATGACTTCCAAGGTCCCTGGGTGATTGAGGTGTCCTATTCCACCTTGCTGTGTGATCAGCAGAACCCGCTTGTCCCACATACCATCAGTGGCATGATGTGTGGAAGGGACTTTCCCTGTGAACATCCAGCCCAGCACTGGTAGCTGGGGCCAGAAGCAGCTGTGCTTCAGTGCCAATCACTTCTGAAGCCGCTTGAACCCTTCATAATCTCTTTTCCAGCTGGGGTGTAACAGGCCTTGGATCCTTTGTATCCCCAAATTCAGGATCTCAGGGTCATCCTCAGGTTTCTCTGGGTGTTTTTTGCCAGAGGCTGCAGGAAGGCCCATTCTCACTTGCTGCAAGTAGAGCGTATTTTTCACACCTTGTAGTAACTTGACTGGTCCAAGGGCTACTCTGTGAACAACCTCCCGTTTAATTTGTTCAAAAGCTTGTTGTTCAGGTCCCCTCTTAAAATAATTTTTCTTCCAGGCCACTTGATAGAGAGGGCTTACAGTACTACTGTAACCTGGAATATGCATCCTCCAAAAACCCACGGTGCCTAGGAAAGCCTGTGTTTCCTTCTTGCTGGTTGGTGGGCACATCACTGCTTTACAAGTGTCGTGGGGCGTCACCCTCTTCCAGTGCAGTCTGGATCAGCCTGTGGAAACCAGTGGGGCTGTGGTTCCACCCCTGGGGCAATCTGTTCCAGGTGTACTGCCAACC
This sequence comes from Rhipidura dahli, assembly GCA_013399225.1. Classification (NCBI taxonomy): domain Eukaryota; kingdom Metazoa; phylum Chordata; class Aves; order Passeriformes; family Rhipiduridae; genus Rhipidura; species Rhipidura dahli. The sequence continues at coordinate 45,093 of VXAC01002387.1, forward strand.
CATCCAGGTGAAAGAAAACTGTGGCCTGAACTGCTGCTAAAAGAACGTAGAAAAACACATTAGCATTTGACCATGATGCGTTCTGTACAAACTTCTGCCACAATACTTTTCTTTCACCTCTTTTATCACTTTATCAGGGCACTTTGGTTGTTCAGGGGTGAACTTCCAAACTACTGGAGCAGAACAATCCTTCAAAAACTGCCCCAATTCTCCAATCTTCAATTTCTCCAGCCTTCCATGCCACTCGTGGCTATCCAACCTCAGAGTACATCTCTGAATAACCTCCTGAGAAATCTCCATCTTGACTCTAAACCTGGCAGACTTAGCAACAAGAACATGCTTTCCTTAACATCCAGAGGGAATTCAAAATTCTCAAAAGCTGTTGTAATAGGCCTGAAGGAGGAAAGGGGAATAAAAAGCTGGGGAAAAGCATCCTCCTCTGTTTCCCCCACAGACTGGGTACAGCTGTTAATGGACTCCCAAAAGCAGTGCCCAGGTAAGGGTAGGAGAGCAACACTGAATGCCCATCCCAAACGACCCTCACTGCCCTTGCTGTTATCATGTCATGAGCTGAAATCTCACAGTGCAGCAACAGAGCAATCCTGATCCCTCTCCCTGCTCTGAAAAAGAGCACCGTGATGGGCACTCGGTGAGGGTATGGAAACACCCACAGGGCTGGGTACCACACCGTCTGAGCAGACCCAGCAACACTGTGACCAGGGCTCTGGATATAGTACAACAAATGCTTAGATGGAATTTGTTTCTGATGAGCCTGGGGTTTTAATTAAGGACTTCTGTCCATCATAAAGAAGTCCATATTATGGGACCTAACATAGAATCACAGAAAGGTTCAGGGAACTTTTTACTAGACCAGGTTGCTCAGAGCCCCATCCAATGAGTCCCATCCTTGAGCACCTCCAGTGATACTCTGACTTTGTGGTCAAGTCACCTCAACAACTGGACATAGGCAGTTTCCAGAAGAAATATAAAAATACCTGTGAGCCATAGGTACAGAATTTAATTTATGGAGAAAAAGGCATTATTTTTCTGGAACACTTTTTGTGTGTGTGAACCATAACACAATATTCAGCTGTATTCACTCAGGTATTCTAAGCTTACTGTCCTTATTATAGCATTAGTACTTATTTATAAGGTTTCATCTCAGACTACATATGAACAGGTTTGCTAAAAACTTGCATTACTGGGGATTAGCCATACAGAGAAGAAAAAGACAATATTGTGCAGATATGTGACATCAGCTTGATTATCAAAGAAGGATGCAAGCTGTGTCTTCTGCTCTCTGCCTCAGCTGAAAGGCAAATTTTCTCAATGGCCTGGCCCCTTTTATTATGACTAAGCCTTGTTAATTTAGCCGTAATATACGAATTAATCATGCGTGTGCCAAAAAAGACAGAACAGTATTGCTGGTTCTTGCAGTTTATTACATCTTATCAGCAATACTGATATAAACATAAGCAAGATACAGGACAGCACCTACTCTACAGCAGCAAGAAGAAGAGAATGATGGCACCTTCTTCTCCCCAGGAATTTTATACCATTTTTCACATAACTTATTGTTTATACTTTCAAACCAATATCTGTAAGCCAGGTATGTCCGTGTCAACGGAACTGCAGTGGAACCGTATCCAATAGTTCTACAGCAGAATATGGATCATGGGAAGAAGAAAGGAAAAAGGAATTTGTAACTTTGTCACACCTCCATCTTGGCTCTTATCTCTTATTAACTCAGTACAATAACAATTTTCAAAACCCTTCACCTTATCACCCTGTGATATTTTGCATACCATTTTTATCACCTAATTTACACTGCAGTAGATCCTAAAGTCTCCTTGAGAGTTGGTAGCCTCCTCCATGGACACAAGTCACAATAAGGATTTTCTGGGGGAGGCCACCTTTGTTCTTCAGGTTTCATATCAGGTCTTATAACAGGTGTCCCAATAGGCTTCATAACATGTTCCACAATAGGTTTTACAACAGGTTCAACAGTAGGTTTTGCAGCAGGTTCCACAATAGGTTCAACCTCAGGGAGAGGAAAATTCTCTGCATTCTGGTCTGTAACAGGTTCCACCTGAGGGGAAGGAGTATTCTCCACGTTCTGGTCTCCAACACCTTTCTAAGATTCATTGTCAGTGTCTGGTATTCTATAATCCATTTGTGTTATTTTTATAACTGAATTCCCCAGATAAGGCTCTGACTCTTCAAGAACAAAATCTCAACATATACACCAGGAAATGATTACTTATTCAGTTCCTACTTACAGGAGCAGACAAGGAGGTTCCACGCTAAAGCCTCAGCACTCCTTTTGGCTTTAAAAGGAACAGTTAAACTCTCAGCGTTCAACTCTATAAAAATCTAGCTTCCAGATCTTGTGATCCTACCTGAATCTATCACTGATAAGCAGCATTACTGATATGATAATTCCTTTTATTTAAACATTTCTTACTTCATTAACCACCCTTAAGAATCAATAAATACTTTGAGAGGTAAAATAAACCAACTGTTACATGATAAATGAAGCAGGTTCTAATAAATACGATAAAAGTTTAAAAGCCATAAAGGGTTCTCTACAGGTGCTAATTTTACTACTTGAATGAAATTAATAAGACTCTCCATAAAACAGCAGGAGATCCTTAGATTACATGAGTAATCAGCAAGAAAATTTATTGTGGATTCATGAAGCACAAAGTGTTTGTGTAGTGTATGCAAAAGTGGTACTTTATTCTCTGCAGTGAACAATTCTGAGTCCTTATAATAGAAAAATATTTAATAGCTTGAAAACTCTTGAGGCATAGTTTTAAAAAGTTGTTCAACTGTGATTAATTCAACTCATGACAAACTAGTAATGAAAGGTCTGCCTTATTTTAATATTCAGTAGGAGCCATTATTAAAATAACTACTTAAGGTTAAACAATGGATATAGAGACAACTGAAAATCCAACCTGATGTGTAGGAATGTAAGAGATAGGAGACTGAGATTTGCAAATTCAGTAGTGCATTAATCTGAAAAGCTAAACTAACTTTTCACCTTGGCTGCTTTATGTATAATGTATTTATTTACATGACTACTTGTTCCTGCAAACTTCATGTTTTATGAACCATTTCAGATGAAGAATTTCCACAAGTAGTCCCAGAGAGGAAATTCTGTTGCATTTGTGCTATCAAATTCTCAGTAAATTATGCCCTCCAAGGAAGAATATAACCAAGCTTTAATATTTTTTTAGAGAATCTTTTATTACAATGTACCATGGAATCATAAGTTTGTGTTCGATACTTTACATTTAATATTTATTGATTGCTGCAATTAATTGCTTTTGGTTTGTAGGTTTGGGCTTAATTAAGTGGACTAAAAGTGTCGATACACTCTGGCTGTTCAACTGACTGACAAATGAAACTAAATAATGCTTTGCCATGACTAGTTATTAATGTTCTATCAATGAAACAAGCTAGGGGAATGCATGGGTCAGGGAAGTAGTAATAACAATGAAATACAGAGCCTTTAATGTTTAGATTAGCTGCTCAGCACAGATTAACAGTCGTTAAAATGACTGTAATCTAAGGACCCCAATTCATTCATGTTGTATTATGTGTTCTGTGAAATGAGAGTGAGTGAGTGTACATCTTCTTTGATAGAAACACAGCTTTGGAGAAGTGAGAAAACCTGGTCCTGGATATGACTTAAAATCCAGTTTCCCTGCTTAAAATACAAAGTGAACATTAATAGATGTTATCAATTAAAACTTAGTAACTTCTTGTATCTGTTATACGCAGATTCTTGTAGCTATCCTTTAAAAGTCTGGACACAATTGGTTTCCAAGATCGAGTTGGTTAACTAACCCTAAACCACAGATGTTCTCAAATTGTTCATCGTTACTTAAAAGGCTTAAAGTGAAACTTGTCAGTACTGCAGGTTATCCATGAAATTCCTGCCAATCTTTTTGGGTATCAATGTGCAACTAGACCATCTTTTCCCAGGCTTTCAAGGTTTTCCCTTTCCTACGTGCGAGGCAGTTTGCCATTTACCAGCTTCCTTTCAAATTTCCATGCCTCTACTCTTAGCAAAAGACAGCATTCAGCTACAAATGTTCCTAAGACACTTAATTTTGAAAAAGCTGATGGGCTTGGCTCTCAGAATATCACAATTTCACACAATCATAGAATATGCTGAGTTGGAAGGAACCCACCAGGATCCTCAGAGTCCAGCTCCTGGCCCTGCACAGGACACCCCAGCATTCCCACCATGTGCCTGAGAGCGTTGTCCAAACACTTCTTGAGCTCTGTCAGGCTTGGTGCTGTGACCATTCCCTGGGGAGCCTGTACCAGTGCCCAACCACTCTCTGGGTGAAAAGCCTTTTCCTCATATCCAACCTAAACCTCCCCTGACACAACTTCAGGCCGTTCCCTTGAGTCCTGTCACTGTCAGCACAGAGAAGAGATCAGTGCCTGCCCCTGCACCTCCTCTCACGAGGAGGCTGTAATTGCAGTGAGGTCTCCCCTCAGTCTCCTCCAGGCTGAACAGACACAGTGACCTCAGCCACTCCTCATATGGCTTCCCCTCAAGGCCCTTGCTCAGATCATTATGGATTCTTTTTACCAAGGATTAGTGTTTCCATGACTCTTCCCTCCAAATAACTTACCATGCTGAATATCTGCTTTTATAATTACTTCAGCCTTTATTCCCCTCCCTCCACACTCCAACACACATGCATACACCTATCTGTGTATCTATACAGCTATAGGTTTACTGGGTCTTATCTGAAGCAGATCTCCTCTAGTGCCTTCGGCCATTTTCTCCCTGACTGGGGGCAAATCAGTCTCACTGACACTTCAGTTTACTATTTAAGGACAATAATCTTGTGTTCTGGGCAAATAAGAGCAGACCATCTTCAATAATAAAGCACCATGATTGCATTATATAACATGTATGAAAATGGGTTACACAGAAAGAGAAGATTTTATAATTTGTAAAAACTTTGTATTTTGGAGGAATATTTATGTTTTTCATATTCTCTGCAAATAAATATACAAGACATGAATCATGCCCTTTAACATATTTCTCTGAGTGTTCTGAGATTAGATCAGATGGAACATTTCATCAGAATCCTTGAAATCATGCAAACAAACATGAGCATCTGCATTTTAAATATTAACTGCTAAAGCACCATGAAAACCTCAGAGCTGGCAGATTTGCTCTGATTCCTCTGGCAAAGCATGGGCTCATATTCTTTACCTTAAAGCATTCTGCACAAGAGATGAATGTGAAATTTAGCTTTCATAGCTGACACACATATAGTAAAAAGCTTTACCATCATTAAATTTAATCCTGATAAAAACACAATAATTCCTATGCTACATTATTTATATATGATTTAAAGAGACTATTCAGTAGACCCAAATTCAAATAATCACATCCACCTTCCATCTTTGAATCCTATCAGTTATTTCATCATGTGCTCTCTGTGAATTCTAGCCAGCTTGAGCAACTACATATCTAAGATTCAAGATACAGTATCCTATATTTACATGTTTTTTCTGCAGAAGTGACTTTACCTAAAAACATTCACAGAAACTTTTCATCCTGATAGGCTAGTTTCATCCTTTAGTATCCTCTTGCTGTGTGACCAATCTTTATAATTTAACAAAGGAAGGAAGGAAGGAAGGAAGGAAGGAAGGAAGGAAGGAAGGAAGGAAGGAAGGAAGGAAGGAAGAAAGAAAGAAAGAAAGAAAGAAAGAAAGAAAGAAAGAAAGAAAGAAAGAAAGAAAACAAGCAAACAGCTTAGTCTGTTGCATAATAAATAATCCCATTTAATCACAAAGCCCAAAATATTTATGTAAAAGACAAGGCCAACTGTCTGCATTTTTCTGCTTTGTAGGCTACTCTCAAGTTTTAAGCAATGTCTACACACTGGGCAACATAGAACTAGCACAGGGATCCCTGTGTTTGGGTTCAGTCAGACTAGTAAATCTCGAAATTATATGCATACACTGCCCTGCCCAAAGTACACACTCTGAAAAAATGCCTGGGATGATGAAAAAAGGAGACTGCCAAATGGTATGTAAAGCACCTCTGAGGAAGATAAAGACTTTAAAAGCAACAATAACCACAAAAGTATGCAGACAAAATCTGAATAGTCCCATAAAGTATGATCTGGAACAGAGTTTGTAGCTTGGCAGAGTTGCAATTTCAGTTTTTTCTTTTCTACATATAACAATGTATTCCTTTTATCATATGTCATTCCCTACATTTGTCTAAGTGATGTGATCAAATTAAAAACAGCCCAAGCCCTAAAGAAAAGAAAACAGGCCTAAGGACTGAGGATTTTATACGCAGACTGAGATTCCAGCCTACAAAATCCCCAAGGCCACTTTGAAAATCTCAGCCTAAATGTTTAGCTGAGTTACTATCTGCTTTTCTTTCAAACTGCAAATCCCAGCTGTTCTCACAATTTCCTACTGAGCACCACGCTTATCCATGAAACATAAGCTGTGGTTGGGATGAAACCTTTGCCCTGCATTTTCTCCATGGATACAACCTGTCTGTCAATATGCTATATAGAACTCCTACCATTCCCCTCACACTGCATTTACCAACACCTGCACTTTAGGATTTAGGAGGCTTCAGAAACCATCTTTCCTAAGGATTTTCAGTGATGTGAAAAACATCTTTGGTCGATTTCAAGATTTTTTTTTTTTAATATGATGCAAAAGAATGTGAGGTGGTTGCAAATACAAAGCGCCGTGGAAAGGAAGCAGGCATTCTAGATAAATGTACTTAAGATTAATTTAACATGCACAGGATTTCCCAATTAAAACTTTCACATTAGCACTGCATTTTAAACAGTTAATCTCCTAACGAGACATCCCCAGCAATAAGAAGTGAATTGCAGGACTGAATAAGGCCCCGAGGCCTGCATCTGGGAAAGGCTGTGCTTTGTAAATGTTGGATTTATGCTGCTGTCACAAATTCTGCAACGAAAGAGCTGCACTGCCACCTACTGCCCAGATGTCTTTTCCCACCAGAAAACGCCACAAAAAGCGAGAAACCCTCTGTGCCTCTGCACAAAAGGCTAACCAAAGAAAATTATGCAACTCAATTCTTCAAGCACAGATACTTAAAGCTTTTTTTTTTTTTTTTTTTTTTTTTTTTAACTCTAGTATCTGGAAAGGCAGATGGTTTATTTTTCTGTTCCTTTTCTTCATAATATGGTAAAAACCAAAGAGTGCCGTGCTGAGCACAATGTGGGAGAGTCTATGCAAAATCTGGTTTTCCCTCTCTTATTCCCAGATCTCTACTGTCATACCTTTGAATCCTGGCTGACCTGCAGTGATCTCAGACCATGATATCCCGACAGACCCATCCAAAAGAGTTACACTGAGGTTGATTTCCTCCCTCCCTTCCCTTAGGGGCCAAAGACAATCACCTTTGTGATGTGCCCGACCTCCAAGAGTCTCGATGTGAAGGAGTCTTGCACAGCATCTCACAGCACCGCTGTGGTGACACTGCCTTAATTGAATTAAATTTTACCTCGGTTTCCTTTCAGGGTCTTTTCTGACAGCTAAATTGCAAATCAATTAACATTTCGAGAAGAGCTACTCTCTTTCGTAGTAGGAATAGTCACTAACAATTGCCCATGAAATAAATTTTTAGAAGTAGCAGGAAAAAAGGGGAATTAATATTTCAGAATACGATGAAAGATGCTTAACAAACAGTGAAGTAGGGAAGAGAGAACATCAGGATTAATGAACATCAGCTGTGCTCTCTGTAAATTCCAGCCAACTTGAACAACCATGGATCTAGGATTCAAGATAAAATATCCTATAACTACAAGTTTTTGCTGCCCTTTGCCTTAATTGTAGATGCAAATAACATTACAGGTGTGTAGGTGAGAGAATCCCCATCCTCGTGCTTACAGCTGTTTGGTAACACTAAAGCACATATCAACTCGAGCTGCTGCTAGGAAAATCACAGCATTACATATCATCTGCAAGCACCCTGGAGGGAAAAATATGTTCAATTCACTCTGTCAGCGGTGCCTCAGACTGAAGGTGTATTCACATACTCAAGGGATATGTGCCCTTCCTACATTACCATCAAAATAAGTAAAAAACAAGCAAGACAGCTTAATTGCATTTTTTAAGACAAGACTTTTTTTTTTTCTTTTAGACAGGAGCTCCTGCAAGTACAGATGTGGTGAGATTCACTTGTTTAATATCTGGGGAATAAAACTCCAGACATCCTGACACTATCTCCTCCTCTGCCTTCAGGCTTGGCAATACTTCACATTTCAAGTACAAATTCAACTACAAAATTTGTGTGTCTCCATTCTGTATCTTTTTAGGTACATAATATCTCACAGCACCAAAGGATTTCTATGTTTAGGGCCTAGAAGAGAGCTGGTTTTTTTTAAAAGCATGAATATAGCACAATAATCCTTGAGAAAGCATAAATTTTCACACATTTGCACTTGAAAAGTGTCCTTTCACTTTTCATTTATCGAGAGGGTAGTTCTGAAGAATTAAATCTCTTAGAAATTATGTGTTATCTGTTGCCCTGAAATTAAAATCTTGTATTTATCTGTTCATCGTCTTCTGTGCTTTAGGGTTTTTACTGCACATACATTCAGAATTTTTGTCTCCATAGAGAACAGTGGCAAGAGGTAAGAAAAAACAAACAAATTTTTGTTCTGTCTGTATAGAAATGTTACCTTTTCTTCCCACTGGAAATGCTTAAAACATTTTCCTTCCAGCAACAAGTCCACATGATAAGTTTTATATAGCACACTATGTAGTGTTAACAAAAGAAAGTCGTACTTTATCTATTCCTTCCATCCACTGTGTTTAAATGCATCTAATGGAAGAGTTTTCATCAGGGATAACAGACTTCTAAGCCATTTCTACAAAGCCCTTCAGCCAGCAAAGTCAGTCTAACTAATTGTATGTTTTCATCTTGTGTTTTTACAAAAAACATAAGACAAGAAAAATACACAGCAAGAAAAGTCTAGAAACAACCTTAGGAAGACTAATCTGCCCCTCTACACTTTCAGTATCTGCCATCTTGGGTTTCATCCCTAGTTGGCTGCACCATCAAATACTTGGGCAAAGTCAGTTGTCACTTTTACCTGGGTCAGCAAGATGTCTCCATGAAACACTTCTGAGCAGAAGTGCAAAAGCCTAGTGGCCTATAACACAACAAGTATTTAGGCAGTGCTTAATGCAAAAGCATTTTGCAAATGCAAAGCCAAAAATATTGAATTCCTTTCTGTAATTAGTTTCATAGAAATAGGGTTTTTTAAATTCTGCTCTTTTCTTTTTCCTTTCCCCCAAACTGACTCTTTCGGAATCCTCTGTCTTCACACAAAGAATCATCCAACATTATTTGATCCGAACTTTCAATGTTCAGCTGTATCCACGGTAGGAAAAACAGGCTCTCCATTTTCAAAAGAAACTGCAGCAAATAAGAGAATTGGTGGAGAACTGAAAATAAAAATCTATAGGAAAATTTTGAAGATGGTTTTGGCAGTCATATAATTTCTAACAAACTATACATATTCTGTTTCATTATGATTGTTTGTGAAGAACCAAACCTGCAATGCATTCCCTTTGGTAAATTACCTTTTTTAGTACTGTAAAGGCAAAGACTAAAGGCCAGGACCTCAGATCCTGTAAATTATGTGGCTTGCTGGCCCATAATAACACTGTTCTAATAGGAAGCATGATTAACGGAAATTCTGACGTACTACAATGCAAACCCAGGATTTCTACTGTTTGCAGAGAACTTGAGGATTCACTTAATAGGAAGCTTCATTAACACACAGCAGACGTTGTTATACAGGCTAACAGAACAAACCTCTGGCTCTCATATAGAGAACAAACCTTTCACAGCCCCAGTACCACTTTCTGACAAGAGACTGAGTGCCCAGCTTCCTGCTGATGAATGACAGGATGTCCAAATGACAACACAGCAACTCCACTGAGCAAAATAAAGATCCAACCCTCTGAGTGACAAAGGTTGGCCACATAAAGAGACATGCCCAGGCTAACAAGAATGCCATGTTACAAAGGCTTTGGCTGTAATTTTTCTCAGTTTTGGTTCACTATTAATAACCTGATCCCTACTACAATAGTCAACACCACTGTCAACTGTTGTGACTGAATATGCTGGCTGACCAGCACAGCTCTTTCATTCCTCTCTGCTCACAAACTGCTTTATCAGTACTCTCAGGCAAAAGTTAATGAAATGTCTGCAAGATCTGCATACATAGTTACATCTCTTCTAACTGAGAATTTAAAGTTCTCTTTTATAAATCTTAGTGGCAAGCCCAGGTCATTTTAAGGCATATCTTTCTACAAAAAGTAGCATATCCAGCAAAAACACAGAAAGAAATGAGACCTTTTATACAGCATTTCTGTTTACTTGGATATTCAGGTTGGTGTAGGCTCTAATAGATCCTCCAGTTCTGCCCACCTCAAAGGCAATTATCTCACCTGCACCTTAGTCCTTGGATAGAAGAAGAATTGCAGCAGGATTTCTTACTCAGGAGCTGATATTTCTTGAGAAATTTAAGTGTAATGTTCCTTGTTATTTAGACTTCAGCTGAATAAGTAAATTAAATAGTCAAAATTCCTAGAAACTAGTGGTAGATTTATTACAGTGTACTGTCCCTCATTTTCTACCAGATGCTTTATTTTGCACATTCATATTTTTGATAAGGAACCTCAGGGAAAAAGAAGAATTTAAAAAAACATACGTTCAACTTTCATTGTCAGCTTAAAAATGCAGTTCTGCATCCTAAAGGCTTTACAAACAGGCTTCTTTGGTTTTTATTCTCTGTGATGGTTAGGAAAGAAATAAACACATTCAAGAGCTGGAAAATATTCCTGATATACAACCTATTTTCAAAGGGAAGAACACGACTCAATCCTAGACATAAAAATAGTTTTGTAAAGTAGTGTCTTTAAGTGAAAGTAGTTAAGCTTAAAGCACCACAGTTTAAGGAAAAACACTATTATTTGATTTTTTTTTTTCCCACTGTATTATGCACAGGGGGTTGCAATGAATTGTTCTTGACATTAAAGAGAAGATGATCAGTAAAATGTTCTGCACGTATTCCAGATGCTGGCAATAACAGCACAAAGCAATAAATACACTGTGCATATTGATGTGGTCTTTGTGAATAGCTGGAAAGAGTGGAGCATACTTGAGGTGAAGCCTCTGCTCCACGGTTCTTCCAGCCACAAAGAAAGCAGAGTTTGAGATGAAGAAACAGAAATTCAAATGGAAATCCTGCAGCTCAGAGAGACAGACAGGATACTGCTGAGCTGAGTGATACCGAGGAGGTGAGACAAAGTTAAACTGGTATTACTTACCCACATGCAATGATTTTATAAACTGATTGTGCCTTCAAAGTACCTGTGTCTGGCTTTCAAAGGTGGTTCTTACACAGTCACTTATGAAGCACTTCTGCTGGATGCAAGTGACGTTCAGAGATCCATCTGATCCTCAACTCATGAAAGAACAAGTTAGATTTGATTTTAATCCTCATAATTGTACATGATCAACTGTAGTGCATCAAAACTGGATTTGTTTTAATATTCACAGCTATATGTATAATGAACTTTATGTGGCTCTTACTTGGATAAGCATTGGTGAAGAGTGTGCTGGTTAGATCCGGAACACTCATTTGTTTCCACGTTAAACAATTTGATGTCAAGTGAGCCTCTTCATTTCTGAGTTGCTTGCTCCCACAGCTCGACCAAGCTGCAGTGACAATCAGGCTGGAATTCTGCTAAGGCTTTGCAATTGATGACACAGGTCTCCATAGCTTTGGCAGAATGCTTTACCAAGCATTTTCCCCAAGAAGGAAAGCTGTGGCTCTCCTTACTTGGCAGTTGAATTATTAAGCTCCTAGTTTAAAAATTTTCAGTCAAGTGAAGAGAAAATTTATGAACAATGAAAACTGAAGGAGTTTTCAGGACAAAAGAAAAAGAAACAAAAAACCTACAGTGTTTAAACAAGAAAAGAAAGGGATTCAGAACCTCTGAAGAGATTTCTCACCAACTAAAATAAAACTAAATATTTCAGAATCCCCAACAAAACAAGGTTAAATAAGTTGAGAACCCTCCTTCTCATGCTTGAGAAACTTGCATGTTAATGTTGTTCCTTTTTAACGAACCAGCCTAGGATGACCCATCTCTCACCTAAAGTATTTGAATGCAAGCCCCTTTACCTTTGGCACCTTGTGTGGAGTACAGGCAGGAGCACCTTTTGGAAAAGAGATTAACCATGGCCAGGACCTGAGAATGTAGGCAAAGTTCTTCATGTCTCGTTCCTCCATCTTAAAAATACTCTATTATTCCTGAAGGAATAAGGTTAATATCAAAGAAATCTGTCAGAATTTCTTCTAGGGAGCTCAGTCCCTTTTCTTTGATTTTAAGGCCTAAAAGACCACTCTTCTCTGCTGTGCCACACAGATGAATAAAGATCAAAGATGCTGAACCACATTTTTGGATTACCCAAAACACATGCTTTGCAAGAGTTCCAAGTGCTGTGTTCTGTCTCTAATACACAACAGGAAATTAAGGCAGAAATACCCACCAAAAATAAGACAGCAGTAAGAAATGTACTGTTAAGACAAAAACACTTGAAATGTGAACCTGTCATTTTGTGCTTGACAATAGCAAGATGAGAGCTCAAGGTGAAGAGAAAAACATTATATTGACAAAAATATCTTTGCTTCCTCTCTTGTAGTATAATGCTCTCCAAGTTTTACTGAACTAAACAAAATTGAGAAAACAGTACATTGTTTCAATAGCATCACATGTCTGAGAAGCTGCTGAAGTGCCCAGAGTGAACCTAAAGTGCTCTTATTCCAGAAGGCAGAGCAGCAGCCAGAAGGATTCAGTGGTGTCAGGGCACAAGGGAACAACACAGAACACACAAGCAGATCTGTCTAGAGAGCCTGAGTACAAATGAAGCTTCTTGCTCTTCTGGCAGGAACTTCTGGAACAGGTAGCCAGGGCATGACAAAGCTCCCTGAGGGGCTGAACCCCCAGCCTGCAGCTCTTGAAGGACCAGGCACTCCACCCTGGCCTTTGAACCTCACTTCTCTCATTTAACTCGTGTTTTTTTGCCATCATGCACACAACATTTTCAGCATCTCCTTGCTGTTCACAGTTATACTTTAGAGTTGTGCATGTATGTCCAGCTCTACAGCTGTTATAAGTAAGAAAACATATTCTGTGCTGGAAGAGCAGTGGAGTGTTTGTGCTCTGGAGTGGAGCCAGTGGAGCCAGGCTCTGCATTAAACCATCCAGGTGTCCATCACTCTAAAATATGAACAGTTTCTAAGTAATTGTATAGAAAAACTGTTAAGCATAATTAGATATAATTTCAGTCTCATCAGATTCTCATGTAATTCTCTTTAGGATTTTAGTTTTAGACTTCTAAAAACATTAGATTAAGCACAAATAGTGAAAAGGCATTAATTACCTCCATTTGTTCATTTTATGAAGCTCTACAGTACATTGTTTTGCAAAAAGGAGATACAATGAAGGATGTTGAAATGCATGAATTGGTATATAAAAGACATTCCCCTTGCTACCAACACACTTTTAACCAAAATTAAACTAAAAGCAGCTATCAGGAAAAAACTCTCACATTGAAATAAGCCTCATTTAAATTTCTGTCATTTTTCTTCTTCTCTTGCACACATTTATTTGTTCACCTATCAAATTCATGGAGGCAGAAGCATTTTAGGATAAGTCAGATAGACTTTAAGTGCTGAGAAACACTTAAGAGGAAACCTGTCACAAATCTGCAGCTTCAAAAAAGTTCATTAATAATCTGGACATCTGACTACGATGGTAAATGTTATATTTCTTAATTAATAATATTCTATACGGATTTGTTATTAATGTGGTAATCCTGTGTCATATACCAGAATGGGTGCTGTAGCTCTGAAGTCTGTCTGAGACCTCCTTTGCATCAACAGGTTTAGTGGGAAGTAGCTGACCAGCTGAAATTGTTACCTTGTCCCACTCTGTTATACACAGGGTAAATCATTTTCATATTCTGATCTTTTGGGAGGGGAGAAATCTTTTCTCACAATACAGCATGCAGTACAATAGTTTCCTCACAGCAATGTGAGGAAAGAAAGCCATGGTGCTCTGCATCAAACATAATCAATTGCACATTTAATATGGAAGTTACCGTGTAGTGATGATCAATTATTAAAAACATGCATTAATTTCTGTCCCTTTCCACACGTTAATTAAACAACATCCTTCCAGAATTTGTGTTTCTATTAATGCTTCTCAGTTTGGAAATCAGAGCCATTCTTGGGAACACGTAGGCTTCTGTACTGGTTTTCAGGTGGGAGGTGACACCTTTCACTGCAAGGTGGGAGGTGACAGATGCTGCTGCAGAGTGCTTTTCTATTGTCTCTTAACTTATTCCCTCACATGCATTTATGTGTCCTGAATCATCATGCAGTGGCATTACAGTTATGAAGAACTAAGATTCCACTGTTTATAGGCCCCCATTAATTAGTTCCCTTGTTTCCATGATATCCTTGACAACTTTGCAGAAGGCTCTAAAACACCACAGTCTTATCAGGCAGTGTTAAAAGTGTGCATAGAAGCCACCTCTTAATATAACATCACAAATTAAATCAGTAGCACCACTAAGCATTTGCAAATATGCATTCAGTTATAGATGCATCATGATGCATTGCTGACTTATTTCAGTCACTTTCCATAAACATTCAAACGAGCACATTTATTTTGACACAAATACGCATTGAAAAATACAAAAAGTGATGTGAGTAATGATATGGCCATGCAGCTGCATAAGTCCTTATGTTAGATGACTTTGTGGGTAGTTTGAAAGCTTTTTGTAGGATTAGGGTTCATCAGAATACAGTACAGAAAAAAAATAATATGCAATTTGCTATTCAATATATTACTGAAATTCAGACAGTCCAGAGATAATTGATTTGTATTAAAGGCAAAAAAACCAGAAAAGCATAGGTTGGAAGTGGAAATAGAGGTGCTTTATGACTCAAATTCAGTTGCAGTGGAAACTTTAGATAGGCAAACTATAATTTGCTAAGCCAATTTGCACTGTGATCAGGATACTAGGATATGGCATCTAATAACAATTTCAAACATTTTTTTCAATAATGCCTGGTTTTATTTAATCTATAAGCTTTTATTTTTTATGCCATACTATCTTCACATTTCAGATATGGCCATTCTATTTAAAATAGCTTAATAAATATATTTATAGAAATTACAGGCAAGTATTAGCTGTTACCATTCCTTTAAAATGTGTATACTTATTTGCAGGCTGATAAATTTAAAATTAACAAGACATGCATTTTCCATCAAGACAATTTACAACAATTTTATGAGTTGTTTAGATTAATTAATCCTGTAAAGCTTTCATTGATTGGGTAGTAAATGTGTGCTGCATAATGGGTGCATTAAATTTAACTCCATGTTGCTCTGTTTTTTCAAACCAATCTAGTATCACCTAACATGAAGCTGATAACATTTTTGTCCAGTAATTACTATCAAATGAAAATCAAGTAAGATGCAAGCTTTGACCTTTGTGCAGCAAAATATGTCAACATCCCTTTGAATTTAAGCATGGAGTGGGGTTTTTTTGTGTTAAAATCTTTATGGATCTTCACATGGTTAAATCTAAGCAGACACCAAGTGGTAAACTGGATCAAGGCCCAAATATTTAAAGGAAAAATCAATCCTTTGAAAGCCACCAAGAAATCCAAGTAGAGAAAGCCAGTGTTCTCACTTACCAAGATTTAGGAGAACAGTCAAAAATGATTAACTGGAATCAATTTGCACATATTGTATGCACTGTATTTAGATCACACAAATTACTTCATATTAGCAAATCAATACTTCCGTTCATTGCAAGCTCCAAGACTGATTATCCCTTGCAACTCTGAAAAGACCATAGAGCATTTTCATCCATTAATAATTCATATAAGGATAAAGGCATTCTCTAGGCATATAGACTAAAATAGATACTTATAAATATACCTGTGATTAATATAAAAGCTAAACTAAAGAGCATTCGGGAACCTGTTTTGCAAACAGCCAAAAAAAAATTGCAGTATGGTATTTGCAGATTCCTATTTTGTTGCTGAACTATTCAGTATTTTCCCTCATAGCAATCCCATCCCATTGTGAGCAGTGACTATTATAAATATAAATATAAATTTGTAAAATTTTCTTCTTTGGAAATTACCACTGGAGCTACATTAAAAAAAAAAAAAAAAAAAAATTAAAACCCCCAAACTACCTGGTTTTTAGGCAAATTATCCAGCTGGAATAAGATAGCAACAATTCCTGACATAAAAATACATCCAAATGGGGCATTTAACATAATGACCAATAGGCTGGAATGAAAATTGGAAAACACAGGTTTTAAAACAGAATGCTTTCAGTGAGAATACGGCCCTCAGCACTAATACAGGTAGGTGCAAACTCATTCTGTTTGCTGGCAGAATTGTTCTCAGCTGAAAACTGTGAGATTGCATTACCAGAGAGCTGAGCTAACAAACCCACGGAGAGCTAAAGCAAATGCCTGCACGTTCAGGTCTCTGCCTGTGTGGCTATCCAGCTTCCAGCACAGACCCCTCTCACCTCTCTCTCCCTGAGTGAACAGGGCAAGCCACTTCATCTCTCTCTTTCCCCTCCCACCTCCACCTCCTTTCCGCTCAGACTAAAAGCCCTGCAGAGCAATGCAGGCGTGATTTCAGCCGGGACTTCTTGATGCTTCTGCAATCTGAACCCCAGTAATAAATCGGGGGAGGATAATAGAAGTGTCAAGCCAGCCCTAAGCGTGGCAGCAGAGCCGTAATGTACTGCACGGCACCCCGCTCCTCACACCATTCCTCAAGGTCTCTGCACAGTATGCTTTATTCCACTGCAAGAATAAATGTGTCCATGATGCATCTCCAAGTATTACCCAGCGTTACAAATGAATCACAGTAATGTTACCTTCACTTCCCTCCAACAAGAAGATAATACTTTTTTGGATGTGATGCCACTCTGTATAGTTTTTGACAGCTGGAAATACTTTAGTGAAATAAGGCTGTACGGGGAGCACACGATTCATTTTGAGGCAGCAGCATCTAAAGAAGACAGTGCTGAAATAAGTGTGCCAGTTCAATTCATATCTGTTTAATTATGCTTGTTTATATTGCTATGCCTAACACTTCTAGATTCCAGCATATTCTTCCTTTGCAGCTCCTCCCACTCACCATGATCAATAGTTTCTGAAATGTTCCTGAGATGCTGCAAACTAAGCAGGAAACACCATCAAGTGTGTGCATCATTAGCACATAGAAAAATTGGAGAGTAATCAATGTGTAATTTTTAAATCTCCATTAGGCCAATGGTGCTCTTTCAAAATTTGAGATACTGCTGTTGATTCTCTTTGTTTCTCTCACAAATCAGGAAACCTGGTTACTGGTAGTCCTGTGAATGATACTGTGAAGAGCATAAGTTTTCATACCGATTTTCTGTTCATCATACATTTTCTATTCATGCTGTTGTTTTTTACTATATGTTTGCTCAGCCCACACTAATCTTCATTCTATTTCAGCAGTTTTGGCTGATATAATACTTCATGGTTTTTTACATTTATCTAAGTATCAAATGTTTTCCTAAAACCACAACAAGTTCTGCCATGTAGCTGTTCCAGTGTTATCTCAAAACTTAGCAGTGTTCACAAACCACACATTTATCATTCTCAGTTGTTGGGGTCCTCTTTGTAAATCGGTGTCAACAGACCTTGCAGTGGATGGCATGTTTTGTGTCTGACTATCCTGTAGTTTTACCAGTGTTTTCTATACCTTCCCAAGAAAATTTGGGGTGTTCCTGTAGTTCCCACTACTCTACAAACACACCTCTCTCTTCCATACTACTGATCACGTCTATTAATCATTGTGGCAGAAGACTTTTCTTTTCTATTGCTAATAATTTTTGAAGGCTAAGACATGATTTTTCTGAGGGTGATTCTTCGTCAGCTTTTGATCATTCTAATTGCCTTATTATAATCTGCTCTCCTACAGTGATAAAGGCTTTTAATGTTTCATGTGCTGGGAACAAAAAGGGAAAAAACGTGAGCAAAAATCTCTTTCTGTTCCTGGAATATTACCACCTCCACAGTTCATAACTATTAGGGGGAAGAATTCATTTTGGCCCTCTGTTGTGTCAAAGTTTCATCCTGTGAGTGGCCCCACTGTCTCTTTGTGATTTTGTTCACTTCAGCAGCAAAGTGAATTGATCATTGCTGCTCATTTTGCCACCTATTTCGCATGCTACTTTAACATCCCAGAATAATGATTTGGACTCACTTCTTTAATTTCTCTATGAACTGTACATCTCATGCCTTTTTAAAATATAGCTTCTTGTACAATAAAAAAAGCATGTCATCATTACATTTGCCCAGGCCTGAATTTTATAATCTCAATTTTAACATCCTTTTCTTCATTACAAGGACACACTTTACAAACCAAGGACGGTTTTTTTTGTTTTTAGATTTAAAAACATGACTGAACTTGTGTAGATTTACCCAACATTTTGAGTTCTATCCTTTGAGAAGTTAGAAATGGCTCCAAATAATACGGTCTCTGCCACCCTCCAAGTTATGCTACCTTTGAATTTCAGACTTCAGAAGCATACACCAGGACCTTACAAGTAGTACCACAAAATTCCTCATTAAAAAACTTTCCAGATTATCTTCCAATGATTTTGTAGCCCATTTAATTCAAAAGCATATAAACTTCATCTTGCAATTTTTAAACTGGGGTTTTTTTTGTTTTTCTTTTTGTTTTTTTTTTTTTTGTCAGTCAACCAAAACTGCTCACAGAAACATGCTAGCTTCAACAAATATTTTCTCCAGAAGGATTCCTCAGGTTCACAGTGGAATTAGTGCTCAGGACAAGATGCAAAGTAAAAAAAAAAAGAACAGAGAGAAAGAAAACCACTTCTGCCCAGGTGTAGTCCAAATCCATTAATTCCCCAGAGATTGTCCTAATTTAAATTAGAGAAATAGTCTGCCAATAGTCCTGTGAATATTTATTTTTAATAACTAACTCCAACAGTAGGAGGAAGAACAAGATAACAGCACTGGCTTTACAGTGCTGCAGCAGAAATGTTCAGAGCTTGGCAGGAAACCTGGGTTCCCATTATCCTTTTCGTTTGCAGTCTAGATCACATTTCAGGAGGTAATTGGGACAGCTCTTCCTCACTGACTGCTGCTGAAGTTTTACAAGTCTGAAGAAGGGACATCACTCCAGGTCTTTTGAGTCCCAGGACAGGGAAGATATCTTCTGGGTATTATCTTCCCTCTGGTACCCCTTTGTAAAGCTCCTATTTTGGAAAATTGTCCAATTTCCAACTGCTGAATGGAAGTAAATGTTTTATTTGGACAAGAGAGACCCAAGAGCTACACGGTCTGGTGTCTACAGCGTCTGCCTAAGAGATTTGTATTCAATTATCAGCTTCAGAAAAAAGAGCAAGAAGAAAATATTTGAGGTGGAGCAATTGTCTTAGAGAATTAGCGAGCTACTGAGTACAGTGGCATGACAAGGCTATGCTGTTCTGGGGAAAAGAAAGGTCTCCTAACAAGGTCTACTTCCAAAAACTGTAATCTCAAACTTCTTCTTGTAGAACAAAACCAGTGTAAAAACTTAGAAGGTTTTTATTTTTTAATTTGTGTAAATTTTTCAGTCACATAATTGTGCTCGGACTAAAATTTCCAGTGAATTTTGAAATTTTGTCATAGTATTCTGATTTTAATTCTTGTTTGATCATATGAAAGAAACTGCTTTCTTTACATATAATTGTATAATAATGAATTATCATTATTATTAGTATTAGTATTATTAGTATTAGTAGTATTAGTATTATTGTGAGCCAAAGGTAAGTGAATGCACATCAAACTTGGCAGTCAAAACAAACATCACATTGTTCTCACTAAAATTATTTTGCAGGTCTATTTAATTAAATAGTACAGATCTGTATGAACACTTTTAAACTGACCTGAAAGAAGTTTCCTGTGATTTAGCTTAAATCAGTAAGAAATCTACTTAAGGTAAATCAATATAAGCCTTTTGTAAAGCCATTTTGGTTTATATGAGGGCTTCAGGATTGTAACTAAATTGATTAATTTAAATGTGAGTTCAGCTAAGCAGATGCTGCTTTTGTATGGAGAGAAGGCCTAAAGATGTGGCATGGGGTCTTGTCTGCCCTGACTCCATACTAATTTTCATTGTTTATTAGATTTTTAATCTTGCCAGTGTTATGGCCTTCTTCTGAAAGGGCAAAACAGCAAAACTATTTATACATTCTGTGATCTACCCTTGGTCAAAAACAATTGCCATTTAAAGTAACCCCTTAACTACCTCTGGTCAAACCCCAAAACAAACTTTACTGATAATAAACTTTAATCATTAAGGTGGCAACTAAACTGCTTAGTCCCCTTACCCCTTAGGATAACGAGTAGCATATTGTTCAAAGAATGGTTTTCGTCAAGGTTACAAGTGGAACACAAACAGCCTGACTATTAAAAGTGGGCCCAGTGACAGCTCTGAGTACCCCTGGTCACAATTAGGTGTTCTCTGGGGCGGCCCAGCAGAGCTGTGATGGGATTACAAACCAGAAGCTGTTCACACTTACAGAGAATCACACCTGTTGCATTCTGCAGGACACAACACAAAAAATACCCCACATAAATGGCAGTCTTAAGATACTGCGATATAATCAGAATGGTGATGGACCTCAGGTAGTACAGGCAGCCAACAGACTGTTTCATACATCTAATTGCACTTTCTTTTAGTGTTCAGTCCCCCCAAAAACAGACAAGAGAGTGTTATGACCTACCTACTAATTAATAGAACAATGGGGTTCCTCTGGTGCCAAAGATTCTGGATTCTAGCTGTCTCTAGTTTTTCTTACTGGATTGTTTTGTAGCTTAACATTTTCCCAACAAATAGGGGAATCATTCCACGAGGTTTGACATCAAAAGCTTAAAAAATAACAACCTCTGCAAAGAAAGCTTATCTACTAGTGCATTTCTGAGGAGTTTCCTTCCCTCACTTCTCATGTGTATGTGGAGGGGTTTAGGATTTCCAGTGAAAGTAATACAGTATTAGAATAACTTGCAAACTGTTCTGTTTTGATTTGTCCCTTTAGAAAAGACAGTGATTATGAAACCACGACCTTCAAAACCCTGAGACCTCAAATCTGTGGAACAAACTTCAACCAAAATGAACTGAATGCCTCTAGGCACATTTGCCTGAAATTAGATGACTTTTTGATGACATATAAGCAGATTTATTGAAAGACTGCTGTGATATTTCCTGGTACGTCATCATTATCACCACATTTTTCTGTGCAACAGCATGGAATAATGCATAGGAATAAACATTCTTCTAAGTTAAATTCAGAGAATAAATATAAGAATATATTTCTAGTATGGCAGCTGTGGTTTTGTGAGAAAACTAAAATGTTCCTCTCTTACATCTTTAATAATAGATAGCCATGGAGCCAGCTATGCAGCCAGTGGGGGAAAAAGAGAAAAAAGGGAAAAAAAAAAAAACAAACAAAAA
>VXAC01002387.1:66797-106847 GCA_013399225.1 Rhipidura dahli
AAAAAAAAAAAGAAAGAAAGAAAATAGCATGGTAATAATTGATCCACAGCTATGCCATATATTGCCCATTAACAAACACCTTCATATTTTAAAAAATGTATTCCAAACAATAACTATTTATACACAACTGCAAATGTATGCAATACATTACAAAATTTGAAAGACGTTCTTTTGTCTGGATTACTTACAAGTTACCAGTTATAAATATTCTAATGAGGCTTTTATACCTCTAATGTCTCTAATGTCAGTGTGGTACCGGAGTGCCTTTCTATTAGTGCATTAAGCTACATGACTAGCATTTTTCTGTCTTTCTGTCCCCAGGTGGAAAATTGCATGTATTTAAAAATAATTAATATTTTATTTTTTTATCTATGATGTGCACGTACTTCCACCAGCAAATGCAGGCAGAATAATATCTATCACATTTTACTGCATTGAATTTAAAGTACTAGACAAGCCTGTTGTATTAAAATAAGCATACTTATATGGTGAACTGGTGAAGAACAACAGCCAGAAATGTCTTGAGGAATATATTTCATGCCCTTAGCAGCAAAGAGTTTTCATTATCCGTGTTCCAGAGTAACCACTGATGAACATTTTGGATGGATTTTCAGATATGCACAGCACTGGCTAAACTTTGCTTCAACTGGGAGTTTTTTCACGTACTGCAATGGGAGCAGAGTCTGGCCACTGCTTCATGCATCTGCAAACTCCAGGCTCTGAAGAGAGTGTGAGAGCAGAGCAGAGAGCCCAGAAGTCCCTGAGTGGCTGCTCAGGGACCTAATTTATCTGCCCCAGTTCCAGCCCAGTCTGATGCAGCTCTTTGTTCACCTCCGCATGTGCGAACAGCAAATTTCTCCCCTCTACACCAAATGTAGTCACCAACAAAAGTCAGGTGTTTCTCACTGGCAGTTACAGGAAACTTTACCACTCTCCAGTTTATGGATGAAAACTGGAACATTCTAAATGAGGAAAACATTTACATTACTTCCCACTAAGGTTACACCAGAGTGTCTGCAAGTTACCCAAAGAAATTCTGTGGCTGTATTTCATGGGGCTGTTTTGTGTATTACACTCACCATTTGTGATGCTACTTTGCTATTAAAATCCCTTACCCATCCCCCCCCCACCCCCCGCTTTCATTTCCAAGGTGTAACCATCCAGAGAATAGGAAAATTTTGATACTCAAAAGCGCTTTTTCTGCTGGGGACATGTTATAAACAGCATTTTACTAAAGATGCTAATAACCTAAATTTGGATTAGATCTGTACAACTTTTCTGACATTGCAAGGAAAACATGGAAACACATATTTGAAAGATCAGTGCAGTTTGAAAGGTCAGTGCATTTGTCAAATACATGAGTCCTTCCAGTGTGCTTCCAGCATTTGCTTGGGAACTAGACTCCCAAGAACAGACTGTACAACTCAGAGGCCAGGGGAATGTTATACTGTTACATAGGAAACTACTCTACTACTCAGCTAACCCACCTAGACTCCTATAAATGGTAAATACAAAATTTATTCCTGCTTAATTTTTTATGCAGATATCTCCCTTTTTCTCTCTTTTTTAAAAAAAATACAGGGAAAATGTTCTTTACAGCAAAGTATCACAAGCTCTGCGGCAGGAAGATGTGAAGAGCTCCATTAACAAGAAGGAGTTTTTAAAAGAGTGATCTGAATTATGCAGCAGCCTGACATTCAGAGTGCCTTGCATTACTGCAGTGGCATACACAACCCCTCACTGCACTGAAGTACACATTCTCACAGTCCCATCCCAGGCCCCAAGAACCCAGCAATTGTTTCAAAATAACCTCTCTAGAATCTAACTTCACTAATTAATGTTTCTACAGGCTAGAATGACATAACTGCATTTCTCCTTCACACACCAGGGCCTATTCACAGCACTATACTTTTCTTTTTTAATATCAAGGAGTGTGCTATTATCATTCCAATAGCTTCATTGTTACAACACTACCATGAACAGCACATCCAGAAAACTTCTGAGCTCAGAAAGACTGATGAGGCAGATTCTCTTGTCGATGTTTGTCTTCACTTCCCCTTGTATCTCTACTACCATAAAGTCACCTATTGTCTCATGGCTTCCTTTTTTACCCTGCTGTACTCCACACCACCTTTACAAGCATCCCTGTGACTTTCCCACTTGCCAACAGACAGCACAAGCAGTCACCAGACAATTATTTTCATGCTGACTGACCTGCTGCCTGCAACCAACCAGAGTACATAACAGCTGAGTTGTTTCTGGGTTTCCCTTAGAGCATAGGGAGGACAAACATTTCTGCTCTTTCTTCACATCTTTTGGTTTTCATGAAACTTGCAATTTCAGAATTCCTACCTTCGTTCCAAACTGGATGAAGCCAAACAGCTGGTTCAAAAGCTGCTGGGGAGGGATTAGCAGACAAGCAAGCAGACAGCTTTCACCTCTGCCCTCCAAAAGAGAAAAAAATACCAGGATTGTTCAATGGCTCACCAGCAAGGAAAGGCAGCAACCACGTAGCACCTTTCTAGCAGAGGAAACCAGAAGAATCTCACAGTTATTCATAACGAGATCAGAATTTTGTCAGACTAACCTGAGTATATTCAGAATTACCTCTGTTTCAAAGATCAGAGGTCACCCAGTGCTGTCATTTTTCCCAATACTCAATAGTGCAGATATGTAATAGTGGAGAACTAGGACAGCAAAGCCCTCAGAGTTAAATTATTATCTTTTTGAGTCAGCTACACTTGTGAGATTTAAAATCTATTAGGACATGTATTCTGGATTACAAGATAATCAAGAAGTGAAAGGGCACATTCAAACACAGTCTTACATTTTATTTCTAATCTCAGAACTGGGTTAAAATCTAAACATATCTTGTGTATGTACTCAACTGAGCCAGCCAGCCTATGAAAATAATCACATATCTGATATCAGGGTTAGGTCCAGCACAACAGTGGGAATGACATGGTGGTTAAGGAGGCTGATCTTGTGTGCAGGAACAGCCAAGTTCATCTGGGGGCTTTTGATAAATTTCTCTCATGTGCCTGAAGGTAAATCACCGTGGCACAGGCACACCGAGATATTTGCATGTGTAAACTCTGTTCACTCTAGAAAGCTTGAGAGACAGACAAACAGTATCTGTAAAAAGGCACACTCCAAGTGTCACTGTTCATGCAGCTTTTAAAACATTTTTGCCTTCCTAAAATGTGTAACATCTTGTTTGCCTGACATACAGGGGTTTTGAGAAGAAAAATAGACTCCGTCTAGGTATGCAAAGTACAATCATTTTTTGTCAGAATCCACAAAAAATAAGAATAAAAATAACTAACTCCTCAAGAGTATGTTTCAGGCTGCTTGTAGGGTTCAAAGATGTTCTAACTGTATTAACATCCCTGGGCCTGATCCAAATGCTGATGAAGAAAAAGGACATTTTTAACTGAAGTTAAATAAATTTGAACATGAACAATCCTCATTTAACTGTGTATAGGTCCCTACCACGCCCTTTTATCAGGGCTCTACAGATCACCTCTGTTCTGCCAGTGCAGCGAGAACACATCAAAAAGACCACACCCTAATGTTGTTTAATCGCTGCATAATTAACTTAAATATTATTTCCTCATATATTGACCATCCTTATTTAAAAGACAAATCTGTGCAAATACTTCAACCATACAACATCAGCAAATTCAACTGTCATTTGGCTAAAGATGCGTTTGATTTCTAAAGTTATTTAAATCTGGTGGCAAATTAGGATGGTATTCTAGAAACTAAAATGTCATAAAAATATATGAAGACAATTCATTTGATTATACTTCAGAGAAAATATTAAATCTTAGTTCTTAGATTTTTTTACTTACATTCACTAACCCAAAAATTCCAAGATAATAAAAGTAACAAAGAAAAAAAAATAAAAGGAGATTGCTTATATGGCTACAATACGATCCTTTGGTGATCAGTTTGGTGATCAAAGACCTAAAAACCATTTCTATTATTTTGCCAATATGTTAAAAATAACAATTCAAAGATATAGAAGAAATTTTAAAATCCATATTTTTATTAATAAGAAATCTCAAAAACTCCCACTCAATAAACAGTTCCTAATACAATTTTTAGACAGCAGATGATTTAAACCATGTTTGGACCAGAATACTTCTATTTCAAAAGATAAAGCAGATTTTTCCACCTTGGTTCTATTCCTTAGTGCATTTTTTTGAATTCTAGTGCATTTTTTTTAATTAGACTCCAAAAGCTACAATAATTAAAACTATATGTAGAGCAGGAAGGTCCCATTTTTCATGTTATGTTCTTCTTCAGCATTATTATAAGTTCAGCCTGCCTGATGTGAGTCTAATTCTTTACTCGATCTTGGGCTAAGTCCCACTGGAAAAGTGGGATATTGTGATTATTTAAAAAAGCAGAGAAATAGGAGACTAAAAAACTCCCTGCTAATGAGTAGGAAAGAGAGAAATGTGCCAATCTACGGTGTAATATCTTTTAATTGAACTTCCAAACAATAAACAACAATTCTTCATTACAGAGAGAGATATTTTTTGATATTCATAGATAGTAAGTGAAGAATAAACAAATATCCTGATAAGGGAAAACATAGTAATAAAAAATTAAAATAATATACAGTTTGGAATTTATAATGTTTGACTACTTCCCCTACAGCCTTTGACAGAATAAATATAATTCAGATATCTCGCATATTCATTAAATATTTTAAAAGATAGATGAATAATGAAAGTCCAGTAATATATTGCTAATTTTATTAATTTTTTATCCAATTATCTGAGCTGATCAAAATAACAACATAATTCAGCTTCAGTGAGAAGAAGGGTATTGTGCCGTAGAGTGGGACCCAACAACAAGAATGTTGAACTGATCAAAAAGTTTAGAAATTCTGCAGACAAAATATTTAGAAATGACAGTTTTTTTGGGGTACTTGGGGTTTGGGGTACTCGGTTAACCTCAAGGAGCTCTCACTCACACTGCCTGTACTCCCAGAATCTTCATTCCTTGCAATTTAGAAAAAGCACAATGATGACAAAGGAAAATGTCTGAAGATTGTTTGCAATTCAAATTCTCTAATTTGCGTCAGGCAAAATATTTCTGCTTGCAGTATTATTGAACAGATACCATCTCATTAGCAGATCTCAATACCTTGTACCAAGGACAAAAAATTTTTAGATGGAGGAAGTCACAGTGAAAAAGCAAATGGAATGCCTGTAATTAAGCAGTGTATTCATATGGCAGAGGTGATCATAGTAAATACTACTTTAAAATTCACATTTTAGCAAAGCATGATTTCTAAATTGCCAAGAGGAAATTGGTGTTACTTGATAGAATTACCACAAGGATTGGTGGAACTTCAGACACACCTGTGTTTATTAGAGGACTGCAAAACATCCCTAAAGTACTCGAGAACCTGGGGGGAAAAAGAATATTTTTACCTTGCTTCACAAAAATACAAACAGACTCGTTGGCAATTCAGGGAAGGTCTTTGCATCATCGGTACATTGATGGTGCTTATTCCAGGCCACTGGCAAGCCCTGGAATACTGTCTGGCCACCCCTGACTAAGACTACAAGACCTGTGACTGCTTGATGATTACTCATCACTCATTTAGCCACTCTTCATGCATACAGGATGTACTGAGATGACTTTGTACTCTTCTAGCTGCTTAATCAAAACTCTTTGCCCTCCCAAGTCCCCTTTTCCCATAAAAAAAAAAAAAGCCTCCCTTACTTCAACTGCTCTCTTAGACCTATCAACCCAAGCTGTAATCTCATCAAAAAGGTGTCATATCAACTTTACAGTATCTGCCTTCCACAAGTCTAACAGTTATTATTACCCTTATTTCATCCTTTATAATTGAGTCCTATATCAGCCATGCCATTATTTTGCCTAAGATGCATGTCAGTCTGACAGGCCTATAATTACCATTGCAGCCTCTTTCACCCTTTCAAAGTATTGGCTCAACAATAGATTTCCTCTCATCTTGTGGATTTTTCCAGTGTCAGTTTTATTGAAAAGCAATGGCAGTGGTCCTCTGGGACAGGTTTTCTGTAACATTTGGACATACTATAAAGAAATGCTGATTTTAAGAGGTACAAGGTTAGGCCCATTTTCACATCCTCATTAATTGTTGAAACAAGGCATTTCAGCTTCAGCATCATCATATGGCTAACACCCTGCTCCTTTTCCCAACCAAGAGGAGCATTCTGGATCAGCACTAACTTTGAATTTTATGCATTCACCTGTAGTAAGCTCTGCTTTGGAAAGCCGGCAGGATAGACAATAAGGGAGCAATAGATTGGATATCTGCTTGGGGAGTAAAAAGGGTTGCAAGAAGAGAACATCAGTCTTCTAAAAAACAAAAAAGGCAAATTTGTTTGCTTCCCAGGGTGAAGACTACTGAGGAAACTTAGGTATTTGAAGGGACAGCTGAAATTTGGCAGATTAAGGAGAACAGTATCTAGATACAAATGAAAATCTGTTCAAAATGAAACCTTGAAAACCCCAAATCTTTACTTAAGTAATTTTTGTCCCCCTCATTTCTAATTATTTATCACCTTACACCTCTGCTACTGCTTACCCCTACCTACTTCTGCTTAGTTGACAATTTCCCTGGCAGCACTTTTCTGTGCCTCCTAAATCCACCCAGAGCAGATCACTGAATATACTTGAGCTAGGAAAACTGGTACATTCACTAAGAGAAGGGGGACAGATTAACATAAAATTCAGAAACGTGGTTGCTTAACCATGTGACAGAAATTTTTGCTGACCACCTCTGTTTTTCCTGTATTATTACATACCTTTCTGCTTTTTCTACATAGTGAGAAGCCAGCACCAGGTTTACTAGACTTTTTTCACTTTAAAAAACTTTTCCAAGTCCTTGATTAAATGGCCATTTCTTCTCATGTCTTTCTGCTTCCTTTACAAATGTCCTCAATTCCTAACTTCTCATTTATATTCATTTATTCTTTGCTATCAACTTTCTTTTCTTCCCATTTGTTTCATTATGTATTACAGCTGCTTTCTCTTCCCCCACAAGCCAGGCTAGTTTTCAACTGCTGAAAAATTTTCATTAAAAAATGCCAATGAACTGGCCCTGAAACATTTCACTCAAGACATCCCTAGTTTGATAAAACTTTTGTCAAAGCCAGCAGAGGATTCAGGAAGAAGAGATGGGATTCCTCGGGACTGCCACAGGGCCATGTACTCTCTCTGTGTTCCTAGCCCTGGGGAAGATACAACAACAACAACAACTAAATAAATAAATAAATAAAGCAAACCCAGAAATTTTCTAGCTACCAAAATAGAAAAAAAAAATAAAATAAAAAAGAAAACAAAGCCAAAACACACCAAAAGGCAAAACTCAAACCATACCATATCACATTTTGAATTCTCAGTGCTTAAAACCGTGCTTAAAAAAAAAAAAAGGAATGTATTTCTCAAATACTTTCAAAACAGGGACACCTGAATAGGGACTGCAAAACCACAAAATCACAGAACAAAGAGTCTAGTGCTTAGTATATGCTTGTCTGCATTACCAGAGCTTTCTTAGTTACCCATAACTCACACAGTTTCAACATTCTGTATTTTTAAATTTGTTCAGCTAACTCATGGAACGTCTCAGGAAGTGATGGTTGTCTCTGTGGCTGAGAGTGACTGACAGGTGCTGTGCAGGCACCTGTGTAATGAATGTCACAGATAACAGGGAGGCCTCCTCAGAGAATGCCACTGGGAGAGACAGCTTGTCTTCTGGCAGTTTGTAAATAGCAATCCACTGGGAGTTACACGGATTTGAGTTACAAGTCACTTTACTCCTGCCTGCTCTCTGGGGGAGTGGGGAGAATAAACAAGTGCTTTTCATCATGGCACTTCCCATCCAGTGGAAGACAGTGCCTGTTCACAGCAGACCCTTTCAAGGAACAAGCTGTATTTTGCTTTATCAACACCACAGTCATGTAGTTGAGACTGCAGTTGTAGCCAAATAGTCATTTCAGACCTAGATTTCCACAAGATGCATTTTGACCACACGCCTATTCTCTCCTTTTTTAAACACATGCCATGCACAAAGGGTGGATGGGATTCTGAAGGTGAAGTCCTTTAGAGATTTATTAACGTGGACTTTTACTGCCTATTTTACTGAGTTGTGCCTGGACAAAAGAACAGATAGTTCAACAAGAGCACTCTCACATATCAATGCAGGCAGCATGTTTTCAAGATAAACTTTTCCTATTCAGAATAATAAGCTTTTTTTTTTTCTCTTTTGTTTCTCTTACTGCCTTTCTATCATGACAAGAGCAGAGCAAAGATGAGCAGCAACACCTAGAGTTTTATCCATCGAAACAGGGATACTAGGAAAGCCTTGGAGTGCACGCATAGTTGCTGTCTTTTGGTCTGGATGTCCCTGAGACAGCTGACAGTCATGACAGAATTGTATTCTCTAAAGATGTACCCAGGAAATGGCACTGCACATGCACTTTCAGACAAATCCCTGCATTCTGAGGTTGTGTGAGAGACCAAAGCCAGCAGGTGGCACTCAGAAACATGTGCCAGAGCCTGGATGAGAGCAGGATTTTCTGCACTATGCAACTACTATTTCTCAGCAGTACCACGTCTACATAACCAGACAGGCACAAACAAATATGAAAAATAATTTTTTTTATGCAGAGAGTCTGATTTTTGACCCAATATGAGAGAAATATCTATGAACCCTTGGTTTCAAGTGAAATGATTGTGTCAATGCCACGTCTAAAGTCACACTCACACAGCCCAAGCAGGAAAATTCATGTACTCTTGCTCCATTTTCTTCTTCTCTTTACGCTACTGCGATTTGCCTGCACAAAGAGCATTTCCGTGCTTGATTACATTTCTTCAGTCTCAAGAGAGGGAATAAATTTTATCAGTCTTCTGTAACAGGTATGGGATTGGAAGCTTTTTTCCCCTGCCTTCAGTGTTCAGCAGTGAAATATCTGAACACCTGAAGGCAATTGTACTTATTCACTGAAGGTGGTGATTAGTTTTCCAACATTTTTGCTGCTTCCCCCTGCTCCTTCTTTCAACACGTAGCCATTTGCTCACATTAGCCCCTGTCCAAGCCCAAACTGAAAGTTTGTTTTAAAGTTTGTCTGCATTGGCAGAAATTTACCACTGCGTTATCAATGATTAAACCAAGGTTGCTTTGGTTTGCAATAAGGCATCACCAGCCTCATCTGTCATTGAATAACAAGAAGTCAGTGCTGCCTGTCATTCCTAGAGAGACACTGAGTCTAAGGCTGCCACTTTAAGCACAGCTCCCATTATTTATTCTCTTTCTTCTACACAGCCTGCTATCAAAATAGACTTTCTTCCATATTTCACTTTTTTTTTTTTAATTTTAAAACTCGACATTTACAGGTTGAGGGTTTTTTTCTCCCCTTATTAAACTTTCTGTAAGAAGAAAAATGCAAACCTAAAAAATTTGCAAGGTTGGATCATATTGCTAAAAATTGTTCCTACACTTCTATACTTTCTTTCTAAGGCTGTGTCTGACAATTTATAGAGGACCCTCTATGTGGGTCTTTAACAACAAAGCCCATATTTAATACTCTTTCTAAAAGACTGGCCATATGACTGATTCAAGAAGACTCTCTGAAGTGGCAAGACAGACAAGCCAGCCAGGAAAGTCACCATAGAAATAAAGTAAAGAAATCCTTACACCTCTTTTATTCTTTTGTTTTTACCTCTTTAAATATGACCCTTATTTTTCATCCAGTACAAGGGCATAATCAGCACAAAAAGACCAAAATAATCTTATTCCTTCCCACCACCAAGAAATCCAATATGAACAAAACTTTTCACTCAGATTTACACAGTAAATAGTTTGTGAAATAAAACTATAAGCTGAGAAGTACCTCAAGACATAATGCAGTGCTTTATGACCCTTTAGACTCCCAACCACAAAGTCAGCGTTGTTGAATGTGTCTCATGATAAGAGGAGGAAATGCTCCATGCTCAGATTTAATTTTTTAAGAGATACAAACCTGTATTTTACTCCCTCTAAATGACCAGATAGGATGTTTCTGAGGTGTTTCTTCTCTTCCTTCCAGCAGGAGGGGTAAATACAGCAAACATGGTTCAATTGACTCTGTTCTCTTGCTTTTATTAAAACAATTACACTGTGTGTTTATCCAGAGAAGCCTAGGGGATTATCTTTTTTAAAATTTTATCTCTCTCTCTCTATTTTTTTTAATTATTATTAATTCCAGTTCAACACTCAAATGAATAAGCAAATGAATCTAATTCTACTTAAGGAATTTGCCAGCTCGCCTTAAAAAGTGCAGACTACTTTGGTGTGAGCCAGACCCAAATTTTACAGTCCTGATTAAATTAGTCTCAACAGTGAGGAGATCATTTCCTTCATTGTTGAGTCAGAGATCTGGCAGAACAGTTGGATTTCAAAGGCAACACTCAGAAATTGTCAGCCTTGCATGGAGTTGTCACGTACTTCAGACTTTATGTTTTGCAAGTTTCGTCTTAAAAAATATTACTGCCCCATTTATTCTGCTGCTCTCATCTCACACAAACTTTTAGTTTAGTTAAAGATGAAACAAATAAGCTTTTGAAATATTTATTTTTATTATAAAAGAGAACAAAACCACCTTTGTATTTCCTCTTTTACATGTTTTTAAGGTGGCATATTCTTTCGTGGAGATATTATTCATGTTACCATTAGATTACATACCTTGCTTATAGCTATGAATTAAATATTAAGTAAAAGTGAACTGCATTTTAAACATTAATTAGAAATTACATACCTACAGTACAGTGGATAGTAGGAGGGACTACACATTGATCTGACTATTTTAATTAATTCCAGCTGACTTAATTAAATAACTTAATTTTTTTCTGGGTTTTTTGAAAGTGGATGGTAAATCTTCAAAAATTCTGCCTTTTTCCTAAGATTGAAACCAAACCCACTATACATTAGAGAATTCAGAATGGCACATTATGAGTGAGTTATAGAGAACATATTGTAGCTAGTTAGGAATTTTTCCATTGGTGATCAGGCAATTTCTGTGCAAAAAGACCCCCCAACCCTCAGAACTAATGTTATTGTCCTTTTCTGGGTTCCTGCACTTATTGAAAATTCAAGTTACACAAATCTTACTATTTGACACCTTTTAAAATACAAACACATAGAATTATTAATATACCTATCTACATTAAACACATTTGCACATGAAAATAAAACTATTTCCAGGCATCCATCCTCCTTCCTTACCCTCTGGAACACAAAGTGATAGGAATGCATCCTGTTTCTCAGCTGTCCCACAGAGTTAGGTGTCCAGGATCCATCCATGTGTCCACAAAGAAAAAACCTTTGAACAGACACTTACTAAGGCACATGGGTATTTTCAGACTTTGCTAAGCAATGAATTTTCACTGTTGCCAGTGACAGTAGCTGGAACTCTGGCTTCATCATTTTTATAATAACTCTCTTGATTAAAGTAGAAAACCAGCACAATCAAAATGTTAGCATAGGAACTTGTGTTAGAAGGTTGGGATCTATAATGATGGAGAATTTCTTTTCCCACAGTTGGAAATAGAATATGTAGGCTTATGGAACTCTAAAGGGAAATAATTTTTAAGAGTTGTAGAAGGTTTAAGGCAGTTTGTATTTTCTGAGTTGTGAGTTTGGGGTTTTTTTTCAACAGAAAGTTTTACAAGCTTGAGACAGATCGGGAAGTGACACGGGTGTCAGAATATATTTGCACAGGCTGCAACGGTATATAACATGTTGACATTTGGGAAAATATTGTTTCTTTTAATCAGATTTTTATCAAAGGAGTGGAGTCCTTCATTCTAAGATGAGTGACTATAATTAGATGTTTCCCCAACCAAATCCTCCTATTCTCCCAGCTCTCGATACAACAGTAAGTTATTTACTCATAGAATAAACCCTGCGCCAAGCTAATGAGATGCACAATAAATGCATCATTAATTTATGGTAGATGCCCTTCTGTTCCTTTCATATCTATTGTTGTTATCCTCCCACAGCACTCCAGCTAATTCTAATTGACAGTTTCCATCAGCAAATTAAAAACCAGTATACTCCAGGCTATAGTGATGAAAAATACAGAAAGTAAAACAATATGTTCTAAGAGAAGAGCACACTTTGTTATCTTTATGGTGCAGAATGAAAGACAAATTAGCTAAAGAATGCTGTGCAAGTCTTTTTATTGCTTTTATGATAATAAGAAGATACTCTTTATTTGTTTTGGTTGGATTGTACAAATTCATTGTCCTGTTACAAATTATTGATATGGTTGAAAGTCAGTACTGTCTGATTTAATACTTACAGGTGTTTCCTTCTGATAGTTTACATTTACAATTTAAATTGCATTTAGAAAGCTTAAATGGCTAATCCTCAACTTGTAGGCACTCTCCTAGGTAGGCACTCTCCTATTATGGAAAATATAAATCCAGTGTCAAACACCCTTTTTTTTTTTTTTTTTTTTTTTGTTAAATACAGTATTGGTAAAGAATTTTTTACTTGTCCTGTGCAGAGCGAATTACAAAGTTTTAGGGGGAAACTGAGGCAGGACCAGCCTGAGGGCCACGCTGGGCCTGTAACAGCATCTATATAACAGTAAGAGTGTAACATGTCTTATTTCTAACATATCTTATTTTTTACCTGCTGTTGAAAAGTAGTTGTCTTTTAGAGGAAATAACCACCACCTCTCCAAAGAAAACTATAGCTTCAGCATGTATTGTGCATCTCTAGGGGAAGATATAGAAAATCTTTCACGTGACCCACTCCACCCTCCCCATCCTTCTGACACTGGACTGCAGCAGCAGCTCAAACTCATTTTACACACAACTTTTCAGATGCCTTCTTCAGAAGACCATGCTCCCTTCCCTCTGCTCACATCCCCTTCTAAACCCCACACCAGGCAGCCTGGGCCTCTGGCACTGTTCAGGCTCTGAACTCAACACACGCAGTGGTGCATTTGCTGTCCTTAGGGAGCTGCTTGCCCTCTCTATAGCTCAAGCTCATCTCAAACTGTAACCATGGCAGTAACACTTCTGTACAGTGCTTTCATGTCTAATGTTAGAAATCAACATAGAGTCCAAGCAACCATCACCATTGTCAACTGATTCTCAGCTGACAAAGAAGATTAAATGCATTAATATTTGGGTTATGGCTTCAAACTGAAAGAGAGTAGGTTTAGATCAGATGTTAGGAAAACATTCTTTACTGTAAGGGTGGTGAGGTCCTGGAACAGATTGCCTACAGAAGATGTAGATGTCCCATCCCTGGAACTGCTCAAAGCCAGGCTGTACAGGGCTCTGAGCAGCCTGGTCCAGCAGAAGGTATCCCTGCCATGGCAGGTGGCTGGAAATAAATGATCTTTAAGGTCTCATCCAACCCAAATCACTCTATGATTCTGTGACATTATTTTTATTTTATTTAGTTGTCTCCTACAAGCCATACACTTACAAGAGAGTTTTTATGTTCTTCCTCCTGTCCTCCTGTTCTCTCCTACTACTTGTCAATAGTAACCAGTCCTCTTAGGTTTCCATTCCACATCTACGTTTGTGAAAGTTCACCTTCCTCTGGCACACATTAGCCAAAGATAAACAGTGTAGTTTTATGACTAACATGATATTTTTCTAAAGTTTTTTAACTAAGTAGCCCATAAATAAGCAATTTAACCATGGTTTTCACAGTTGACAGTATCTGACATTTTCATAAAACGCTGTTCATTTATTATCATTGTTAACCCTGCCTCTGACCAGCAAAAGAAGTTTTACTGGCACAGGAACTTATACAACTCCAGCAGATTAACTACACAACACCAGCAGGATGCCATTCAGAGGAAAAATGCCATGTCTTAAAAAATAGATCATAAACTGATGAGGAGCCCACAGCTCCCAAGCCACACTTTGAGCAGCCACAGGCCTTGTTTCTTCTGTCAAAGTGTATCAAAGGAAAGGAGCTGCAAAAGGGATGAGCACTCTGCAGGCTTGCAGAGACAGCAGGTGGTCATTTCAGGTGACTGCTGTTAAAAGGAGGGAGTGCTCATGTGTATTCACTTTTAGCACCCAATTAATGTTTTAAAGAGGTTCTTGAGCAGTTCTTAAATTTTTTTTTCACTTTTATTGACTTAATGCCCTCTGAGAACCTTGAAAATCCAATGTCTTTTCCTTTTACTTTTGTCCTTTTCTATTTGACACACTCATTTATCTGAGTTTCTTAGCAAGCCTGAAATTAACATCTTTTTCTTTCCCTGTCCCTTCCTTATTTGGAAAATCTGTCTTGCTTCACCTGTGGAAGATAAAATATCTTACAGCAAACAGCACAGCACACCACAAAACTCAAAAACTTCCTCCCGACTTCCCAGAGCAAGGCAAGGACCTGAAGATTAAATTTAAAATATTGACACCAACAGTGTAACAGCAGCCATGAAGTAAATGGTGAGGGAATAAATGCTGGTTTCAGATAGCTTGGGTCCAGACATTCTAGTGTTAAAATTTAGATTGCCAACTTAAAACATCAGAGCACACAGTCAGTAAAGGCAACCTTGGACTCTGACTACAGAACTGAGGTAGAAATACCAAATCCAGAGCTCCAGTCCTGAAATACCTAACTCAGCACCTGCTTAAAGGCCCCTAAAGCCAGAGTGTAGGATTACCACGCTATATTCTTTTACAAGTTACTGCTCCTTCCTAATTTGACAGAAGCTTTCTGTGCCCTCAGAACTGCCTCACTTAAAAGGAACTGACACTTGTAAGGCGAACCAGCATGTAAGCAATCCCACCTTTGCCTATGAGGGGGGCAAATCAAAGAGTCATCCACTGTGCAGGTAAAACATACCAGGTTGGATGCTTGGTGAGAGGGTCTGCAGGTGCCTACTTTGGCAAATATGTCACTTGGCAAAGTTCCCCCAGCAGCCAGTGAAAAAGGCAATTCAAAGCAAAAAGCAAAGAGGCTCTGAATTGTAATCAGGAAAAGACTCTGCCGACAACTACAGAAGCTTAGCTAGGTAATTTTCCTGGCTAAATTAAATGTATACAGTAAAGAGCTAATGTCAAATGATACAAACTGGTGTCCTTTGTCCTAAAATGCAAAGAGAGGGTGAAAACAGCATTTAGTAATCTTTCATTCAATTCAGGCCCTCTTCTCTGGGCTGTCACTGACAGCTGAATGGAAATTGCACAAATGCTGCTGCATGCAGAGAGTCGATGCCAGCAGTCCTTCTGCAGGCATGCTTAAACCATGAGAGGCACTGTGTCACTTGTGCTATCTCTTTTCTTGTGACTATTGCATCCCTTTCTACACAGTGGATCAGCTTCAAGGGCAAAGATGGTTGCTGAGATTTGCAGCTCCAGTCAGATTGCTTCATGTTTCACATCACTTCCCTGGGGCTAAAGAAAATACAAACGAGGCAAAGCAAACAGCTCTGTGACTATCACTCCTGTCCAGCTCTGCTTTAGGAATAAACAAGACACATGCTCAGTTCTTAGAAAAGCTGGTTAGAAACGCTCACCATTAGGAAATAATCCTCTAGAGTGAAGGTGGTGGAAATGGAGATCCTTTAGAGTGAAGGTGGTGGAAATTAGAGGTGTGGGTAGTATGGTAAAGGGTAAGAGGGTATGATTTCAGGCACAGGATTTATTTGTTATTTTCTGTTCACTGGTTAAGGCAGTTTGCCATTCTCATGGCCTGATTTCAAATGACTTTTGAGCAATTTAACTCGCCCCACACAATGCACAGGGCTACAGATTGGTTACCCAAGGAACTGCTTGCAGCACGTACCCTGCAGATATTTATACTGTTTATCAGACCTACCCATAGTGGAAGCAGTTGCTGCAAGCAATCATGTTGTTGGTAACACATGACCATAAGAGAGCTAATATGTGCAGAAGTTAGGCCAAAAAATGAAAGTGAGAAAGGGGCTGTTAAAGACTGCTGAGTTGCCTCAAAGCAGACATTTTCCTCTGAAGAGGGTATGGATTTGTTAATCCCAGGTGGTCAAGAGAAACACCATATTCATTTTCGTTCATTTAATGCAGCAGCAATACCATGCTTTGTCTAATCCAGCACAGGTGATAAAGTAACCAACCATCAACAGAAAGACCCACAAAAGGATTAAATTTAGACTCACAGAATCATTAAGATTGAAAAAGACCTCTAGGGTCATCAAGTCCAACCATTAACCCAGCATGTCCACTGTGTTTGCCACTAAACCATGTCCCTAAGTGCCACCTCCACAGGATTTCTGAACGCTTTCAGGGATAGTGATTCTACAACTTCCCTGGACAGCTGCTTACAATGCCTAATGTTTCTTTCAATGAAGAAATCTTTCCTAATACCCAATCTTAACCTCCCCTGGTGCAACCTGGGGCTGTTTCCTCCTGTCTTCTCAGTTCTTACCTGGGAGAAGAGACCAAGACTATTTATGTATATTACTGTTTCCCTTGGAGCAGTAGGTCTAAGTAAATTATAAAACTTCAGATTCCATAGACACTTCAAAAAGCATGTGGCTTCCCAGCCTTCAGATAAAGATCATCTTCCTTCCATGTAACTTTCGATCTCTTATAGATGCTGAGATTCAGGAATAACCATCCTAGTATTATAAAAATAAATATAGATGTATATAAATATATAAATATACATATATAAAAAATAGATTTTTTTCTACAATTTGACATATCTCAAGCAAGTTGCAGATTTATAGTTTATCTTCCACTGAAGTGAGGAAAGAATCTTTCACACCTTCATTTTCTTTAACTTTCCTATTTTAATGGAAAAAAGCCCTGTCTGCTTACCTTTGTTTAATATGCAGGTAAGCAAATATCATACACACTTACCATAGTAAAACTACTGCATTGTCTTTCAAAAGTCAAACTCACAAAAAAAGTAATTGTTCCACATTAGTCTACCTGTTTAATAAACAAAGAAGGTGTTTACAATCATCTAACAATCTTTTTTCCTAATGCCTGCCTCAGAGAATGATTCAAAAACGTGTCACAACTTTAAATGTAAACCAACAAAAATTATTTTAAATATATTTTCTATAATAGATTTTGGTACTGACAGTCTTTTAAAAACAAAACTGCTACAACCCTGCTATTTCTTTCTTTTCCCTAAGATATTTTTCAGTTTTTAACTTTTCTCTAGATCTCTTATCTATATCCTACTATTAAATGCCATTATAAACTATTAAATGTAGTTAAAATAGTTGTCTCAATTTTCCATAACTTTTTCTTATTTAATGTATTCTTCTTCCATGCAGAAAATGCATCAGCTGCTATTTTTTGAAAATATCTGTATGCAGTATATTGTACAGAACTTCATTTTTACCCTTCAACTTGTAGAAAAGAAACCAAAGCTGCAGAAATATGTTGGCCTTTAGGAACAACCCGCCCTTCCAAAAAGTCAAGACTAGACTGACACTTTCACACAAAATTAAGCTGGTAGAATTCAAATAGAAATGTGTGGGGAAAGAAGCCAGAAGTGATGGCATTACCCAACAACAGAAACTGAATTTCAGCCCATGGTCCTCACTTGCTGCTGCTCTCTTTCTTTGCTCATATTTTTCAAATGATGGTTATCCAATCCTAAATGGATTACTTCAAAAATTCTGCTTACAGTGACAGTTTGTTTTATGTGATAAATGCACAGGTTAGTTTCTATCTTTCTTTTCCTTTCCTGAACAGAATTGAAAAGTCATTTTCCTAACCTCATTAACACTCTGCCAGTTGTACAAGACGGTTCACAATGTCCCTTGGAAATATCCCATATTAAAGTATCATGTGAGAAGTGGAGCAGTAAAGGAAGGGCACCAGCAGTGAGGACATACCCAAACATCTGAGCACTATCTCTTGGGGGTCCTGTGTTTCCCTCAGCCTCTGGAGTCATATTCCATCAGCCAACACACTCACTTCACCCCCGTTACATGAAGTCACAGCTATGAGAGTAGAGATATTAGTAGAGATTTGTTTCTATCATGAAACATGCACTAAAACAAGATTTGTCTTTGTTCCTCTACTCAGATGGGTGCTTGAGTATATTGACTTTCATTTAAAAAAGCGGAACAAAACCTTCATCAAGGATGGAGCTAGTGAAGCCTAGTCTGATACAACTCAGTGCCCTCACAGCCTTCTCAGAACACCACAGAGAAGTCTGACTTCTTACATTCATCACATGAAACCCCACAGCTGCTACCACAAAGGGTGTGCAACATGCCAGTCTTGCCAGGCTTTCACTGGAGATGGCAAACATTTTTTTGTTCTCTTTGCATTCCATTTACCTGTTCCTTCTGATCTGATTTAAATTGGCTATTAGATTCAAAATTTATTGGGAAAAGTGATGAACAGAGACAGAGAGGTCTTAA
The DNA here is from genome assembly GCA_013399225.1 of Rhipidura dahli. Taxonomy (NCBI): domain Eukaryota; kingdom Metazoa; phylum Chordata; class Aves; order Passeriformes; family Rhipiduridae; genus Rhipidura; species Rhipidura dahli. The sequence continues at coordinate 85,190 of VXAC01002387.1, forward strand.
ATAATCCTTTCCTTAAGGAACTAAGTAAAAAGTCTTTTACAGATATGAAGAAAATAGTTTGAAATATGACTACATGTGCACCCGCTTAAAAGAGAGCAACAACTCAGGTCTTTTGAAGCTGTTTTATTTTTGAATTCTACATTTGGGCAAAAGAAGGTTTACCAAAGATTTTGGAGAGGGTAATACAAAATATAAAAGAAGAACTTTGTAAAACATGACTGGCCATTTTGCTTCACAAGCATTTTTACCAAGCTCAGAGAAGGATTCCAAAGCAGCTGTAGCTTGCAGGGGCTAGATAGTAAGAAGGTTTCTCACAAACCTAGCTTTTGCCTTTTTACTCAAAAAATAATTTATATTTCTACTGCAGATGGTATTCTGCTATGTATGATGCTCTTTCAGTACAAAGGAGTACAAAAAACAGACGGTAAAGGCTTTAAGATTCACAACACTTGCTTTTCTTCTCAACTAGTACCCTGTTTACACAGATCCAATTACTCCAGTCGTCTCGTTTGCAGACCTCAGGTCAGCAAATAGCAGGATGGATACACTTTCTTGTGACTTGGGTAACCAACATGAATAACTCATTCTGAAAATTATACTCAAAGGAGAGCTTACAAAATTCCACAAGCCTAATGTGGTTGTAAGATTATTTGATGAACTACATAGAACACACACAGTCGTATAAAAAAATCATTAGCAGGTCATGGATAATTCACAGATAGGAAAAGTTATTAAATCCCGAGGTGTTTATATACAGTGAATATCTATGACCTACTCTACTCAGTACATGTGTATTGCAGAAGTGCATCGGTTCTTTTCTGACACTTCATAGATATTTACATGTACTATTTGAACTATTCTACAGTTTAGAGTAAGAAAAAGATATTAGGTTAACAAGCTGCTTCTGAAAAATCCAGGAATCACAGTGATTCATTAGCCAAAACCTGATAATGCCTCAGATTTACTTTAAATATTTTCTTGAGTAAGCTACAGAACACACAAAACCTGTGTGTTCGGTGTTTATTTTGGAAAAATGCCCTCAGTGTTTCAGCATAGCAGTTTACAGGAGCTCATTAAATTATTATAGGGTTGTTTGGAATCCTGTTCCAGCAGAGTTACTTCGTGTGTGAATGCCTATTGATTTCAGTGGAACTCCTACAGCACTATCTGCCGTGGAGTCTTATTTCTTTCTCATTTAAAATCCTCACTACTGTGTTTGCTCATTTCATTTTATTATTGATTCAAATCCTGGTGATATTAGAGCTAACATATCCAGAGCAAATCCATGAAATGAGAGAGGCTACAAATCAGAATGCTAATGATAAAGATGGTCATTCCCAAAGAGAAGACTTAACTATTTTTTTAAAGACTGCTAGGTATAAAGAAATCTAATCAATAAATGACACTTAATCTTTCTTAGCTCTAATATACCATATATAATCTTATTCATCTCCACTGTTTTTTACAGAAAACTCCCTGCAATGTAAAATTAATTCTATTTAATAATTAAAATTACCTAAAAGCAAAATTGACTACTTACAGGTACAAGAACTGATTATGTTAATTTAAATTATAAATGCTTTTTCTTCAGAGCAATCATGTATTTTTAAGTCTTTTAGACAATCATGCTTCAAGCACATTTGCTATGTGAATAGATAACTTGCATATGGCACTGAGTTTCCAATTTAATGTAAACCCTTTTCTATTTTCTTTTTTCTTTTCTTTTTTAACTGAAAGCATCTTTTATTCATTACCTATTCCTCTTTACATACAACGGCTGTTAAAAAAATTACTTGTTTTATCATTTTGATTGTTTCATAATTTCATGCAGAACAATTTTTGTTGGCTTTTTTTGTTTTTTTTTTAGCACAGACTTCCACATTTTGCTTGGTTCCTCTGTTGCTTACACCCAGATATGGAAACTCTGATGTAAATACATGCAGGCCTGATTCTGCAAAAATACTTACCTAAAACACCTGTAAGATGGCTGTGGCATAAAAGTACCTACTTGAGTGTTTAAAGCTAGGCAAGGGCTTATGTGCTTTGCTGCACCTTAAAAAACTTAATTTTATGTTCAAGGAGTTACAGCCAGCCATACAACTGTGTGCTCAGATCACACCATGTTGATAAACGAGCCAATTCCTTGTACATGAAAAAAGCTCACTGAAGAATCAGCTCTTGATAGATCATTTATGGGCTATTTACAATCAAATCTCTTTTTAACCCTTTGTAGGAGTATCACTAGCTAGTACTGTTTAACATATTCAGAATAACCCTAATTGCAATGTGCTGGATGTTTTAACAGCTCAAATGAATGTGTGAGGGGCAGTGGTGCCTCAGTAATGACAGAAGAAATGGGATTTAACTCATCTCACTGTAGACATACACATCTAAGCCAGTCGATTATTTCTGCTTTGTAGTTACTGGAAACTTGAAAAGAGGGTTGTGTTTGGGAACATAACAGAGCAAATACACTGCTACCTTGTCTTAAAAGAGTCAGTGCATTAAATATAAAAACAGTGCTGATTCACAAGACAAAAACCCCCCCACAGTCCCAAACAAAAACAGCAACAAAAACAACAAAAAGGAACTACTAACAAACTAACCAACCACAAAAAAAAAAAAAAAAAAACCAAAAAAAACCAACAAAAAGAAACAACAAACAAACAAAGCCGTACAAAACAAAACCAACAAAAATGCAAATGCTTTTGGCCAAGTATTGCTGAAGAGAAAAATAGGTTAAAAAGCAATAATCTAAACAAATAAGCCAAATAATTCCACTAGAGTATAGAGATGTGTATGCAAATTCAGAAGGTTATATTTTCAGGGAGGTATTCATTCCTCCAAAACTTTATGAGAGTTCTTGAATGTTCCAGAATCTCTAGTGCTGAGGGAAAAAGCATGATCCATAATGCAGAAAAAGTATAGAAATATTGCCATTAGTCCAGCTGTTGTAACCATCTAGTTCATCATCCGGTAGCCTATCAACAGTTCTTCACAAATATTCGAAATAGCATCTTTTAACTTTTCAGTGAAAAGCAGAATTTCACTGTGCACAAAGCAGGTTTTCTGGATTTGAGCTGGGCATGCAAGCACACCAAAGGTTTCCTATTTGTTTGCCAGGTGGATTGTAATTTGTCTGACAGTCACTTCTGAAGGAATGAGCACAGTTTTTGCCCTCCATTTTCAGGCAGAAACAGTTCACAAAGGTCACTCTCCAAAACTGAAATGTCAGACAAATTACCATCCAGGTTGCAAACTCTGCCTCTGAAGGGTACTCAGTGTGACTTGCAACTTCAGGGTTTCTGGTTTTCATTGTTCATTCTCCTGAGAAAATCACTGTGGAGTCTATTTGTCCCAGAGCCTGCAGAGCCAGAACTCCAGCATAAGGAACTCACAGAAGACATGACCACCAGACATGTTGCTCTTTTGTTTGCAGAACAGCAAGCAAAACAGTCTTACAGAGGTCAAAGGAAAATCAGTGATAACCTGAGGCATCTCATCATTGATGAGATGGCTGACTGAAAGGGCCCAAATCAAAGATCTGTTTCAAACTTGTGTCATGCAGAACATCCTCTGCAGCCAATTTCTCAGGAAACATACAGCAAGAGAAAAATCACAGCACCTGCAAACAGCTTAAGAGATTGAAACGAAGTCTATGGCTGTGTGTTTAAAATAAGAATGCTTAGATGAAGGTTCAGTTACTGGTTTGTGTATGTTTTGTTATTTTTGTAAACATCCTGATGCAATATTTTTATCACATTCTCTTGAAATTAAAATTATTAACAATATGGATATATTTTATTAAAGAGGCCATTATGTATCTTCCATCACATACTAAAAATTCATATAAAACCAGACTAAAATCTAAATTTTTATAGGAACTTAGGTGAAAATATACCAGTTGTCCTGCTTCTTAATTCTCTTTAACCTATAGGAATGAGGCTTCGGTTATGGACTCTGAGTTCTGCAAAGATATGATTACATAATTTATGTACACATGAATATAGAGACTGGACAACCTGCACTGCCTCATTTTGCATATCATAAGTGGTTTAGCCACTAGCATCATCCACATTAGGGGATGAGCAGATACATCCTTAAAGGGGGTGCAAATCTCAAAATACCCCTGTGAAGGATCTTCTGTTCAAGTCGGCAATGACAAAAATCTACTTTGAAATAAGAATGAGGCACATTTGCTCAAAATTCTAGGTTGGAGGCTTTTGTAAAGAGTGGACTCTAGACAGGTCATTAGCACTAAAACATAATCACAACTTCTGATTTTAAGAGCATGCCCACAGGCAGAAACTGCAGGGCTCAGGAGCTGCAGAGCAGGAGCTTAGTGGCTGCCAGCAGTGTCTGTTTCACGTTCCCAAAAGCTTTTATGGGTGGTTATTTATGATTATAGAATAAATAAAACAAAATCATTCTTTTCTTTCCTGGCATTTAGAAATGTTACAGAGAAACCTACAGCAGAAAATATTTCTTACCTGAATCTGGCCTAATTCTGTCTATTCACCAGCCAGATCAAAAAAAGGCTAGTTGTGCATTAAAATCTAGTACTGATGTTACCAGGCAGTGTTCACTTAATTAGGTCACAGACAGCTGTACTGAGTGACAGAGAAAATTTGGTTACACACAGATTGTTCTTATTTTACCCTATTGTACCTGAAGTGGAAATTTTGGTAAATATATTTACTTTGATGCACAGTTACTAGGTGCAGGAGTACCTCCTTTAAGTGATGTGGTTAATGTTATCCAGTGGATTCTTTCCCAAATCACCTGAATATAATATCTGTCTGTGTAGGCAGAGACTTGATATTCCATCACACCACCCAAACCTATCAAACCTATGAGCAGTTCTTTAGACTTACAAAGCTCTGGGAGGGAAATAAAATTTTTACATTAGAGATGGAGAGCAAGAGCAGAGGCAAATGGAGATGACCAACCCCATACAAAGGATATCTGTGCCTTAACTGAAAACTAACCCTGGATTTTTTACATCCAAGCCAAGTACCTCAGCCTCTAGACCATCCTCCCAAGTGCAAGGATAACTGCAGATTAATTAAAAACTATTAGACTTCCATATGCACTCATCACTGAGATCAGTAGTTTAAAATATTGTGCATCACTCTACTCTTCCGAGAAAAGGGATTTAAATATATTACTTCATCCCATCCACAGACATCTTTTCCATTATCATTTTGGTGACCTTTAACAAGTGGAGGATAGAAGGGAGAAAGTGTGTGTTAAAATTAAAAATGGTTTTTTGAGGCTCTAGAAAAATATTGACTGAGGATCTGCTTTCATACATTCAATATTGATGTTCTATTGAAAAGGTTTACTTCCCTTTCTTTTATACTCTGGCACTTGCAGCAGTCAATAAGTTAGCACTTTTCAATTCCAATAAAGTTATGTCATGTGGTATGAAGTAATTTAATTATTTCCAGTGTAAGTTAAATAGTCATATTTAAATGTAGCTCTTACAAAAAAAAAAAAAAAAATCAGTTAAATTCTATTTCAGCAAAATCAAGCAGAAGCCTCTTGAATCTGAATAAAAATCTGAAGCCACATGAACTATTAAAATACACAAAAATAAAGAAATAATAAGAAGATAAATCTCAAAATTTCCCATCATGTCTATATTTCACTGATATAAAATTAACAACCCAGCCTCAGAACAGCACTGATTAAAAAGTATTTAAGCTGGATGTTTTTAAAGATGAAAAAATTTTGACAATATCTCCTAAACTTCAGTCTTGAATTTGCAGATTTTGTGTAAGATATTCAAACACGACAATGATGAAGTAACACACTTAAAATTTTAAATCAAACAATAAGGGCCCAAGTCAAAGATATCTCACCACTAAAAAAATGTTTCACAATGAGTCTTGACACTTCCTTCGTAGTTCCTTGACTATACAGTTCCCAGCATATCAAGTTAGAAGTGTCAATCAATAGATCAATCCCCAACCACAGTTTAACATTTGGGGGAAGTAATTCAGCTTATTAGAGCTGTTTATATGTATTTTTTGGGTCCTGATGCTTTGCTTTAGGAGTCAGTGCAGTCTAACAGCAATGCCTGTGTGCATTTAAATACCGTCCGTGTTGTATAAAAATATTTGCTACCTTAAAAAACAAGAACAGCAGGAAAATAAAAAATTACAGATGGAATCCCACTTCACAGTTTGCTGTGGAAAAAGTGTTTTTTGCACTAGTTGCACTCTGGTTTTAACCTGTCTGTACAACAGTACAACATAATTGAAAAGAAAACAAAAGCCACGGTGTAACCAAAACCAACCTTACTTGGAATGATTGACTTGAATTTCCATCCAGTCTCATTAATGGGTATCCTCAGCAAAAGTTATGAACATTTTACTTTGATATATTTATTGTCATTTTTAAAGGTGGATTGGCAAAGATCAGTCCAGCTCTCCACATTCCTTCTCTAAAGCTCATGCTTTAATTGAGTTGGTCCATCAATGTCATCCACTGTTTGGAGAACGGATGCAGGGCTAGGACTCATAGCACCACATATGGAAAGGACTTTGATTTAATTAACAATAATATCTCCACAGAGAAATTAAAGACTATAATCGTTCTGTTCTAATAAATTGGATTCAGGCTTTTTGTTTGAACAGGGAGTGGTGAATGATTTTCAGGTCTACTTCTTAGTAGTGGCAGGACATGAAATGGAGATAGGTTGCAGAATGTCTGTAAGTTCAAACCACTTAAAAAATAAACTATTACTTCACTTTACTGGAAATGTACCAGGAGTACTGCTCTGCAAACCAGTCCATGAAACACTACAGCTTCCTACTCCGGTGAGGTTTTTGAGCTGCTGGGATGAAAATTCAATTTCAACAACAATACTAAAAATAACCAGGTCTGTAGTTCCATCTTAAATGCACAAGATATTCCTTGTTGATTTTGCCTTGGCAGTTAACTCACTGAAAGGCTGAGTTAAGGTAATTACTCACAAGGCAATATTCAAAGGAGACCAAGATACTCTGAATATAAGTTGATATTGGCAAATGAATCTCATTCAGCTTCATGGGTTTCCATACATCTTAATTTGTTTTTCATTTTGTGCACTCCACTGAGCAACTTTAAAATAATAGCCAAATGTATTTGTTAAAGAAAATCATTCTGGCTAATGCATGAAACATAGAGCTGAACTTGGACCGTGAAATAGAGAGAAGATAATGCTCACTTAAATTCTCCCTAAATGCAGTTAAACACCAGCACTGGCACAACTGCTTTCCAATATTTGATTAAGGTAGAGAATGCTGCATTAAATGGGCAAATGATGCAATTTATCCCCTGTTTTTTACAGTAGCTTCTAACTTGGTGTGTCAGAGGCAGTAACAACACATGAGAGAAGTAGAAGTAACAGTGGTTGTTCTCATTTTAATCCAGAAACCTTGTATTTTAATGTCAAACAAGGAAGAGTGAGAGCCTTGCAGAAAGATAAATGGAGCACACTGCTTCTGAAGTAGAAGTAACAATAATCAGTACCAAAAGGGAGGACTGATGACACTAAACAGAACAGAGGACCTGAGAAAAGAGCAAGAACTACTCATAAATGCTTTAGCAACAGGTGATAGGAGACTCTAAAGTATTGATTTTATCTTTTGTTTTCCTAAGCTGCATGAGCAAGTAAATAAACAGCAGGACAACATCAAAACCAAGACTGTTCAAATAGAGATGAGAAAGATCAAAGTAATCATGAATATGTTTTATCATTGTTTCCTGCTGGTAAATATTGTTAAGTGGGAACATAATAGGAATCCGTGAAAGCAGAACAAGAGTTATGCATTTTGTCCTAGAAGGCAATACATAATAAATAATTAGAGCAACAATATACCATCTTAAGTTTAAAGACAAGAAAAATGTGCTATTATTACACACAGAAATTGAATCCAACAACAAGCAATTCTAGAGTATTTTAGAACACTTCAGTTGGACCTTCTGCATGTGGCTTGCTCAGATTTGATGCATATTTGTCTGCTTTCTTGTTGAAAGAAAAAGCTGTCACCATCAATAAACAAGGGTGATTAGATGCCTCTTATCAAAGATAATAACATTTCCTCTAGGCGAAAAACATTTTTTGAATTGACAATTCCTATGAATAATCCTAAAATCTTGCTGAGGCCATAGGTAGCTGCAATGAAGGAAAAAGCACCACCTAAGAATTTTACCTTTATGGTGAAATAAAGCAAGTTCAGTCTCAAAAAAAAAAAAAAAGAGTAAACTCTATACTGCATTTAGCTGCCATGACAATTAAAACAGGGAAGAATAAATAATATTTTATGTAATCTTCCAGTAGCTCACTTCTCTATGAGGAAAGTACGATCAAAAATTATGACTCTACTGAGTTGTCTGAAACCAAGCAATGTTAAATATCTCAAGCACATCATAGAATGCTCTTGATGTGCTACATATGCAAATTTAATAATAGGACCTAAATTACTATGAGTGAATTGTAAGTATCTCTTACTGTCAAAGTTTGTTTACCTTACTGTTTGCACAAATCTTCCCACTTTCTGAAGATTTCCCATGGAGCATTTCTTCTGATAAGAAAAATAAATATAAGAGCATCAGAAACATTTCTGTTTTTAAAAAAACATTCTGTGGTTCAGGAAGGAAAAAAGGACTAAGATCATCAATACAATTTTAGGGAATATAAATTGTCAAAAGTAATTAAAGGGTCTATAACCATTAAGAACCATCAGATATCTTTCTTTCCTCACATATTTGAAGATCAGTGGTTTTCAACTTTTAAAAATTTGAAGTCTACTAAATTTTCCAAAGATGCAGCCTGCTTCAAAAACTATTCATACATATAGAATGTTGTGGGGCATATATCAACTTTTCTTCTGTCTTTTCTATTTTGAAATTTGCTTAGAAATAATCACAAATCCTCAGCCCATGGATGATTTATCACAGTCACAAAACCTTCCAATGTCCCAGTTACAAGCTCCTGGGGGAAGAAATCTATGGTAACCAGTCTACAGGTACTGTTTGGAAAGATTTTATTTCAATTCATTCCTTTATTACGTTCCTGACTCTGGACTGCAGATGCTTTAAAATTTTGGCATTCTATTTAATACACAGTTTTCACACAAAATCCAGTTAGAAAGCATTAGCTTCCAGAAGATTCAAATGATTATTATTTTTCTAAATGAATGTCTTGGACAATACTGGACATTCAGCAACTGTTCATATTTCCATCAGAATTTTCTAGTGATCTTCAATCTTTCATAGATTTGCCCATTATGATATTTGTGTCGTCCTATTGCCATATTATTATAAATTCACCCAACCCAAATTTTCTTCAGAATAACTGCCATGTTATCTGCTCTTCTGGACTAGATTTGTTTCAAGCAACTCCTATATTTATAGTGGTCCAGCATTAAAATTCAATGTCAGTGTAGGTCATAGACACTGAACTAGGTAATCATTCAATAACTCAAAATAGTGGGAATTCTAAGAGGTCAGCGTAGGTGCCCAGAAAGCAAAGTGTGTTTCCTGAGGGCAGAAGGATTTTGGCTTCTTTCTTTATAGTTCTGCTCAAATTCTTAAGGTAGCACAAGGAGGACATTGAACAGCTCACAAAAACTTCCATAAAATAGTCCTAGAAACAGGAAATGAACTTAATGCAATACAAATGAAGCTTGTAAATACATAACTCTAAGCTCAAAACTATATAAATTTAATGCATACAATGCACTACATTAATTTACACCAGCATCACCTTGCTTACAGTACAGATACTCCTTAGACATGGCAGCCACACTAAAGCACCTTCTTGACCTTGAACATTAACTTAAGAATTTTGGGCGTTTGCTTTTTTTGTTTGTTTGGGGTTTTTTGGGGGGGTATGCTGTGTTGTTTTGTTTGGTTGGGGGTGGTTGGGGTGGGTTTGTTACTGGGGTTTTTATGCATGCAGTTGTATAATATTGAGGTGAGTCATTCTACCACTCAAGAAACGATGTGACATAAGGTTGACTTATCCTTGAGCACTCATGGACAACTGCCATGGCCAGTCATTGCTTCTCCTGGGTAGAGGAGAACAGTCTGAAGCTCAGCAAAGGCAAATGCAGGGGCCTGGTGGAGAATATAGGTGCATGACAAAAACCCACCACGTCTGCACCCCACCTTCATGAGTCTTGATATTGATCTGCTGTCAGCAAGTAGTACAGCTTGAAATCCTATGGCTTCTCTGTAGCAGACTGTCTACCTGAAAAACATAACAGCTTATCAGCTTGCTGTGCTAGATCAAGGAGAGCTATATAATTCAAAGTCTCATGTGGAGACCAATGCAGTTTCACATAATGGAATTTTTCATTTTTTTACTCTTCACTCAAAAAAAGTGAAGATTTCACCTGAAATCATTGTGTGAAAGGTTAAGACTGGAAAGCAAAGCACTCCAAAGGGTAGGAAATGAAATAAAGGTATACTGTGCAACATAGCTCAGATTCTTCAGCCACAAACATTGCAAATTCTATGTTGTCTTACACAACACGTGCACGCCATGTGTTCCTTTCCCTTTTCTTCTCCCTACTCTGTGCCTTCTGGCCAAAATGACCCACAGTCTTTCACTAGAAAAACACCAAGCACTGAGAATTTTGTCCTTTGGGAAAAAAGAATGGTGATATAAAATCAGGTGGACCTTCTCTCTGGTGACCCTAATGTAGACCCATAACAGATGTCTCAGATCCAGTATAAGAACAAAACAAGCATATGGGAAAAAAATTCCCTGGAGTCCAGTGATTTGCAGCTCAAATGTTTATTAAAATTATGTGATGAATATTCAAATCAACAGGAACTGACCTTTGAATTCAGGAAGTACTGTAGTAATACTAAAACTGATGGAAAACTGGACCAGTTAGTGAAAACTTTTGTTTTTAAATTCTGCACTGAATGGGGATAAGAAAGGAGAAAAATCTTGAGTTTGGTGTGAGGATAAATTCCTTAGGTTTTGTGAAGTGGTTTGATACTACATCTAAAACACATAACAAAGGGGCACACAAGGAAATCAGTAATATCGTGTTCTGGAGGGTCTGGATGGCAAAGTAAATAAGGCTTGGGGATATGTACCGTATGATTCAGTACAAGTAAACGCTGAACAATGATCCTCGTGGGGACCACTGTGCAGTGGTGCATAGGTGCATGTATGAACCACACATATACACATATGGTGTAAAGGGCAGGAGTCCTGTGAAGGGGGAAACTATGTCAAGTGCTAATTAAAATCATTCCAACTGCAGATCCATTGAGGAGCTGAATAAAATTTCCATATATTTCCCACATTCTGACACTTGAGAACATGATTTTCTATTTTTCCTAATGTGTGTCTCTGGGGTGGAAAATGCATACATTTATACTTACACAAAGTCTACTGATTGACAGAATTACTTTTAAATGTCCTTTGAGACACAGGAAGTACTTTCCCTTTGGTTATGTTCTTTTTTAAAGATATACATGGAATATACATGCACTTGAAATATTTCGTCACATTATTTTAAGTAATGGCAATAATTCAACTTGATTTGTATCTTTTAAGTCCTTTTTTCCCTGTGTACTGAAGTTAACTTTGTTAAGGAGTCACATAATGTCTGCTTCCCACAAGAAAAGACAAAAACAGGACTATTGAGAACATATTCTCCTCCTTCTCCTGTAGGTCGTTTTGATGTATAACTTAATTCCTTACTAACATTTTTAAAGGCATGCTGAAGCCTCCAGACTACTTAAATGTAGTAAGCAGTTAAGCACTGCTGAGCCTTCACCTAGCCTGTCCCAGCTATGGGACTTACCATGGGCAAGATCAGTTTATGGACACTTGCCTTGGAGCCTCCAATCAGCAACAGAGCAAACCACACAAGCCACAGAATCTCTATAGCATATTTGGACAAAACCCCAAGTGATGTGGAAACACCTACCGTGGATTTTGGTACTGAGATGAATTTTACTCCAAGAGGAAACATTGCTGTGAGCAGTGACAAGAAAAAAGATAGCTATCAAAACAATTTTATATAAAGGATATAAAATCCTTATTTTATTTACAGTCTTTCTGAAATTTCTATCTTTGGACTCACTTGTATGTATACACTTCCCCTTAAATTATTGCAGTTTTTTCACAGGTTTTACTTGACAAATTTACCTCTTCTGAAGTCTTCCTTCATCACTCAGGACTACACCAAAAGCTCATAAAAACATACTGCACACTTTTAAAACTATTATTTAGATTCTTTGGAAGAAAAGTCTGGGTTATAGGAAACCTGATGATTGGGAAGCCTTTGGGTGCACTCTGATTCCAGACTTGTTCCTGTAAAACCCACATTTCACTTCCAGGGAATGCAATAAGCCAGAAACATCACAGCATACAAAGGAAGCAGCGTCTTGCTAACCAGCATCAACACAAAAAGAAAAATGAAAAGTATTCTTCAGTACATGAAAGATGTAAGAAGAGCTGTCTGGGTCTCACTCTGATCCTCACACAGTTTCTATTTCCAACATTTCGTAAATATTTGCTTTTACTTCCATGCTGTGGTAAAGAAAAAGCTCAGGTTGTTACTAAAATGTCGCTAAGCAGTGTATCTGAGGATATATGTTTGAAATCCATGTATAAAGGTACAATTGATTCAGCTGACCTTTCCATGTTAATGTGAATACAGTATTCTAATGGCTAATGCAGGAAACTACTGCATGTGTCGCACCATACTTCCCCTAGCTTCAGCCTTCCACTTTGTTCACAAGTACCAGGATGTCAATATCAAAAAAAACCCCAAAAACTTTAACTAAAATGAGACCTATGAGATTTTTCATTTGCTTTCATCTGAAGGGCACAAGATTAAACTGAAACTGTTCAGTAAGCTGCTTGCAAAGGACCAAGAAAAGACAGTAGAAAATAAGCACATGGGCACTCCTGGAAGACATCTACACCAAAGAATGCAGAACAACTTACAGACAGCAGCTACCCCAACTTTAAAGGAGCTAGCCCAGGCTCCCATGTCTCAGCAGCATGAAGCTCCTGCAGACACATTGATCCTGCTGGAATGCAGTTGACCTCGTCCTGGTGTACTCACAATGAATAAGCAGCACACATTTGTAAGAAAAATGGTGCTCACAGCTCCAGGGGCACATACTTTCCTTCTGTTCATGAATTGCCACACCTGTGTTTCAACTAAAACATCACCTCTCTTGCCCTATTTGATGTCAAACCCTGACTACTGTATGCAGAAAGCAGGACAGTTATTAAGAAATAAATGCAAGTCCCCTTCTAACCATAAAATGCCTCTTGTTTGACTCAGAAATCAGTGCTTAGGAACACATACATTTCAAAGGCAAAGGAGCTAAAACATTATCGATCCACCAACACACTTCTATATATGGTTGTGGCCATGTTCTGGTTTGCCTGGGGGGAAGCACTTTCTGTGTAAATGAATTGCTGTCAAATGTATAAAAGCACACAAAACAGCTAGAAACCATATAATAGGATCATATTATCTCATAAACCTGAGCTTTACTAGAAATAACTCAGGAAAGCATTACGGTGCGAGTAGAGCAATTTAAATTGTGAGTTTTTGGATAGAATAATAGAGATTTGTCACCTTTAGAACATGTAGGTAACAAAAAAGCTTTCAGTCCTAAAGTGTGCCTTAGATAATTTAAATGCATATAAATTTTACAATAACAAACTAAAGATTAGATACTTGGAGAACAAGTTTAATAGTTTGGGTAGATGGAGAGGGATTATGTGTAAGGTGAGAAAGAAGAGCTTGGCAGCTTTAAACCACCTTCACATACTTAGAGTTTTGTAGCTGGTCCTGATCCAGCTCAGGTTTCTGCTTTATGCTATAATGTGTTATCTTCTATTGCCAAGAATATCTGGAAAGCAGCAGGCAAACCAATAACAGACAGCAAGACAATGGTCAGATCAGCCTTTCACAAGAGAATTATACCATGGAATATCCAGTTCTTAAGTGATATTTCTGCTTGTTTTCTTTCTTTGGAGTAGAGAAAATGCAGGGTCAAGCACGAACCAGCACCAGCTGTTGAATTCACAGTTTGGAGATCAGAATAGGGTTCTTCAGTTTTGTCCATAGTTTTTTTCACTGGATCACAGAATTATTTCCATAAAATAATTTAAGGGTCTGATCCTGCTTTCAAATAACTCAGTAGCAATGTCATTGTTTTCCCATATGGAGCAACCAATCAGAATTTTAGGTGTCATTTCTCTCCATTTATGCAACTCCAAAGCAATGTTCAACAAGGAAGAGTTCCCATGTGGTTCTTCATGGAATACTTCAGTGACTCAGATAATTTTTTCTCCATTTACAGCTTCAAAATCCTGCAATGGTACTTTCCTACCTCAATAGTGCTTCAGTCCTGAGTACACACACAATTGGGAGACACATGAGAAATTTAATCTTCACCATGTACTCTTCACTCCACGGTGCCAAGAACAGCAGCAGAGCACTGATTCTGCCAGACCATTATCACATATTTAGGGCTGGTTGGTAGTCAGTGCTTAATAGGAAGATCCAAAACGCTGCTCAGTGAAACAACTGCATCAATCTCAGAATGTTAGTTGAAAAACTTCAGAAGGGAAGCACTTGAAAATGTTTCTGAGAGGCAAGACAACCCTCCTTTTCCCAGAACTGGATTTCCAGACTGAAGAACACACCAGATAATTCTTCCTTGTGGATAAGGTACTATCAGTTAGGTTTTAGTCACTACATCTTGAAATACAAGAAATTCATCTTTTTGGCAAACAGCAAGAGTGAGAAAGGTTCCAAGATGAAGGAAAACCAGACTGCGATCTAAAACTGTCCACAGCTTCTGTGGACCTGCCCGAGCCCAGTGTCCAAGGGATCCTCATGGAACTGTAGCTGGGTCACCCCAGCTTCCCTCAAAGGCTGACCCCAAGTACAAGCTAACTTGTACAGCACAAAATTAAAACCATGCCAGATCTCATGCTTTATAAGCCATGCTCTCTTAATTAATGCTCAAGCATGTGTGGCCACAAATACCAGATCTTATTTATCTATATTGATAATTTTTATACTGTTGTTCATAGAAAAATTTTGTTAAGAGTATTTCAAAGGTTCTCTTGAATTTAGTAAATTAAAATTGGTCTCACCCTCTGAGACTAGAACAAATGGATTCACGTTACTAAGGAGACCTGTCTCTGTGCAATTTCCTAGACAGCAAAATAGCAAAAACAACAACAATCTCCAAATCCATTGTTAATACGGTTCTTTTCTCTAATAGTATTTGTGGCACACGCTAAAAGCATGACTGTATTGTTACAAAGGCACTCACTTGGATGACCTACATAGCTTGTGTGTGCCCTTGCTGATTATCAATCCTTGATACAGCTATCTAAAAAAGATGTCAGTAAACATTTACACCACACCTTTTTATCCAATGTTCTGCTTTTATGATAAATGCAAGTTGTACCTTAAAGTAGCCAGAATATCAGCACATGAACTTTTCAGTGCTGAATTAAATTTCTGCTTCTATTTTCTTATAAAAACAAACTGCGTGATCATAAAACAGGGGCAGACCATAAAAAATCTCAAACATTCCTTAGGCAAATGTATAAGTATGTAATGGGGATCAAAGCTGAATATATAAATCCAGGATGTGAAAGAGAACAAAATACTCTCAAAGTGTCTAAAATCACTGACAGACAATCTGTCTGCCTAATGTTAGACTACCCAGTAAAAGATAAGGAAAGCATAGAAGCTGAAAAGTTGTCCCTTCATACTATACGGAAGAAAAAAATTAAGCCAAAAATCCCCTGAACAAAACCCCACATGTACAGTGCTCATAATATGCCCAAGCTTATTTATGCATCTCTCAATCAATGTGTGTGTAAGGAAGTTTGTACCAAGAACCAACACAGAAAAATAAAATGTCACAGAAGCATAGAATATGCTGAGTTGGAAGGGACCCCCAACTCCTGGCCCTGTACAGGGCATCCCAAGAATCCCACCATGTGCCTGAGAGCATTTTCCTAATGCTTCCTGAGCTCAAGGTACTGTTGTATCCACTTTCCTTGGGAGTCTGTTCCAGTGTCCAGCAACCCCCTGGCTAAACAAAACATTTCCTGATATTGAAGCTAAACCTTCCCTGACTCAGCTTCATGCTGTTTTCTCAAGTCCTGTCCCTGTCATGAGAGTGAAGAGATCGGTACCTGCCCCTCCTCTTCCCCTCAAGAGGATATTGAAGACCACAATAAGGTCTCCCCTCAGTCTTCTCTTCCCCAGGCTCAACAAACCAAGTTACCTCAGCTGCCCCTCATACGGCTTCTCTTCCAAACCCTCCACCACCTTCATAGCTCTCCTTTGGATGGTCTCTAGTAGCTTAATGTCCTTTTTTTATTGTGGTGCCCAAAACTGCACACAGAACTCAAGGTGGGGCCAGACCAGAGCAGAGCAGGACAATCCCCTCTGTTGCCCAGCTGGCGATGCTGTGCCTGATGCCCCCCAGGACACAGCTGGCCCTCCTGGCTGCCAGGGCACTGCTGACTCACATTCAACCTACAATCAACCAGATTCCTTTCCACAGTGCTGCTCTCCAGCCTCTCATTCCCCATCCACACACACAGCCAGGGCTGCCCTGTCCCAGCTGCAGAATCCAGCACTTTTCCTCGTTGACCTTCCTAGGGGTGGTGATTTCCCAGCCCTCGGATTTGGTGAGGTCTCTGCAGGGCCTCTTTGCCCTCAAGGGAGTCCACAGCGCGTCCCAATTAAATGTCATCAACAAGTCTACTTAGTATCCCTTCCAGTTCTGTGTCCAAGTCATTTAGGAAGATGTGGAAGAGCACAGGGCAAGGATGGAGCCCTGCAGAACCTGGACACCAGCCTGATGCCACCCCATTCCCTGTAACCCTTTGTGCCCAGTCTGTGAGCCAGCTGCTTGCCCATCGTGGAACATGGTTATCCAGCTGCGTGCTGGTCATCTTGTCCAGAAGATTGTCTCTTATGAGAGACAATATCCAAATCTTTGCTGAAGTCCTGTATATATTTACAGCAGAACAATGGCATAAAGCCATGTTGTGTATCTACAGAGATAAAAATGGGTTTATAGGTACTAAAACATATTTTGTTAAGCTAAATCCCATAATTGTTAAAACTATCAAGCATTCATGTAGAAAAGTCCTTCTTTGGGTAATTACAGAGGGTATAAATTTGCAACTGTATATGCTGGTCTAATCAATGGTATTAACACTGTTTACATACCTGTTTTGCTTGTGTCCTTAGGAGTTGCCATAGCAAAGCCTCATTACATCTAATTAAATGTCTGCTGTTTTTATTTAATACAATAATTACGATTTGATGAAAGCTGTGATAGTTTAACAATGCACTGACTTAAGTTATTGCTCAATTTCAAAACAAAACTCAACAAGAAAAACCTTTTAAAGAATACCTCAAAACCACTGAAAATCACCTCTTATTCTTTGTCCATCAGAATGTACTTAAAGCTTTTGGGAATTCTTTGAAACAGCTGACAAATTTGCCCACAACTAAAATTGTATTTTAAAAGTCAGTGCAAGCAGTTGTTCTACAAACTAAAGAAAGATATAAAAAGTGAATCCATGTTTATCATGCCAAATATTTTCAGGTAATTTCATAAAAAGACACACTGGATTAATTAATTAAATTACTGGATTTAATTCCAGTAAAAATGTAAGTAGAATAATAGAACAGACAAGCTATGTTACAAGAAGAAATAGAAATTTTAAAATGCTTACTGAACTTAATTTGAAATAATTAGTAAGTAAAAGTGGTTTTTTAGAATATTAAGCAGATGTTTAATCATCAGTTGAAAAAATTAAATACTAGATAACAAAATTTCAGCTTATTGGCAAAATTTTGCAAATGCAAGGTAAAATTAAGTGGTTCAGTTGCCTATGTGAATTCGGATGGAAAATATTTTGTATAAATTTTGTTACATAAAACCAGTTTAGGCAACCATTCTGTAAAAAGACACATCTAATTTTCTAAGCTTTGCATGGCTGACTTTCACCTCTGGAGCATTTTGGTCCCATCTAACCACTCCATGCTATACAAACACTTGACATTAAGCGTATTACCTTGTCTCACATAGTCTTAAAATAATGAGCATTTAATTAAAAGTTAAAGAATACAGTGTCAGAACAAAGCTATAGGCTACCTGGAGAATTAAAATGTTTAAAAAGCTGGGTATTATTTTGGCTGTTTTGTCTACTGGATTACTGTTGGATTAATAGACCTCCCGGGAAGAACACCGTTAAAACAGAATTTCCAAACAGGGAAAGACATTTCAGAGATTCTTGTTAGTGAAACTTACCTTAGGAGGCACCTGTTACAAGTAGGTTTTGGATTGCACCAAAAAAGAGGAAAGGCAAAGACATAAAAAGAAGAAATGCTTTTTCCTCAGTTGTACAGATAAAGAATGCAGGAAGAATAAAGCAGACAGTTTAAAAGAGGAAATAGGCATGGCAGGAAGACACAAAAAATAAATTGTTGTATTTTAAAGAGAGAGTAAATTGTACAAAAGGTGTCTGGCAAGAGGTTAGACTCAGTATACAGGCCAGGACCTAAGTACAGCCCAACTTGAGCCAGTGGATGAGGAAAAGAAAGCCATGATGCAGAAAGACCTTGGCAGAATTTGGCACTAGCAGAACTGGGGACAAAGCAAAGCTCTTAGCTGAGGTGTCTGGTATCATAAAGGCCATATAATTTTTTTTCTTTAAGCTTTTCTTTCTAACTTGACAGTGAGCTACTCAAATCCAAGAATAATGACAAGCAAAGCAGGCTGTTGTGTGCTATATGCAACATACTGTATAATGTATCCATAAAACTCTAAGTAAACCTGATAGAGCAAACTGTTTGTAATACTCACCAGAATGAAATCCTATTTAGCCTCCCAAGATAAGATTAATAATGGCAAATTAATTTATGTTCCCTCTAAACCAGTAGGCAGAGACATGCACACAGTATGGTCATGATAATGTCTGGCTCACTTGTCTCCAGTGCAATAAATTTAGATGAGGTATTCTCTATGCAAATTGAAAACAGATATCTGATCCAAAAGAAAGTGATGCTGTACAAAACAATTTGCAGGGCTCTGTCAGGCTGTGCTGAGTAATGCTCCTTGTACTATAAATTAGTGTGATATGAAATCCACCTAAGCCAAAAGCTCTCTTTTTTTGACCTACACCACAAGATACAAGATTACGTAAGTGACAGGATGGGTGATAAGTGCTGTAATTGTCCTCACTTATTTTGTATTAAAATTACAGTGAGCAGTAAGATTAGAATCCTGCAGTCACTTAAGGATTTTATTTTTTTACATACAGGAACAAATCATTATAAATTAAGTAACAACAGATGAGCTCTAGAAAGCTCAGAGGCTGACACGTCTGAGTCTGCTGGTTACCCCAAACAGAGTGAAAATATTGCAGACAAAAGCACTTCTGACAGTTCTACTTTCCATGCAACCCAAAAATTGTGTAAGAGGGACTGCCGTCACCTTTCTGTCCATCTTTAATATGTTATGCAAACTTCTTGGATTTTCAAAATCAAAAAAAAAAAAAAAAAAAAGAGGTTTCAGCTCTGCAGATCTTCTCTTTGCACACTAATGGCCAAGAGGAAAGCTATCAGAAGAAACTCTCTGCACCATTCTATGCCCTGATGTTATTTAGATGAGACTGATAGGTACCAGCTGGCTACAGTCCCTAGAGCAATATATCAAATGAACACAGCCAAAACACTCTGTCATGCCCCTCTTCACACCTCCTGCCTAAGGGCTGAGTATAAGGAACTGCTCACCACCTGAGAGGTCACCTTTGCTGTGTTTTCTTGAATTCTAGGCATGATCCACGTATTTATTAAGGTCCTGCTGCATAGTCTGAGTGCTTTTCCTTCCTAAATTAAACTTGAATTCCATGAAATGATAAAAACCAGCACGTATCGCAATGAGGCTCAATGCATGCAAGTGCATAGAAATCAGGTCAGGTACCTGAACAAGAAGCATAATGAAGAACCTAATTTTACATATACCAAACCCTCCCAATAATAAACAAACCACACAAAAGCCAGATTACTAGTGCATTGTGAAGTTCATTGGCTGAGTGGTAACTTATTCATAAAATACCTTTAAACCTTCTGTGGCTCTCCCAGGTTTGCAAGGTACCTCCACCTGCCATTATGAGTGCAGCCACCTGATCCAAGGCAGAAGAATTAGGCTGTAACTTTCCAGAACTGTAAATCTGAGCAAGTGCACACAGAGCTTCCAGTCATAAAGACCAAATTTCAAAGAAACAGTGAGAAGCAGCAATGCATTCAGAGACTGAGAAGGCTCTCCAGTCAGAGTTGCATAACTTAAGTAACTTCAGAGCAAAGCAATCCAGATTCCCTTGCTGTCCCACTTTATCAGCAGTTCAGATGTGGAGAACAGGTACCAGTTATACTTGGACAGAAAGACAAAATTGTTTGAGACAACCCAAAATATTTTACCTAATCTAGAATCTATATAGTTAATTTAGATTCCAACAGGGACTGAAATAAACCCAGATTTTTTAATGTTAAATGTGCCAACTGTTGCCTGCAATAATAAAAACCTGTAGTCCTTATATTTATGAGCTGGTTGCAAGCCCACTGGCATACTGTCTGCCTTGTGTCTTCTGTGTTCTCAAACTGAAAACACAAACTCAAGACTGAAGCTATTACAGCTTAAATGTCACCAAAATAACTAAATAAATGTAAATCCAAATTATTCATATGTTACTGCTGTACATATCATTACATAATTGCATTTCACTTATGTTTTTATATTTCAGAATATAAAAATCTCATAACATTGAAAACTTGAGCAGCACTGCATATGTACAAATGGTTGTGGAGAGTCAGCCTGAAGCTCCTCATACTCAGGAACTTCACCAATTGCAGAGTCAAAAAGAACACAACAAAAATAAAGAAAATACATATGCTATTTCCTTCAGTACTCCTTCAAACATGAGACAGATTACTCAAATGGAAGGTTTCAATGGATGTTGCAATGCTGAAAGAATTTAAGCTTTTTCTCATTGAACCAGCATAAAGTTTTACACAGATGTCTATGGCAATGTATTTCACAGCCTATTGTTATTTCACAACTTTACATTGTCTCTACATACTATATTATTTTAATGTACTGTGAACAGATAGCTGGACTCAAAAGGGTTTTAATCAAGCAGAATAAGGTAAAGCAGCAAGGCATTTCACATTAGAAGCATGAAAACAGTCCCAACGCAATCATGTGCCTGTTCTGTTAATTTTATGTTCAAGTATTTTGCTAGTTTAAGACTGAAATTTGTTAATTTATATGGATAGCATCAGAACAGCCTGTACCTCTGGACTTACATCCTGCAAAATATATACTGAAAAAATGCCTTAATCTTAAAAAAATTCTTAAATCAAATGCAACAGTGGACATTTAATTAGTTAGTTATCTTTATATATTTTTTTAGCCCAAAGTAAATAGGTAGCTGCAGTTTTGCAGCTGCAATACTGTAACATCCTAGAGCATTAGAAGTGAGAAACTGAAACAGTCATTAGCTTGTCGTAAATGAAAAGGTCTGCCTTTGCTCTAGCTGAAAGATGAGCCAAAAAAAAAAAAA
>VXAC01002387.1:106900-153788 GCA_013399225.1 Rhipidura dahli
ATAGAGCAAACAATGAATGAGGTTTTGATCAAATCCTTGTGTTTGACCCATTTTTCATCTAAAAAGGTCCCTTAGGCTGTCATATAAAATATAAAAGGCTTTAATAAAAGATTGCAACCTTTAGCTATAAGCTGAATAATAGTAAAATGTACATGTTTTTTAATGTGAAGGTATTAGTATACACTTTGATTTTTTTTTTAAGTCACAGATTTTAAGATAATAGATCATACAAAGTGAAAATAAGTTCATGGTCTAAGCTATTATTATCATACATATCCAATATTAAAGGGATCACAGTGTTCCTGGTTGGTCTGAAAAATAAATACCATCAATGCAAGCTACAGCAAATTAAGGCCATTTAGAAAAGTAGAAATATTAAATTTAAGACATGTTGGAAAGGGACCCCAATAATTGCATAGCACAGAAACAGATCTTGTGGGGCAGTGGCTCAGAAAATCTAAAAGATATTCACAGGGGATTGCTTTTTTTTTTTTCATCTGGTAAAGCACCAGAAGAAGACGAGCAGAGCTGGTATTCAAAAGTCACCAGCATTTTACATTCAAAACCAGATGTCCAATTACAGCCAAATCAATTACTAAAGCTCTGCATTTGGGTTTAAAATATTCAGGTCTAACTTACATTAGGCTGTCAAGCGCATCTTCAAAGTGTTTTGCAGTTGCATGGCACTAATATTGTATCAAGATGTTTACAAGCACTGAGAAAATTCATATTCATATCACTGGAATTCTGGATTTAGATTGGTGTCATGTACAATTTAGCTGAAGGAAATGCATGCTGTTTGGCTGGATAGGATGTGGATGTGCAATCCTCCTTTTTTCCACCACTGGTGATAGCATGTGCCTCATTATGCTGACAAGGGGCTTTCTCTGCTGCTTCTTTTCAGGACACTCTAACCCTTACAGATTGTTTTGTTTGCATTTTGCATTTCTTGAAAGTAGGCATTTTATAAAAAGAAAAATCCACCTTGCTCTCCTTTGAAAATCAACAAAAATCCAATTATGGCTCTAAAGTTAAGAATTGCAGGTATTAAATTTGCCCTTAGGTGCCAGCACAAACCACCACTGCCACATTTTCTAAGGCATTACCTCAGTCACACAAATGTAGCACCATTACAAGAGTTCCTACCAAGTAGTTAGTTCCCATTATACATCTGCTGTTCAATATTCTTGTTAAAAAACCTTGGCTCTTTCAGAGCTTTGCACATCTGACTTTGTCATAGCACTTGTCCCAAAACAACTGAAATTGAAATATATACATAGGAGAAATCAGAAATGTTACAGATACACTGCAAGCCTAGAACTGTCAGTTCAGAATTTGAATGTTTTACTTATTCAATGCAAGATGAAAGAGGTATCTTTCATTCTGTCTCTATAACATCACAAGCAACAGCATATCCCTGAAGACAGTGACAGCACAGGGCATCCTCCTCGATAATTCAACAGATTTGTTACAGTTCTTACACTGAGAACATTTCAGCTAAAGTATATTTATCAAAATAACTGTATTTGTAATCTAAAAAAGATCTAGAGGGCTTTTTAATATGTTTTTATGCTTTAAATAATCTTGAGTCCTATGAAAAATAAACTGACATAATCCCATTGATGAAATTATCAACATAACAAACAATTTTACCTTAAGTTCACAAGTAATTTGGTCCCACACTGACATTCCATTATGTCCTATGAGACTTCTTTGTGAATATAAATTTCCACAAAACAAAGTAAAACATTACTGGCATATCCAAATTAACCTGTAGGGAAAAAGAAAAAGAAAAAGAAAAAGAAAAAGAAAAAGAAAAAGAAAAAGAAAAAGAAAAAGAAAAAGAAAAAGAAATAAAAAGGTTTCAGGGAAGTTTCAGCTATTCTTTAGTATTTACTACTTTAAACTTTCACAGTTGTTTGATATTTTATCCAGTATTTTCCCATCTCTTGCTGTGTTTGAACTTTTTTTAGACATCTGCTGCTCTCAAACATATGTCAGGAGCTAAAAGTCAAAGCATTGTTTCAAAGAAGTATGAGTAACACTCTCATTCACATATTCCCATTGGAAGGAAAGTTCATTGCCAAAACTGGAATGTCTAATAAAATGTGGGCATGCCAGCATCTGCCTTGTGTGATTAACTCCATAGATTGTGATTTTTGCTACTTTCAGGGAACAAAAATCAGCAACAGTAATAGCAACAACAAAAGAGGATTTCATTGACATTATTTGCACAAAACTTTGCCTGTATAGCAAATAGAGCTTCACACCATGGACTTTGTATTGATGCTTCTTTGTGGGTTGCCAGGTATCACTTTACAGTCAGTGTGAACAAATCTAAGAGTAGATTTTACCCCTTGCTGCCCTAATTAATTTTTCAGTCTTTATAAACACCATTAACATCTTATCTGTAATTCAAACCACAGACCCAGGCACTGCCTTCAATGTGGATCTTTCCCAAGTCCTCAAAATGCTAAGATATTCTTATCTCACTTCATCTTCCCACACAACTTTTCTAAAGGGAAGACTTTCTTTTGTGTCTGAACAGATGAAATTAGCACCAGGTTGGTCTGGTTTCCAACATACTTCAATCTTCTCATCAGCCTTGACCTCCTCCATTTTACACCATGGAAATCCTCTCAAAATGCTGCACAAAAATCAGTTTTCCTCCTAAACCCTACATACCCTGTCAACTCTGTTTTCCTTCAGTGGCCTTCTTTTCCCTCTGAATTAAATGCAAAATTATCTTCCTGTATGACTGGAAGTGTCATGCTCCTACTTTCCCAACCAGTTCTCCATCTGTTGAATTTTCAAGGATCTTTCTATTGTCTCCTTCTGAGGCCATCTTTAGTAGTTGGCAACATTTGCAATTTTCAAAAAAACCCCTCATTATATTCTTCCTCTTCTCCAAATTTTACCAGAATGGTGCTAGAACATGAATTTTATAAAACTTTGGTTCAGTGCAAGGAGCAGATAGGATGCAAATACCATGACAAAGGGTCCTTCTTCTTCCTTATATGGCCTCAATTTTTTGCTGTAGGTAACACTAATCCTAACACAAATTTTGCCTTCTTGCTTTGTGAAGGACTTTTTTTGCCTGTTTAATCTAATTCCTCACAGTGGACACATGGACAGAAGGCATATGCTAGAACAAAGATCCTCATGCTGTGAACTTCAGCTCTCTATTGCATGCTCTGGATTCCCACTGTAATTTCACCTTTAAACATTTTAAAGGCACACCTGTCCATTTTTCTGAATTCTTCTTGTTTCCCCCAACATATTTTTTATTTGAAACAAAAATAAATCCCAGCCATTTTCAGCTGAAAACATCTAGAGACAAGTATGAATTTTCAGTGCTTGGATGATGCAACAAGGGCAACAGGTCACCAGCATTTCTGAGAATTCTCAGTAAACCACTGACATTGGTTATCATCCAAACCACTTTCAGACATATTTCTAGTACATTTCTGTGAGACCTTTGATGAGGATACCTCAAAATGTTTAAATGACAAACATATTGAACCCTGGGCTTTTCCTCACCAGTAGCTGGTGTTTATCTTCTCTATTATTCACAGACTCAACTTTTCTACAGTTTTCATTTTGCACTTCTCTACAGTTTTCATTTTGCACTTCAAATAAGAGTTTAATTTTTTTCCCCTCTCATTGATTTCATAGTAGACATAAAAGAACTCTTGAGAAAATTCTCAACTCATTTGGACAATCACCAAAAATCCCATTTCTTTCCTCCCTACCACAACTTCTTGTGACACTAAAACTTTTCAAAAACATAGAATATTTTTACTTTCAATAGCCCTATAGCAGGTAATCTTACTTTTACTTACTCTTTCTTTATTACTGCACTACCTACTTACTGCTATTCACCTTCTTTAGCTCCACATGGACTGTTCCTCAGAAAAGCATAAAACGTCAGAGCATTGCATTTTCTCATGCATGTTGAAGCAATTTAAACATGCAAATGAATTTATGGTATGCAGTGCTGAAACATCTGTATCAAAAAGCTGATTCCTTCATTATTAACAGTCTAATGAGATTCAGCTTGACATTTAGCACCACAGTAGTCGTTGCTCAAACTGTGCAGTGGGAAGTTCAAACTGAAAAACTATCCCAAGCAAAAATGTTGATGTTCAGATAATTAACATTTTAGTAAGTTTTTTTCTGAAAATGCCCTATGACTCTTTTCTGTAGACTTCCCTAAGAGCTATATATAGACTCACTTAAGGGAAAATGTAATTAGGCAGGATTTAAGAGGTCCCACTGGCTACTTCAAGCTCTATCTTTGCTTCAGAAGGAAACCAAAGCCATTTACACTGCGTTATTTCATTTTGTGACTGAGATTTCCTAATATTCAACAGAGGTGCTGGAAATCCAAAGCAGCTTTTAACAACTGGGGAACAATGTAAAGCCAGAAGTGAAAATATTTAAAAGAAAAGTAAAGAGGATTTCAAATCCATTTTACACAGCTGCATCTGCTGTGACAGTTTATTAAGCTGCAAGGCAAGGGATTTTTTTTCCTTGCTGAAATATTTGCCATAAGCTAAATAGAATTGTCACAGTATCTCAAGCCACTACTCCTGGAAAACTGAGTGTTAGCATTCTCAGATGAGAATGTTACTTTATTGATTCACCGAGCTAAAGGGTGAACAAAATCAGATCCAAATGGGAGCCAAACCTGCAGCATTCAGATCTGCAGAAGGAACTGAAAATGGGAGAAAAAGTGGAGAGAGGAAGTTACAGGCTTTGTGCATTGATGGCTGTAAAGCAGCACAGCATTTGCCAATTTTTAAGAGGTGTCAGCCTCTGATGATGTGCTAAGAAGAAAGCACCCACATTTGTACCTTTTCAGGAGAAAATGAACAATTTCATGAGGGTTTTCTCTTTGAGAAAGTGACCACCTTGGCTGAGGAAAGTAATGTGTAAAATAATGGCCTGGAGTGTGTTTTTTATTTCCGAAACCATTAATGTAAGGCGTGATCCTTTAAACTGCATCATTCACAAGTGCTGTATTACTAGATTTGGTAGAAAAGCAGAAACACAAATTCCTTCACCTCCCAGCTAACTTGTCACTAGAAATATCTCTCCCAAAACCATACACCAACATCCAAGCATCCAGGAGACATCATTCTTCTAACTAAATCCTTCTGTGCTCAATCCTTGTTAAGGTTTTCAGTCATGTGAGATAAGTGTGCATAACAACAAAATAAAGGTTTACACCTTCAAACTGGGCATTTACTTCAGTGGATCAGTTCCATCAGTGCCCAGTTTTGTTTCCTACATGTAAACAGGGCAGCTGTATGGAGTGCAGGAGAGAAGAGACTGAGGGGATAACACACAGGAGCAAGAGGCAAATCCCACCTGCCTGATTCCTTGCAAACTCCTGCAGAACTTAATAAACTACCTTGGTAAATCAGGCATCACCCCCTCACTTTTCCCCTTGATATTCAAAAAGAAGTCTTCTCACTCTGTGTGTGTGCCACACAGTTAGGCCCTCGAATAAAGATATTGACCTTTAAAAGCTTGTTCCTAATTAAAGTTACTCCTTTGAAGGCACACAAGTAGTTTTGGCACCTTTGGCCATTCATGGCTATTAACTGTTACCTGAAAAAGCACTGCAACACGGTCTGCAATTAAATGTTCTTCAAAGATCTGTTCCTTTTAAATAAGTGTTTGTGCACAGTGTTTATTGCTTTCTTTCAAGTCCTCTGGAAATATTTTCAACTCTTAATCAGACTTAAACTGAGAGAATAAACCCCTATGATGTTGATAGGAAATGTTGACATTAATTATTGCATTGAAAGTCAAAGGTTTCATGGTAGCAAGTCACAGCTCTAAGAAGATATTACGTGAGGTCTAAGAAACTGAAATATAAGCTGCGTCACGACTTACTCATAGCACTAATTTTCTTATTGTATGTTCTATTTCTACAAATTAAATGGTGCTGGAATTTAATCAGGCATAAGTTGTTGTGTTCTCTCCTTACAATAATATGTGCAGGTTCCTCTGATAATTTCACAATCATCACAGAACCTTCAGTTTATCACTGAAGGCTGAACTGAGCTCTCTAATCCTTCTCTTTTTTCTCAATACAACTTTTTTTTTCTTTCAGGAAGAGCTTGTGAGGTTGAAGAATGGGGATGGTCAACAGAAATTTTCTTTTCCAACCAGTTATGACTTTGATGAAACCTATGGATTTAAAATCTTTTTTAAAAGGTTGCATCAGCAGGAAAGGGACATCATCATCATCATCATCAGATATTTGTTATACCAGGCTTCAGAATTCAAAATATACTTGAAAATCAAAGCTAAATTAATAAATTGAAAGAAGGAGAGTATCTTTGAAAAAGAAGAATGGCCTTGATTTAAGGCCAGGAAGCAACAAACAATATCAGAAAGCTAATGAGTAAAAGGAAAGGTCTTTCCCTTCTGAAACCAAAGAGCCGGGGGCAGGGAGGAACTTAGTGAGGGTCCCTAGGATAATACACCCATCCAAAGAACAATAACTCATTTTCACTTCCAGCATGACAAGCACTGAAAAGCCCTCATGTGGCCAATTGTCACTGCAAATGTCATTGATTTGTTTGCTTGTTTGTTGGTCGGGTTTTTTTTTTTTAATATTGACATAGTGATGATGAGGATATTCACTGGTCATAAGAGGGTGAAATAATTACCTAATTAATTAAGAACTGCATGAAATTAGGCAAATTCATGAAATATGCATGGGCAATAGATCAGTATATTTTCCAGGCTTCTACTCTGCTGTTTTTATCTGCAGCTTGCATGCTAAAGGGGATGAGAGAGGCAGGAGGAGAAAAAGGAGTGGGAAAGCAAGAGCAAGGAAGGTTGGTGTGCTGCATCCACTTTGCAACTTAAAAGAGTATATAATAAAAGACAAATTTCAACTGGTTAAGGTTGCATGAGGGATATATTCATTATATATTTCTGTTATTAAAAATTAATATTTTTCATATACAAACAGTTTTCTACTTGTGTGTATTATGAAAGTGCAGAGGATCTAATGCAGCTTTGATATATTAAAAAAAAAGTTCCATTAACAAGCCAAAATGATAGGAAAGTCATCACAGAAACTTCTGAAAGGGTGAGGAGTGAGGTGCCAAGAGTGATCTCTTTACATACAAAGATGTTTATTTTGCATGCAATACACTGCCTCCAACAAACACCAATTCATGAAACACACCAGCTAATGAGAAGAACAAGAAGCACTACCATCAGTATTCAAGAGAATGTCCCCGAGAAATTCTGCACTTCTTTTCATGCCTAATGCACAAGTGATGCACACGGAGTAAATCTTCGCATATTTACCTTCAGCGATAGTACAGAACACCAAAATTGGAACTGATCACAGAATAAACAGGATATTTACTTTGAATGCAGAAAGAAGTATCCTTACAGCAGGTTTCTAGCAGCTTTTTACCTCTATAGTACATCTGAGTTTCATTTTCTGTTTTTGTAAACTATCAAATGAACTAAACTAAAAATCATTCTATCAGTGAAAACAGTGCATCAACTCAAAGCGTGATTCATTTAACTCAGGCCCTATTTTTATCGAAGTGGGTTCAGTAAACCAACAAGTTGAGAGAGATCTTTTTGGCAGCCCTCACCTCAGTCTCTGAGCCTTCTCAGAGTGGGACTCTTTACAAATATTTGTCTTGCATTTTCAGCACATGCATCCAACCAAGAACACCACCAGACAGTAAAGAACAGCGCTAACTGAGCCGTTTGCAGGAGTGGACCTTTCCTTTAAGAATGTTGACACTACAAGGACCACAGAAGTTCACCACAACAGCAGGTTTCAAATGTCCTTTAGCATCTTTTCACATGCTCTGCTTCAAGCTTTCAACCAACTTCAATTTCCCTTTTGCACCACAATCCCTGGGCTGCAATTCAAGTAAATCATATGAAAAGTCTTTGTGTTCTGTGCACTGCTGGATTCTACTTCCATGGGTTTATTTTACAGGTGCACAGGCAGTCAGGCTCTCATTAAACCTTTCCCGTTGTTATTTGAGCTTATGCACGAAGCCACCATACAGAAATAATTTCAGCCTTGTGTTTTCCCTCTCTCTGTTAATTATTAAGTATCTGACTGATTGCTCGTGGCTGATGATTGATGGGGAGAAGATTCAGCAGGTGTTAATGGGTTGAGTGATGTGAGAGACAGAGAGGAAAGAAGTGGTTCAGAATTTCATCAAAGTATGATTGCTGCTGTTGCCTGTAAATGGTTTTCCTCGTGGCAGAGTGTGCATGGATCTGTAGTAGAAACTGAAAATGGAAATTTCTCTAATGGAATATTAATAAAAAAGAGTATTACTAAAGGAGTATGGTTATTTCTGATCTTTGTTTTGAAAATTTTTGTTAATTTGTACTTCCAAGTGATGCAGAATGTATAGTCAAGTGAAAAAGAAATTCCAGCGGAGTAATCAAATTAAATACTACCAACTGAATTCAGCATCAGGAAAGAAATATTGTAATAAAATAATCCAAAACCTATCTCAATAACTTCATATAATTATGAAGACAAACGCATTTACATGAAAGATTTAAATACTTTCTGAAGTTAATAACTGAACAGGTATTCAACAACACAGTGACTTCTTCTGAGACATGGGAAATGGAGACAAGTTTTATTTAAAATACAAAAATCCAAATTTGTAACTGATTTCTAGCCACCTAAAACACACAGACACCTTCCTGATGTCTTCTGCTGCGGTGAACTCTATTATGGATTCTGTCATGGTTGTTTTTATATGTTCAAAACTATTACTCCCCATCCAATGTTTAGCTACCTCTTCTTGGAAGCAGATCCTGAAGGGAGTAGGCAGGTGTTTCTTTTCTTTCACTTCAGTGCAAGAAATCAGGATATCTAACAAGAAATTTTCTATAAAGTTTGGATATTATGTAAATGCATGTAATCCATTACATGCTTGGGATGCACACAACTGAAGGGACTAACCCAGTTAAAAGTATTCGTGCACACAAACTTGTAAAGATAGGAAATAGATGACCTGAAGATATCTTTCACTTTAGTTCCATTTGTGTGTTCTATAAAACATATTTTCCTGGTTGCTAAAGCAGAACAGTTCCTAGAAACAAAAAGTCTCATTCCAGCAGGAAATCCATAGAGAGATTTTACGTTTATGAAAACATCTTAATAGGTGACGAAATGTGCAAGAGGAGATATCTTTAGGTTAAATTAATTCTCAAAATTATTCCAAAAAGGTAGTTAAGATTTTGATGTTCTTTCAAAACTACAGCTTTAAAGTGGAAATAATAATAGGGTATAGAGTATATACAATCATATATAAATATATACTTTTGATTGTAGTTGCAGTGACACTTTTTTAATTGAATTATTAAAAACTTGATACGTAAAAGACATTTAGCAGGTAAATACAAGGAAATGCAAGTTACATCAAAATATTTAAAAATTTAGAAAATCAAGCTAGGTGTGAGTTTTAATGCTAAAATATGTGTTTATATTAATTTCAAAATATTATTTGTTTATTCTTTTTTATTTTAGCCATATCCTACAAATCTGTATTTTTAAATCAAGATAAGTTTGACACAATTATCTCCTATAAATTATCAAATAAGAAGCAACTTTTGAATCTCCTGTCATAATTTCATAACAATAATTGTTACTGAAATTCATAAAATCCTACTCTGGAACCTCTTGAAATTTCCACCAGTTTTCTGTTCAAAGGTTGATATGATAAATTAATTCCAAACCCAAAGTGTGAATTATGTTAATCTAACATTAAGAGAAAGAGAGTTTCTCAGATTAAGTATAACCCAAAATCCTTTGCATTTACCAAGGTACACTAATTGTGTTCTGTTTGTAACGTAATTACATTTAGGTTTTAGAAATGTAAATTTCAACTTACACATGAAACACCATATGCTGCTCACATCAAAAACTGTTGAGAAAAGAGTTTTATTAAAAGTAGCTCTTGTGATTTAAAAGCAGTTACTAACAGTAGGTATAAAATTTTAACTTCCTGACAAATTTCAATAGGATTTCCACTTCTAAATTCAGTAAGAGCTTTTGTGAAATCCCATCCACTTCTCTCTACCATACTGGCAACTCTTTTGTGAAAATCTCTTGATTAAACTGATTTTTCTTGCACTCGAGTTAAAACAATGAACTCCTTAAGGACAAGGAGTATGTGCTAGATTCTGTGAGAACAAAATTATCTTGGCATAATAGGATTAGTGAAGGCTTTTAATTCAAGTAGGAACAGCAAATTAGACATCTGTCCTTTACTAAACTCCAAATGTTCAAGCTGAAAATCCATTTCAGTGTCTTTAAGAAAATTGGTCATCAAAACAGAGCTTTTTACAGGGAAAGGGAAAGGGAAAGGGAAAAAGAAAGGCAACAGGAGTTGTTCTAATAGCTGCAAGAATAAGAAACTTGGGACAAATGAATAAGAGAGTTTTTGAGCAAATTAGAGGTTCAAAAAATGAATTTCCTTTCTCCCCAAATCAACCAAATATATCAAAGACATATCCTTATTGCTTTCAGCAGTAATTGGGCAAAGATTCAATACTTTTAAGGAAACTTAACAATGAATGCTTAAGAAATAGGGAAACTAGTGAAAAAACAGGGCATATCAATGATCTTGGCAGTAAACTTGCTGAGGTAATAAATTAAGAAACACGGGAATATACAGAAGGATCATGGCTTTTTATGCTGCATCCCAAACAGTCCAGGGCATGCTGTTCTGGATTAGATTTTTCTCTAAAGATAACTTTTACAAAAGGTTGCTAGAAATTATGATTTCCTGACAGCAATATGTGTCCATCGTAAAACGTGCTTTCTGAAGGCAGTAGTTCTAGTTACTGCCTATCCTATGAAGCGTGGCAGGTTTATAGAGGAAAACATTGGGAACTACCACACTTAAACATTGTTATACAGACCACAAATTTCTATTGTTCAGGCCTGAACAGCTGTTTTTTGTATGTACTCCAAAGGAAAAGGATCTGCAAAGGACATGCATGGCTGAAAAAAATGTGTACACACATGTCTGGCATGCACACACACATTTGTTGTCTCCATTATGCCTGCAGATTGTTACTTCCCTAACTTGTCAGATTGTATCACAACCATTCCTCAACATCATTGATATGAAATTCAAAAAATTTTAGATATTACATCTGTATGCTGTCAGTATTGTTGTGCATTTGTAAGAGGGTGATTACAAAGATAGAACATCTTCATAACGAGCCTTTGATAAATAACTTTGTGTGTAAGGAAATTCCACGTACTAGTTTCCATCCTTCGTTATTTCTTCCTTTTTTTTTTTTTTTTTTTTTTTTTAAATAGCAAAACATGACTTATATTCCAGTGTTGGAGCTTGAATCTTTGGGGAATTTGTCTTCATGACAACAGTTTCTAATAAACAATGTAGTCTCATGGTTCTTACTAATGAAAGAAGACACTTTTTTGGAATGAAAAAGGATAAATATAAAGGGGAAAAAGAAGAAAAAAGAGTTTCTGTTTCTGAGCTCTAAGGCTAGAGCATTTAAAGTATTTAATGGCAATTATTGAAAAAATGCTTATGTTTATTCTTTTGAAAAACAAATACCTTTTGCAAGGGAAAATTAAAATATTTGGTTATTATTACTGCAGAGAATACATTTACTAAATGTTTCTGTCAGGCATACAAACAATCCAACAACCAATGCACCATTCAGCAAGTCAGCAGTATATTGCCTTTTCAAGGGACTACAATAAACAGCAGTCAAGAGGAGGAGTGTTACTACAGGAGGTAAATGAGTTATAGTTGCACAACCTGAAAGAACAAAGCGGAATTTTAGTAGAAAGCTCTGAAGTACTGTCAGATGAAAGAAGCAAAACCATTAATTTTAATGGCAGAAATAGATGGAGAATAAATTATTGGGTGAACTGGACTACCTAAGATACTTAAAACTGTCTGAACTGTTTAATTGACTAAATGACCCCATGTTTCCAGTGTTATTAGTATAACACAATAGTGTTATAGTCACAATTTTATAGTCACAATATACCTAAATATATCAAAATCGTGTTTATCTTCTGTAGTCATTCTTCCAAACCGTTTTTATAAAATTATGCAAGGCCAAAATAATGTTTTCCAGTTTCCTGTTCTTGAGGGTTTTGTTCTTGAAATCAAGTCTATAAATAACATTTACTGGTTTTAGATAACTTGAAGAGTAGTTAGATCAACCAGAAAAGTGAAAAATTGATTAACAATGCTGTGTTATCAGCTTCAGACCATCATCATTACCACTTCTGATGATCCCCATAAGTCTGACTTTAGATGTGATCATTAGACCATCTATCTGCTCTGCCTATCATTTAGGATTTACATTAATCAGGGACCTGTTCAGGCTACACTTCAGAATTCAGTCTACCAAAATCACCTCTAGGGATCTTTCTTTCTAGCCTCTACCACTACTGCTTGCTTTATGCCTCCAGGTAAGAGAAGCTTTAGGCCTAATTAATTTTATCCCATCTAATGTAACTGCCTGTGTTCTCATTACCTGTATAGATATCTAATCCCACTAAGCTCTTTATTTCCTCGGTATTTCATGGTAATAATTTCCATAAGCTAATTAGATGTAGGGTAGAAAAGTACTTCCTTTAAATCTCTGTCACGTCTCTCCGCACAAGCATCTCTTAATCTCCCAGAGTTCCATTACCAATCTTCTACCCCTCAGAAATCCCTTGCTTGGTACGAAGAAGGAAAGCAAAGGAAATACAAAGCTTATGAAATAGAGAGCTGCCATTGGTATTTCCAAGATCACCAAAATTTCGTAAAGTAGAAGTTGGAAGGACTTCCTGCTGAGTGCACAACAGTGTTTATCTTTAGGCTCAATTGTGGATTAAGCTGCTAGATCCATCCTGTATAAATTTTCCTTTATGTAGGAAAAGAACCAATCTGCGCATCATTATTAATCCAAACCAAACTCTTCATTGCATGGCTTCAAAACTGCTCTGTTAAAACTGTGAGTGCCAAACCTACAACACCACCTGACAAAATCCTCCCCTCTGCCCTTACAGTGTTGTGTATAAACCTAGCCTCTTTGCCATCTAGAACACACTTCATTTGTCCTCTTCCTCTTTCTGATTACTCATCTTAGCAATTAAAACTGAACCCTAGCACTCGGTACCCTTTACTGGAAAAGAACACAAACGTGACAAGAAAAATCAGAAGAAAGCAGCAAGATTAAGCATGACTAATGTGAAGGTGATGCAGAGGTTCCAGGAAGAGTTGAGAACAAAAGGAATATCTAAAATCCTTCTGTCACCCAAGGAAAGAAGTCACATCAGATGAATGTGGAGAGAGAGCAGCACAATCTAACCACATATAATTCTCTAAAGTTCATTTCTTCACAATAATTTGGGGAGAAATCAACCATCAAAGTCTTTATACGTCATTCATACACTTCTCATAAACTTCTCATACTCATTCATACACTTCTATATTTTCATTAGGAAATATTTGTTGGTATTATCTATAGCATGAGGGAATTCTTTTTTAAAAAAATGTTTTGATTATGCTTCTCAAAATTTGACATAATCTCTGATGGCTAGATGCTAATTTAAAAAAAAAGATAATCTGTTTCTTTTATTATCTAATTTTTCAGAATGACACATCAAGTTAGCAATTTTTAAATGACACTTGATTGAAACATAGGCACATTTTAATTCAATATTTTATGTACAAATGGGGCCTATATAAGTAGACCAAAAGCTGTGATTATAATCACAGCTAAGTTTCCTTGATCGAGATACATTTTCCTAGTAAATGCTTTCATACACATGCCCTAAATGCTAATTCATTTATTTTCCTTTTTTACTCATATGTGAGGACTCTCTTTTTGTCAATAAATCTACTGTTTAAATTAAGAAAACACTGTAACAGAATTACCTTTTTAATTGTAAATTAAATTTAATTGTAAAAATTTTATTTCCTTCAGGACACATGAGCAAATAAGAAACATATTTAATAAATCAAGCATAGAGCATAATATACTTTGAGTAATTTAACAGAATCCTGAAGGGCCATGATGTTCTTTATCACCAACAAGTAAATATTCTGGGAGACACATAAAAGTATTTTTCATCAACAAAACTGGGCCCCATAACCAAGTAATGGGTTAACAGAGTGTCATGGTATCCCATTAGCCAGGTTTGATCACAGGTTGGACTCTGACCTTTGGAGGTCTTTTCCAACCTTAATGATTCTATGATAGTAAAATTGTCTCTGTGTGTCACTTATAGGGTTTAATTACATCTTAATATTATGCAAAGAAGTATTTTCCTGAACAGATCAAGTTTTAAATTTTATTATTTATTTTCTATTTTTTGTATATACAATATACATGTTGTATACTATAGACAGCAAAATGCAGAATACAAAGAATGTAACATACATATATATATATACATATATATATATGTAAGTTGTGCAAACTAAAGGTACACTTACTTTCCTGATTTTCACCAAAACATTCCTGTCATTTCTAAAACTATCATTGATGAAAAATTTCCCCAAAGCAGCCTAGGAAGACACTTGAATTTTTATTTCGTTTTCTCTTTGCAAAGTAGTGTACACACTTTTTTTCCTACTGTGCATTCCATAATATATTAAGCTCATTTCAAAGATACATCATTAATTGAACTACTTCCTACCTTCCTTTAAAGCAACCTGGAAGTCTAAAATGCTGTATCTCTCATCAGATTTTCAGATTTGTCATTGTTATAGATGCACAGCCTCTGTAAGCTGCAGATGTATTTGCTGTGGAGAAAGGCAGAGCCCCTTTCCAGGGCATTGATTTCTTTTTGAGAGGATTAGCACTTATGACGGAGAAGATTCCTTGTATCTGGAGAGAAAACAAAACACAGCAGCTTACAAAATGAGATTTTAGCATAATTTGGTCCATCCAACCAGCCAAATTCATTAACAAATCGGGTCATTAAGCTTTTATGAAAGAAGCTTTCTTCACTGTATTATTACCTCTGGAATCACAGTTTATTGCCCTAGTTTACAGAAACTAAACAAAAATTCTTCAGCAAAGAGAGATGGCAAACATGATGCAATTCAAACCCAAAAGCAGCCTTAAATTCATGCCACTCCCCAAAATCAACATAGTGTGTGTCCTCCTTCTGGCCAGCCTGATTCTGTAGTTATATCAAAATTTATTCTGACTACCCTTTTTATTTAAAATCTCTTTCTGAGGTCTGAAATAAAACTCCACTGTTAAATGTTAACATTGCAGAGGTTAGAATAATTGGATGGCAGCTACTAGGATTCTTTTTCTTCCATGTAACAAGTGAAACACCTCAAAAATGGCACCTAGAAGACCAAAGATACACAATTCTGCACAATTACTCTGATGTTGAATTTAGCTTATCTTCATCTAAGAATTCCAAACAAAGGTTAAAATATTGTGAGTTGGACCATCTATTGAAGCCTAGAACGCACGCTCTGCAGTTTTAGTCTTTCTGTGAAGGCTCATCAATATCTAATGGCATTGCCATAGAGAGTAGTACTGCTAAATAAAGTGGTGGCCAAAGCAGGTTAGTTTTTATGGATGACTTCAAAATTTTTGATGGTCTGTACTGATTTTATCTCAAATGATTGATAATTTAATGCGTATCTTAAGGGGTTGTCAGTAATTTGATATAAATATAAATGCTGCTACAGGAAGAGGCTAACAAGAGCTACAGTCCAGTCCCTAAAAACCATCAATCAGTTTTAAACATAAAGTTAAAACATGGCGGTTTGCAGTAGCTTCATTTCAAAACAGTAAACCATCTGCCTCATTAAATCATCAGGACTACTCATCCTTTACTTTCCTCTTGGCTAAATCCATTCTTCTCAAAACCGCTGAGATGTAGCCAGGTCTAATTCACCATCCTTTCAAGAGCTGCTCCTCCTCTGAATCACTAAGCCCCATCAGCTGACTCGCTCACTCCACTGATACCCACCCCTTGCAGCTGGATTACAAAATTCCATTATTACTTCCATACCTAGGAAGCTGAATGCCATATGTGGAGACCAGCAGGGGAAAGCAGTGGCTATTCTACCTGGCCCACTCATATGTCCCTGGCCAGAAAATTCGTGTCTCCACACAACATAACAAATACTAGGAGTGATTCTTTGTCCTAACCTAGAGACTAGCAAGCATCTCTCTTCCACTACTCCTTCCAGTCAAAACATGGATAATATCCCCTTATGAGAACTCCAGCAAACAAACAAATATCCCATCCTACAGAAAGCAATCTGGATTTTTGTTAACCAGAAATTAACCTGCTACATAATGAAGATTTTATTGCAAAATGAAGATGTGGATGAGAAAAATATTTGATAAAATTAAAATACATCAAAAATACATCAAAATACATTCAAAATTCAAAATACTTTTTTTCCCCCATGATAAAATGATAACAGATTATTAATAGAATAATCTAAAGCATGTGGCTAAAGTAAGAGCCAAACAAGACCAGAGTAGTAAATCATATCCAGAAGTTGTAAACAGATTAACAAACAGATCAGAGTTTTTAGATCAACACAATCAAAATAATAGAAAACATCAGAATAATTAAAAGTGACACAAGGATAAAAGCAAAACAATTATCAGAGGCAGCCAGAAATGTTTAGGATAGAGTTCTTAAGGGGAAAAAAACGACAGCCCTTGGACTTTGTGGAGGAAACCTAATTTCATTAAATTCCCAGAGAACCAACAGCTGCTTAAGAACTCAAAAAACATTTACTCCTTTCTCTCAGTGGACAATCTATACCAGTGCATAACTATGTTTACCTGCAGAAAGTTTAGATTTGCTTTTAGAAGTGTGCCTGCATGCCCAAAATGGACAAAGCATTTAATGGGATGACCTGCTCAGCACTGAGGGAAGACAGCAGCTTAATCCAAACAGTTTTGTTTATATATGTAAATATGTTTTTGGTTCCTTCAGTGACACTGGTCATGTAGGCTTAGTCTGTAATTTGCTCTAAACTCTATATTCTGAGGAGTTATTGCTGGGTTATTACCCTCTAAGCACAGCATTTGTCAGCAGGATGTAATCCATAAAGGGGGAAAATCACAAGAGAAAAAACAACCAAACAAGCAAGAACCTGTTGAGTCAAATTTTCTTGTTTTAATCTCAGAAATAACTGGGGTGCTACCAGGCTTGGCATCATGAATAAACAGGAAAAAAGTGCTTTCAATGCTAACACTGGACTCATTTATAAAACACTGGAGGGAACTGGACTCATCCTGACATGAACAATGGACATCCCGATCTGGCAAGCACCACCCATCAAATAACTTCAGAAGTTTTATCTTGTTTAATGAGCAAAATTGTGATTAAGCATATCCCCTTGCTCAGAGAATTAAGGGTTTTTGAGGAATTTATCAAAATCAGTTCTTCCTTGATCCTTCATGCTGCATAAAAAGTAATATTAGAAGTCTTGGCCTCTTTTGAAGACTATGCCATTGCTGTTGACTTCGAGTTTTGTGAATCATTTTTATTTTAAATGTTTTATCCCAAACATTGCTGGCTTAATCAGGAAGTTTACTGAGCTATTTTATTCCATAAGACTTCATCTTCCTTCAGACATTCCTTTCCCTCCCTCTCTATATTTACAATGACTATTGCGCCATTTTGTTGCATAGCAGTTCTCCACTCTTGAAAATTCCAGTTCCTGTTTTCCATAGCAGTGATGGATGCATCCGATAAGCCATAGAAAAGTAAACTTGAAAACATTTTCTCCTTCCAACTCAATTTCTAATCTGTTTCTACATTGATTCCTTTTCTCCAGTTAACAAAAAAAATGCTGTCTCTGAGCTCATATCAATTTTAATATTTACAACCTGCCAAAATGTTTCACATTACTCCCTGAAGCCTCAGCTCACGTGTTTAATTGATCAGGTCCCTAATCCCTTTCTTTAATATGAGCATTAAATCAATCTCTTAGAGCTGGCAACATCCCTCACAGTAGATAAAAAGACATTTTTAGCACAGATAAAAGCAAAAGACCTAATTCCTATTAAGTTAAACATTGATCAATGACAACACTTTTCTGAAGTTTCAAGAAACCTTATACAAATAATTAGCTGGAAGTAAGAGGTAATACTTTGACAAGAAGGTGTTGTTCAGCACCCAAGTTCCATCTTTCCTTGTAAGCATGAGCACACATGGAACCACCTGCCCCAGGAGCTCCTCACGTGCTTCCAAAGGTGAGACCTCAGTGCTGCACAGAATCACATGGCCTGTTTACCCTTCCCCACCTCTGCACTCCCAATTTACTGACACAAGAGACAAAGGCAAGGGCAAGACTAAGTTTCATTCCATGAGAAAAACTAAAATGGCAATGAAGGGGTCGCTCAGGTTCTGAAATGTTTCTCCAGAGATCAAATAAAAATGGTTTGTGAAAACAGAAAGCTTAAGACAAATTATTTCAAACAAATAAATAAAGATTTCTGCAGCCCAAGGACTGTAATAGTGCATTGTCTCCTAACAGTTTTATACTCCATTTCAAAGAGTGAAAGATCCGAGCTGAAGACAGAAAACATGAAACGCAATATTCCCCACCCTCGAGTGGTTCTGCCAAGCATGAGAAAACCAGCCCTGCAGGACAAGTGCTAAATGTCCTGTTTGCTGTTAACTGGATGTCAATGAAAAGCACAAGAAAAAAAATGTGATTTTGTGTTTCCATTAATCAACTTGTTCCTTTCTGTCAGCCTTGTTTAATTAACATAACTGGATAAACATAGATGTATCCTTAACTTCAGAGGGAAAGCCAACCAACAAATTGTT
The DNA here is from genome assembly GCA_013399225.1 of Rhipidura dahli. Taxonomy (NCBI): domain Eukaryota; kingdom Metazoa; phylum Chordata; class Aves; order Passeriformes; family Rhipiduridae; genus Rhipidura; species Rhipidura dahli. Next base: position 125,742 of record VXAC01002387.1, read on the forward strand.
GCAATTCATTGGGTAAGATATTCCAAACTGATGTGACCTCAAAGGTTGTATAGCACCTTGATCAGCTTTACCTCACTTACATCTGATCCTTCAGACAATGTAGTTAGGCCAATTTCACATTTAATTTCTCATTTTTATAAAGTTTGACTTTTCCACCTCAGCATACCTTAAAAATTGAAACCATTCTTTGCAATAAGAAAATAACTACTTCAAGGATACAAGAAATAATTTGATGATCATTCTTTAACACAGGAAGTTAATCCTTTTTACTATAGAGTTGATGGCATAAATTATATCAATATATAAAAGCTTTACTGCACCTTTATTAACATTTGAAATACTGACTTCTTCCAGTTGGTCTGAAACTATGAGGGAAATCTTGAGGTCAAAATTTGATAGGAGCATCTGCATTTTATTTCAGTCATTACCAAGAAAGAGCCTGTAAATTGATTTTAGCACTAGTAATTTAAGGGTTAGGCTTAGTTTGAGATCACATCCAGTAATTTTTGGTTGATTTTAGTAAAATGTGTTTTTATGATGTCAAGAATAGTTCCCAGACCTTGATGGACAAGGATTCATTTGAGTTTCATATTTAAAGGTAATGTTATATATGCTTACACTCCTACATTTTTTTCCTCTTCTATTTTGTTTGGGTTTTAATAAAATACAAATATCTCCTTGTTTATTCAATATAAACCAAGAATAGCATCAAATCTCTTTGCTAACACATCTGGGTGAGCATGCTTTGCTCCTCTGTGTAATCCTTTCAATAGAGGTACTCACATGAAAAAGCTGCTCATGTGGGTGTGCAGTGAGTTACTGCACAGTGAGAATTGTTATCCAGCTATACAGATTTTTACCATTTCCCAAAAGCCTTACTAAAGGAAGATCATGAAATAATTGCTCTATATCCTCTTGCTGTCACTCTTTTTCCATTTCCCCCACCCCCTGAGCTGCTCACCACTATAAAAGAGAGAGAGTTACAAGTTCCAGATTTGTATAAAAGCGGCTGAAAGTTGAAAACTTCTTTCCTTACCTCTCTTTAATTGAAAAACATCTGGGGTTTGTGTTTCTAAACTTAAAATCAAAACTGCTCCTTTCATGTGTCTTTTATGACATGCTTCACCCTGGAGCAAATGCTTACACAGCAAGGAAGAGGGAATTTTAGTGGAAATAGTAAAAAACATCCAAACTGCAGCAGTGCCATCAGGCATCAGCACAATAGGTTTAGGTCTGAACTGGGAGCTCCCATCCTCAATTTCTCCATAAACTTAAAGGCAGTGTCATGTTTACAAAGATGGTGAAAAGGTAAATTCAAGCTGCAGTGCAAAATAACAGGTAATGATGTAGCTGTGCTCTAAAAACAGAGCCCGATAGGAGCAGCGTATCAACACCTGAGGTAAAAAGCAACAGTGATAATTACAATGAAGCAGCTTTTCTCGACCCAGCTTGCTAAAATGAAAAAAAAAAATCATAGAGCAGCATTTGATCATGAGATATTTTAAAAAAGGTCAAAAGGAAAGAAAAAAAGATAAGATGGGAAGGTTTGTATTTTCCTTTTGGTGTCACAAGTCTTTGAAATTTTTCAGTATTTTTAAATCCCCATATTAACCATGAATAAGGTTTGAACAAAAGGATGTTGGGATAGCATTCGAACACAAGACTATTTTATACCCTTGAACACTAAATCAGGGTAAGTGTTAGTGGAGCAACCTTATTCATGCTTTATGACAGTATTAAGGGTACTTTCAGTATATGATAGAAGGACCACGTGTAGTTATTATTATCACACCTAAGCTGTGCATAATGAAGCCAAAACTTTGCTTTGGTGCCCCAATGTCCATACCAGTTTATTCTACATGCAGAATACTGGCAGCTATAAAATATTAGTGAGGGGAGACAAACAAACAAACAAAACCAAACACAGGCATTTTTTTCTGAAACAGGTAAAAATACATAGAATTAAATGCTGACACTTAAAATGAGACCACTTCACCACAGGCTTTTTTGCTATCAACTTTTACTGAAAGTTCACTGGCTAAGGTACAGGTGCAGCAGTGAAATGCAATCCTTTTTTCATTCAAAATACCATTGAAATTAAATTTACCTGTTCTATAGAGCTTGTGTCTGCTCACTCACTGGTAGGAATTCACAGCATATCTGTTGCAATAATTCACACTAAGTGCACAGGAAAAAGGGGGATAGGGAACTAAAAAGATCTGCTGTAGCCATTGTATTTCAGGTTTTTTTGGCAACATTTGTTGAGTATTTGGAAGCTTCAATTCCCATCTGATTCAATATATGTGTATGGGAGAGCAAAAGGAGAAAACAAGGTCACTAACAGGCAGCGAGATAAAACTAAAATTCCTTTATGCACATTTCACTTAGGTGTCATAGGAAACCTCTACTATTTTCATGGCCCTGACATATTACTGCCACAGATCCAATCACACAAATAACTGGAGTTGTTGCACCTATTTTCACTACCTGCTGATATAAGCTATGCCATTAGCAACAACAAAATAAAACCCTGCACTGTTTTATTAAGGCCAGAAAATTATTTACAGCAGAAATAAAAGGTATGCATACCCATTCACACATAAGTTCACATGTTTATACATATGGTGTTCATAGGGAACAAGAGCTGCTTAATCTTTTTTCCTTAAACCATAACACTAATAGTATTCATCCCTGATTGTAGTCAGATCCAAATCACAAGTACCTTTACAAGAATAATTTATGGTTTCAAGTTCGCTCTGAAATCATCTGGTGAATAATCTTACTGTTCTGGTTAGAAAAAAAGTAAAAGACAGATTTTAGTTAGATAATGGAACTCGGAAATTACTACAATTTTCCATTAACAAAGTATCCTGCATTAGAGCTTTCATGACTGAATACCCATTTGTTTCTGTCCTAAAATGGAATTAAGTGAAAACTTCTTTTTTAAGAAAAAAAGAAATATCCTCTATATCCTCTATATTAGAGGATATTTCCATAGAATAAATGAATTATATACCTGCCTCCAGCACAATAGGCATCAGCTGTGGTGTGAAATTTCTGTCACCCAGCCAACGTGACACCTCAAGAGATTTCACAGCAACCATTGGATATGTCACCTTCCCATCTTCTCCAGGTTTGGTGGGGAACCTACAAAACTGCTGATGAAGATCAAATACTTTTGTTTTGAGCATACACGTGCTGGCACCAAACAGCAGGTCTCTTACGTTTGGGGATTTTTTGGAGGGAAAGATATCTTCAGGCTATTTTGAAAAAATCTTCACATCTCTAAGACACAGCTCGAATGATATAAATTTTAGCTACTGTTGCACTACCTAACTGCCCATAGTATGGTTTTTAGTGATGAAAACTACAAATAGTAAATATTATTTATAGAAATTTAAATATTTAGTATGTATTTGCCATATGTCATGATGTTCCTCCTTGGATTTCAAAGAAAATGTCTTCATTTTGATCATAAAATCTCAAATAAGTGGATTTCCTGAAAACATTTTCCACTTTTCTGTGAAGTGGAAGTTTGTTTTGACTAGTACATGTATTTCCTCATGTACCACAGAGAACTTCTTACAGATGATCTCAAATCCAGAGCGATCACATCTACCACTGTTCTCAGGAGCCATCATCATCTGTTTAATAGCCAGAACACAAGTCAGAAGAGATGAAAGTGGTGAGAAATGCATGGAGTGGCTGTTGGAACTTCCTGTCTTTTAAGCCTCTCTCCCAGTCAAAAATAGAAGTAAATTCTTGCTAACTGTTAGTGGATCCCACTCCAGGGCACAGTATTCTGAACTTTACTTTTAGTAAGGTTTCAACAGTCCCACTCTAATATGGAGGCAATCCCCGATGTGACCACTCAAGATTTTTTTTCCAAAAAATCTTCGTTAAAAATTTTTCTGGTTTACCATACTGATTCATGGTATGCTGCCTTTACTAATTAAATTAATAGCTACACTTGCTTTCTAAAGAGATTAAATTCTGCATTGCCCTCACTTCGTGGGTTAGTTGCTAGGCAGCTCTCATTGGGGATTTGGCACTGTGTTCTTATCTCCAAAGACAAAGGCTGCCGTGCATATTTCACGAGGAAAATGAATGCTACACTGCTCTCACTGAGAGCATTCATCTCCAATTTTATATCTCAATAGCTCTCCTTTATTTATTTCAATCATTTGGTGCATTCTAGTGTTGCGAGCCTGTTCAATCTGGAGTCTACTTTGACTTCCGTGCTATGGATTTGTTTCTGCTTTCCCCTCCCTTGCCAGCTTACAGCCTCAAGATTTATTTCACGTCACACATGAAGGTCTTGCACACCAGAGCATGTCACGATTGCTGCTGCAGTAATATTCAGCCTGACGTTTAAGCCCTTCCCAATATTTTTCTATCCACTGAACTGTTCATTTCCCTATATATATATATATATTTTTTTTTTTTTTACCTTGTTCACTTTGTCCCACACTTCAGCTCATACCTGGGAAGCTTTGCCTTTGATTAGCAGCCTCATTGTGCCAAAAATGCTTTGTCAGTAGCAGCAGCACAGGAACAGTGACATTGCCAGGGGCATGATTTATGGCACCAGCAGCCTGGTCTTCTTCCCTGCTGAGCAGCTGAACCTCCAGGTATCCAGATATGGCCACACTAAGCCCCTCTGCAGTATCCAGATGATTTCCAAACAATAAAGGATAACTTTGCTGTTTTCTCATGGGCAATATGGCCTATTTTTCCTGGTGAATAGATCCACGTCCTCGCACCTTGTCAACAGCTGGGAAAACACAGCTTAGCTCCACAGATCTCAGCAAATTTGTTGACATAATTCCTATTCTCCAAAACAAACCAATCCAAACCCAAGGATTTAGTGAAATTTTCAGGTTTAAGCTGGAAACAGAATTCCTTCCTGGACTCTGTCACATATTCTTAAAAAAAAACGAATACAGATCTTAAAATTGATATGTGTATCAGTGCTATTCAGAATGTTCCTCCAGTGGCTCCTCTTGTAAAATAATGTAATGATTACTGAATGGGAGAAAAAAAATTTCATCTGAAAAATACAGTCCATTTTTTAGTTATTTTCTAAGTTGTACTGAAGATTTAATGAATAATATATTTAATAAATAAAAATAAAGTAAATTATTTTTCATTTACTTGTTACTTTTTATAATCATACCATGCAAATTTGTGCCAACTTGTTTTTGCTATTTTGCCTTTTATCATGCATCCATTTCTGACTGCTCACTACCCTCTAGATGCTACTCATGTAATATTATTCCAGAAAGCTCCATTTGACTGGATGGCCCAAATGCTAGAAAGTTTGAGACAGAAAAACCTGAATAATTAATAAAATATCCATAAAAATTCAAATTCCCTTGTTGAATAGAGAAATAATACAATTCATATTCTTTGTAATGAATATGTGAGCACAGTCAAGTTGAAATATTTTTATAAATAAGTGGTCTACCCTTTTGTCCAGCTGTGAGAAGTGGCAAGGTTTCTTGTGATTATGTAAAGCCAAAAACTGTCAGCAGCACTTCATTTTTTTTCCAAAAATATACTGCCTGTGGATAATAAAAGGAACAAGAAAGACAGCACAAGCCAGTCAGTTCTGCTTTTGAAAAGGTCAAAATATGGACATTTTAAGGCTCAGCGGAAGCAAAGGAGAGTGCTATCTTTACAAATTGTCAGAAAAAAAAATAGAAAGAAGATCATGGTAATGTTGAATCATAAGAATTATATATCATTCTTTTGTTTTTAAACAAAGGTTAAATCGTTGTATTAGATGCATCAAAGATTTTGATATTTTTAAGCATTCAAGGAATTGGGATGCAACAACAACAAAATAAAAATCAAACTGTCAATTTTTTTCTGTAAATATCAAATTGATGGCTGATTAAAGACAAATACAAGGTAACCACCCTGCTGGCACCTTTATTGCCTCTAATATGTCAGTTTCTTTTGACATTTTGTGGAGAAATATTAAAAATATTCCAAAATTTGCATGAAAATTTACCTCTTCTGAGACATCAGTTTGAGGGATAAACTGCTAATGATGCATTGCTTACAGGGAAATATTTGAAACTGACATACATAATTTATACTCTAAAGTCACACATAAAACTATTTTTTAACTCTTTTATTAGCACATTAAAAAGTGCTTTAGAAAGATGGGAATGTAGAGCAGAGCCTGCAGTTTGAAGAGTAAAGGAAAAACACTGCACTTGAATCTCAAGCAACCAAGACAAAAATTCTGAGAATAATGAATTTATGTTCTAAAAGAACTAAATAATAGTTTAACATAAATAAGTATCAGCAAAATTTCTGATCTATATATGATAAAATCCAAATATTGTAATGATGGTAATTATAAAATATACTGACTCCTGAATCAATACACTGATTCCTGATAGATTGGCAGAGTCTTGAAATCCTCCCCCTTTTGACCAACATGACTGGTTTTTTATAGAGGAAAGCACATCCATATCCAGATCCATAGACTTTGCTACTCAAAATTTGCAGCTATGATCAAGCAAAAATAAAACCAAACCAAGCCAAACCAGACAGCTGAAAAAAACCAGGATTGTTAACTTTCACTTTGGTTATACAGCCAAATAATTTTGAGGCATCCAGCTGCTTGAAAATTTATAGAAAACCGTTCAAGATTATACATAATGGAGGGTTTAGGAGTCAGTATGATAGAACTGGCACTACTTTAACATAAAACATTTTGAAAAGAGGCAGGCAACAGGTTTTCTTGTTGGCTTTTCATAAATTGTTCTTTGGGTGGGGTAACTTCAGTTGATTTTTTTTTTTTTCCAGAACACTCTTCACCTGAGCTGAAAGTCTGAGCACAGGACAAAGCTTGGAAGGCAAAGGAGATGGAGCATAAGTCACCAAAAGACCACTGAGAAAGATTCCTCAGTGTCTGATGAGCAGGGACACTCACTTCATGATTAGATCGCTTCTTAATGAGAAAATATAATCTGTCTTAAGATGAAGTAAGAATTCAACACTCTTCTTCCAAGTACATAAATAGAGAAGAATATTAAAAGAAATGCTCTGTGGTATGGGGAAATTGCTGTTCGTGCTGTCCCAAAAACTTCTTTCACTGTAATATTAAGAACATGATAATTTTCAGTTTCTTTTTTTCTTTTAATTTGTCGTTCCCAAAATGAGAAATACCTGGATATGTAATTTGGATCTGAGACTAGTGCACAGGAGATATGATTCTGTTTTATAAATACACAGATTTAATTGCCACCAAAGGAGGCACAAGGAGAGCTCTCTGCAGCATGCACAAGAGAAAGAAGAGCACATAGACTCCTACAAGAAATCAAAGCTCCTCCCAGCACTACCATCCTCAAAACAGTCACAAACTGCAAAATCAAGACAATGCATTGCTGCAGGTTTTCTGTAGCTAATAATTATATCTCAAATAATTTCCCTTTGAAGATGAAAAATAATAACTGCAACATTCATGGAGAAAGAGAGAAGGTGCCCAAGAAAGAATTCCAAGCAGTATCAGGCAATGTACCTTATTAGAAACAAAGTAGTTATTGAAGAATTTTTCATTTTCTTTTAAAGGAGGCATCAAGGTGAACAGAGGAAGGTGCAGAGGAAGTGCACCCTAGACAGATGGAGAGAAAAATTTAACCTCTAGCAGAACATTTAAGGCAATAGAAACAACATCCAAAGACTTTCCCCATATATCAAGTGACAAAAGGAAAAGTCGTAGGATTTGTACTACCTTCAGCAGAAAAATCAGAGGTTATGTTGAGTCCACTGGCATGTTGTGAGTCTGCCTGCTGTGACATCATGTGAGTTTGAGTTTTGTAAGTATTTCTAGACAGTTATTTAGACAGGGCTGCTTCTGGGCTCATGTGTTGATCTGAAGTCTCTGTGCTTGAGAAGAGTTCAAGCCGATGCAATCAGAGAGCCCAGATCCTCCTGCTGCTTGTCTTCACCTCAAATCACATCATCCAGACACTTTAACTAGAAACTTTGGAACAGACACATTAGACCTCAGAACCCGCACTGAGATCAGATGATTACACACTTCTAAGTGCATTATGCAGGACAAGTTTGCTACATCTAACATGTCAGAACTGGGGGTTTTTAATGCTGCCTGAAAGATTGGGCATATGCTACTTTTTTAAGGTCATGAGCTTCATAAATCAAAGGTATGAGTGAAACTTTGTTTGCTCTCAGCAGTACACAAGCACGTTTTGTAAGGATACTTTACCAAATGCATCTGGAACATTCTGCTGACATGGGATTTCAAGCAAGTCCAGTGAGGTAAATGATGTGACAGATAAAAAGAATGTAGAATATGTGTCAGAGCAAATGACTGATGCAGTAGCTAATAAAATCTAATGGAAATACAGTTTTTACCAGGGGGAAGTAGCACAAGAGTACTAGTCTCTCAAAATTAGTATGAGTCAAAAAGTGTATCCAGTCACTGCACTGTGCCATTCATGGCATGTAATGAGCCATGATGATGTGCTGTGTTAGATTGAGACATTTAGAAAGCTCACAAGGGTTGTTTGGAGTAAGAATAGCTTTATAAACTGGTTTATGTTATCAGCTGAAATGCTTCTGAATGTGAAACTTTTTTACCATTATTATACTTACAAGATTATTGGAAGAGAAGAAAATGTCCTCATCAGTTGTACTTGTTTAAAACTTAACCATGCAAGATTACAGGGAGAGAGCTTTTGTTATAGACACTCTGGATATAATTCTGATTGAATATAATTTTGGAAAAAGCTTTCTCTGTTTTCATTATTGATGTTCAGAGTGAGAGTCATATTTGGACCCATTGTTTTCTTTTTTTTTGGTCACAATGATCAATCACAAAAAACTTGTATCCAACTCATGCACTGAAACTCTCAAAGCCTTTCCAGAATTATGATAAGAAGAACAACACTAAACAAAAAAAATAGACAAGATTTGATTTTTCCCCATGATACATTTTTGCCACTACAGAGGCTACCAATACCATTGAATCGCAGTCCCTTTTAGCTATCATCAGTGCAGCCAGACATTTTAATATGAACAAGACAAATATCCAGAAAGCCGCAGAACACTACAAATAAACAAATACAATCTGGAATCATTAAACTTCAAATTTCAAGTTTAGAAGTTTAACTACAATGAAAAGCAAAACTTTTTCTTTTTTTTTTTTTTTTTGGTAACCTTAGACAATATTTTAAAGCATCCCATATAATGGAAATTAATAAAGATAAATTCTTGAGGACTCTGGTACTATCATGTTATTGGTGAACCAAGGGGATGGTACAGGGGAAGCAAATACTTCTGAAAGACAGCCTATCTCCACTGAATAAACAAGAAAATTCATACCCCCAACAGCAAGGACCTGAATGAATACAGTCTATACAGAAAAAAAAAAAAAAAGTGTAGAGATATATATATATATATTATCTATAATGACACCACTGGTGACAGGCCACCAGCTGGATGCAGCACTGTTCACCACCACTCTGGGCCCAGCCATCCCGCCAGTTCTTAACCCAGTGAAAAGAGCACCAGACCAAGCCATGGGCTGCCAGCTTTTCCAGGAGTATACTGTGGGAAACAGTGTCAAAGGCTTTGCTGAAGTCCAGGTAGAAAACATCCACAGCCTTCCCTGCATCCACCAGGTGGGTCATGTGGTCATAAAGGGAGATCAGGTTGGTCAGGCACAACCTGTGGCTCCTAAACCCATGCTGGCTGGGTCTGATCCCCTGGCCATCCCGTAGGTGCCATGTGATGGCACTCAAGATGGTCTGTTCCATAATCCTGCCAGGCACTGAGGTCAGGCTAAGAGGCCTGGAGTTTCCCAGATCCTCCTTCCGGCTCTTCCTCTGGATGTGTGTCACACTGGCCAGCTTCCAGTCATCTTGGGCATCCCCAGTGAGCCAGGACTGATGATAAATGATGGAGAGCAGCTTTGCAAGCTCATCTGACGGCTCCCTCATCACCCTAGGACGGACCTCATCTGGTGCCACAGATTCATGAGCATCTAAGTGACTCAGCAGTTCTCTGACTGCTTCCTCCTGGATAACAGCAGGGGCTATTCTGCTCCCTGACCCCATCTACCAGCCCAGGAGGACAGTTGTCCTGAGGACAACCTGTCTTATCATTGAAAACTGAGGCAAAGAAGGTGTTAAGTACCTCAGCCTTTTCCTCATCTTTGGTGATTATATTCCTCCTGCCACATCCAATAAAGAATGGAAGTTCTCCTTACCCATCCTTTTGTCATTAATGTACTTACAAAAACACTTTTTTATTATCCTTCGCAGTAGGGGCCAGATTAAGTTCTAACTGGGTTTTTGCCTCCCTAGTTTTCTTCCTACATGACCTAGCAATATCCTTAAATACTTCCTGAGTTTCCTGCCCCTATTTCAAAGTTGATATACTCTCTTTTTTCCCCTTAGTTCCTTCAAATCTCCCTGCCCATCCAGGCCAGTTATCTTCCCTGTTGGCTCATTTTTCAGCACATAAGGGCAGTCTGCTCCTGCACCTTCAAGATTTCATTCTTGAAGTCCATCCATCCTTCCTGGACCCACTGTTTCCTTCCTGTTTTTAAGGGCTGTTTCCCAAGGTACTCTCTAAATCAGTCTCTCAAATAGGCCAAAGTCTGCCCTCTGGAAGTCCAGTGTGTAGATCAAAGGTAAAACATTCTATTTGGTCTCTACCTCCTATTTTTAGAGCAAGGCTTTAAAACTGGACATTAAAATCTCTAACTGTTCCTCAGTATGCCAGGGTCTGAAAGAATAAAACCAGTACATGAATTTTTTCTTTCACCCACTGAAAAAAATCCTCAGAAAAATTTTGCATGAGAAGCATAATCTCCATTATTCACAGAGTTCCAATAAACCCCTTCTTCCAAGAATCCCCTAGTGTCAGTCAAGAGGAATTCTGCAAGATTACAACAAGCAGGATTTGGTACTGAACCTCACTGCCAATGCATTGTTTTACCCTCTCTCACTCTTAAAAATGGCCATGCTACAAAAATTCTTATGTTATTACATTTTTGACAAAGTTTTTGTACAAAAAAATTGTAGTGACTTTGTTTCAGGTAAATAAGGCAATCCAGTTTGCTGTAAAAGTACTTTTTCAGATACCTAATTTCAGAAAGATAGAAACAGAAAGGAATTTCTTCCTCTCCCTTTAATGTTGCAGATATCTGTGAATCTCCCTATCCTGGGAAACAGGTGAACTATACCTATAGCAAAATAAGAGCTTAACTTTTCTTCCCTTTTTCATTTTATTTTCTGTTGTTATTTCTTACTACTAGAGTGAATAAGAAGTTCATTTTAAAAATAAATAAGGTTGAAAAGTCCAACCTAACACAATCATAAATGTCAAATAGTTTCATTTTAATGTATGCCTTCTTTTTTACCTCAGAACTGGAAAAGAAAATAAAAACCGTCTAGATTTGCTCACAGATGAACAGGTACCATGGCTGCTTAGAAACAGTTACTCACATCTTTGAAAATAGTATTTTCCATGTACTTTGTGGACCATTAAAATTACCTAATTTATGAACTGAAAGGATTGCTACTCAGAAAGCTTAGTCCTTGCGCTGTTTGCAGTGCCAGAACACTCAAAATTACCTGGTCACTAAAGTCTCACAGTAAAAACTGATATTTCATTTAACCTTCTTAACTCAAATAGCTAAGTCTGCAATCACCCATGCCATGCTGAAGGAAGTCTCCTCCCTGATACCAAAACCAGAGCCTACAAAATTACATGTCTGGCACATTAGGAATTATACCTTGAAGTTGTACAATCCATAGGCAGTTTCAAGTGTGTGCCAATGAGTATGAACAGCCTGGTAGTAGAGGCAGCTAACGCCCACTGTTTCCTTTTGTAGTAACACATGAGAAAACAAGAAAAAAAAAAAACAGAAAAAAAAAAAAATCTTTCTTTAAAGCTCTAGGCAAAACCTGCTAACAGTAGAAAGTAGTTTGAGTTTTTCCCATCCAGAAATCTGAGACCAGAAGCCACTTTAATCTTCCTCAGCCACTCCCGTTTGAAGACAGCATCAAATACTAAGCACGTGTTTACGAGAGCAGAACAAGGTAGGACTCCCTGCTTGGGGACCACACTTGCTTCATTTTAATTAAGGAATACTTCTCCTAGGTTCCCCAGCCTAAACAAGTCTAATTGAAGTTAACACTAAGTCCAATACCTTGCCATATGTGCAGTCTAAAGTCACATCCTAAGCTCACCTCAAGCAGGTGAGAATACTGCACACAGGCCTAATAGAGCTTGCAAAGGGACAAAACCAGTTCACATCCCTAGAGATGACCAACAGCCAGCAGCAGGAGACTGCTGGAAACTGAAAATAGGAAAGGAAGATGCAGCCTCAGGAGGAGTCAGGTGTAGTCAGTGAGCCACATGCACTCTTCTGAAAGAGATGGATAACTCAGAGTATTCACCTGTGCCTACAATTAGGCCAGTGTTAAGCCTTCACTTTTCTTTCCACAACATCCATTTCACAAAAATTCTCAGTGCCAAAGCCACCCACGGCTGCATCTGGGCTTCTGGACAGGGAGGCATTAATTCCTGCTAACACACAAAAAAACCCAAACAAAACCCAAAGAGTACACCAATAATTAAAAAAGTCCTCCTATTATAAAGCAAAAAGATACAAGGGAGAGGAGGAATCATAGATTTAGAATGAGAAGCACCAAAAGTTACAGGTTTAACCCCTCTGTGAATAGAGCTGCTAACTGAAGGAACTCCTTACAGTGCTCCAGGCAGACAGCTGAGAGACAAAGCAATGCAGGTACAAATCTACACTGGTTACAAATTGTCAGCCCTAGAATCTAATTCCACTTTAACAGTGGTTTAAATATTACAAGAGATTGTCATCATCACTCCTCAATAGCTTTAACCTCTGGAGCTTTAAAAAGAATAGGCAGTGAATGGAATTAGTTATTAGCCTTTCACCTTGGAGACCTTGGTACAAAGGTAAGAGCCAGCAGCTCAAGATGTACCTACTGAGCCTGGTAGACTACTTTTGGTCCCCAGTGTGTTCTAATGCCCCTCACACATTACCCCAGGCTTCCTTACTTTTATCTTGTTGTATTTACCTTGCCCTCCATCCAGGTTAATGCGAAAATTCAGTCAAGAATGTCTGACATCTAATCCTCCTTGTGTTGGATGTTCATGTACATCAGCAACGTTGGAGCAATGTCACTTGCAAAAGACAGCACTACCAATTTAGGATGATCAAAAGCCCATCCCAGACTTGAACAGTGTTGAACACAGGGGTTGGAATCTGAAGTGTGATCCAGACAAGAAACTTGCAGGAGATCACTATTGTACTGGCGGTCTGCCTCAAACATCTCAATATTTCTTAAGCAGAAGACAAAGCAGAGAAAGAGCGCTTCTCAATACGAGATTTGCTTTTTCTGTCTCGTACGTGTCTTCCACAGCAACTGTCACCACGATGCTGGTCAAAGGCCAGGTGAAGGAGCACAGAGATGATCAGCAACCCTTCATGTAGCAACAAAGCCTCACAGCTGAGTACAGACATGCCTTAATTATGTCTGTGTCAATTATGCCAGGGAAATGGGATGAACTGCAAAAAGGATTATGGCATACCTGCCCTATGTGAGTCTCAGTAATGCTTCTGAATATGAAGCTACAGTGGAGCACTTTCACTTCCTCAAGACTTTTGTAGGGGCTGATAACACTTGCCCTTCACAATCCACACCTCAAAACTTCTCAAGACCTCTGCAGTCTATTCACAAGCTAAATACACCCAGGGAACAAACAAGTAAAATACCAGTCTCTTTTCAGAGATAACAGCCTGGACTGCTTTGATATAAACAGCACAGAGATCAGTTGTGAAGAATATAAAACAGCTGAATTCAGCAACAGCACTCTCTATTAGGATGTTTTTATTATTTCTACCTTTTAGTCAATGTACCATCAACAAGTCAAAAAGAGAAGCAGCAAAAGAAAAGAACCATTTAAAATGGAAACTTAAACACTATTTCACCACATATCTGATTAGATGGATGTTTGATATTAATACAGACCTATCAAACTGGTATTAATCAGAGGTTATTGGACAACACTTCAACAAATTATGTGAATAAATATAATGACTGTTATTACAGATCCTTGCTAATTTTTATAAAAAAAATTTGATAAAGGCATCCAGTAAGAAATGAACAAAAAAACTCCAGGAGTTCCATCTTGAGTAACTGAAAAAACAATCAACCATTCCAAAATGTACAGATTTTTTTTTTCCGACATACAGCTTCCTTCACTCTTGCTTACTGTACATAATCATTTACTGATGCATACAGCTGCACTTTTAATAGAAGTTCCAGAGGCAGAAGAAAATAGAAACAGAAGGAAGAACTATGTTTCTAATAAACTTTTCTGTTCTCTTAAAGCCATATTTCGGACACAAATGTAAAGCTAGAGTCAAATTATATGATCAACTCTTATAAAGATCTGGAAGCGAGGCTCATTGAAATCCACCTAACATATTGACAGCACCTATTGGTGGATGGGTCACTCAATTCACAGGATTTTTAAACCCCATTTAAAATTTCAGAGGGGAAGAAAACAAAAAACATCAAAGTCTCTTGTATTTAGCATATAGACCTTTTTGCCACTTCAAGCTAAAGACCTTTTTAAAAATGCACTGTCAGCAGCACAGCTTTTAAGGGTAAAATGAGGACTTTAAAGGCAGTGTCCCACTGTGAATTATACCACTGCGCTGCCTGTGGAGTGTGAAAAAAAGGGCAAAGATGGTTCCTAAAGTCTCAAATACTCTCTTACAATGGCTTTTATCCCTTTGAAGACAGAAGGAAATGCAGCTAATGTGTTTACAAATAGGCTGGAACCTGCTACATTTTGAAGGAAACTCACAAAGGACACAAATGCCTCCTGGAATCTCATTATGTTATTTAAAGGGATATTTTTTGGGGCTAGCTTGGCCTCTCTTTTTAATTTCACCTCTTTAAAAAGTTCATGCACTTTCTCAGGTTCTTGTAATGATTCATGACTTCTGTCTCAAAAATAAAACAATTTAAAGTATCAATGATCTATGATAATAACAGAGGGAAGCCTGTCTGTGACAAGTTACAAATCTATCCTTACCCTTCATCTTTTGAAGGGAAAATGCTGAAAATTCATCTGAAAATATATCCATCTCTTTGCCTGTTTATCAGTCATTCATAAAAGCCAATTAAGCAGCATGGAAATGAAACCCAGGGGTCCCGAATGAGTAACTCTGAAACAAGCCAATATGCACAAGTAACAGAAGACAACGTACCCTGTGAAGATAATGACTGCCAATGTTATCCTTCAGCACACCCCAAAAATGAACTTCAGCATGTGAAATACTGCAAATAAGTAGCATTCAGGAGCCTAGCAAGCTTTTTTAACAAACACTACAGAAATAAAAGAGGAGCAGTAGCAGGAGCAAAGCCTCAGAAACAGACATATTTTCATATTATCGTGAACCCGACCAAGTGTGGTGTACAGTCACTGCTTAAAGAAAAGGCAATAAAATTATTTGGCTACCTGCTTTTTTAAATTCCTGGTTTTCTATTTGAGGGTATAAAATCTAAATGGTAACTTTTTTTTCCAATCTTCTCTGATTTATTCATTGCTGATTTTTCAATACTAGTTGGAATTCTGGATTCTACAGTTGTTTTATAGACTCCAAAGACCATTCCAATCAGTGGCAGTGATAAAGAAGTGTTTCCCATTACTCTACTGTTTTAAGACTCAAATTCTGACAATATTAAAACCCACAACATCTTACTATATTTTAAATAATACACCAGAGTTTTCAGTAGAAATATTTTGTTTTATCTAATCTAGTAGCAGGACAATCAGTGGTAAGATACCTGGTTAATTGAAAACATTTCAGTGGGAACTTGATATATCCTTCATTTCATACTTTATGCAATGCTGTTCCTCATAAACTCTAACTCTTGCAAAAATATCCATTTTCTACACTTCATTTTGTCTATGACCAGTCCAGCAATAGATAATGCCTAGATAATAAATAATGTCAGAATGGTCTGGTGTAACACACCCAAATCTGGTTTGCCTAGCAACAGACAAAGGTACCACCATATGTTATTTGTGGCTGAAATTTAGGGTTACAGAACATGGAACATGTTTTTTGGGCAACAGAACTGGAGCCACATGGTATCAACAGATAACATTTATGATAAATCATACTTTTTCATCATTCTAGTTTTTACTAAGTCCCCACTCATCCCCATAATTTAGATGTGCTAATCGTCCTTTCTAACCCTACATTGTCTGTAACAAATGCAGCTAAATCTGCACCCAGCAGCACATTTGAATCCAGTTTTATACTCCTGAGGTCAATAATTTTAGTCAACTTTGAGCACTTCCATCTCACTAATGCACAGAAGTGATCACACAAAGGAAAAAAACCAAGTCTATATACGTCACCTATAGTATCTTTTTTTTGGGAAAAAAAATGGCAACCAAGGGAAATTCTGCCTTGGCCTGGAATCTTTAAAGGGCAACTAATTAATTCTGGAATTCATAGACATCAGCATTATGACACCCACTCTTAAGATACTAACAATAATGTCATCCAGCCACACAAGTTCAAAATGAAACATCATTCTCTCAGGACAAAGGAAAAATAAGTTTTTTGAAATCCGTTTATTAGTCAGCTCTAAACTGTGTATTGGAAATGCAATCCCAAGGAATAGTTTCATGCCAACACAATTTGAACCACAAGAAACCTCACATCAAAGCAGAAAGGTGACAAGACCCAGATTTGTCCTTATTCTGAGAAGTAATGGCAGCACACAGAATTTCTAACTCTTATTGCTTACTTTCAACCAGTTATTTGTCTCTGAATTTTTCTGCACTACAGCTATTTTTTGATGGTTTCAAACTGATTGTGGTAGTAGTTCAATATACTCCCAAAGATGAATTTAGTAGTGTGGGCTAATTGTAAATTCATCTGGCTTTACTTTCTGCATGATTTGTAGGCTAATCTAAGGTTAAAACCTGATACAATCTGATTTGAGAAGACCCAATCTCTGTTACCATTAAAAGCATTCTGAAGAAATAAACTGAAGGAATTTATTTATGGCATGTTTTATAAAAACAGCTTGTCTGGGCTTTAAGATTTACTACTCAGGGTGGACCAACAAAATGTTATTCCTTAAACCACAGAATGCATGCCAATTAAAAAAAAAAAAAAGGTGATCCATTCAGGTGACACCAAGAAATTTCAAACAAAAAAAGCCTCAATATCTAGTTTGCATCAGTAATGCAGTGGTTGTGTCATTCAGCCTGGCTGGAGGAGACACAAATGTGGGCTGGTTCAATCTTGTAATAAGGCCAGTCACTCCTGACTAACACTGGGGCAGGTAGATTCTCTAAGTTTGTCCTAATCAATGGGTTGTTTACAATCTACAGTCTAAGCTACAGTTTAGAAAAATATGCATCTCAGAGGGAAGTTCCCTAAGATGGCCAGCTCAACTTCTTCCTGGATGAAGCTCATTTCTCCACACCCCTCTCACTCTTGTCCCTCTACACATCATCCCACTGACTGAAATCAGGCCTGACACTGCTCCCAGTATTTATGGAGTCAGTTCAGCTTGCTAACTCAACAGAAAATAAGTCACAGGGTTTTTTTTTCCTCAGGGAGAGTATTTCACATTTTTTTATTACAGTTGGTATGAGGTAAAGATAATTTCTTGCATTGTCTTTCATTATGTTTAGAGTTGCTTCAATCTCTTAGGAATAATTTAGCAAATAAAATTTAATTATCTATTTTGAATATTATTTTCAGCAAAGTATCTATAGTATTTTTGCCTCAGTTCTGCTAGTTTCTGCATATGAAAAATCTGTATTGCACTTTAAATACAAACACTGATCTTACAATACACTTCTGAGTATGAACCTTTCATACCTTGAAACCAAAAGAATAAGGGAAACTGAAATTAATCATCATAAAAGTAAGATGGCTTGGCCAGATGAGATGAGCCTTTTCCTGTTGAGAAAGGGTCAGAGGAGCAAAAGACACCCATAAGGCATGAAGAAAGCTGGGAGTTCCTTCATCAAAGAGTTCTTGGGACTGGCCACCTTGAGCTTGCAAGGACCAGAGCCATCAGTCCCAATCAACATGGTATCAGTTCAGTGGTATCACACATCACAGCTAAACTGGGATAGATTTTTAAAGAACTGATTGTTTTGTATGTGCAGTGACAATTACTGATGGGTTAAGAACTAATCTTTGGCCATGTGCACCGTCAACCCAGTAATGAGTGAAGCCTGAATTCTGGAACTCCACTGATCTGTCTTTCAAATACTCCTGTCACAGCAATTCCTAATTCCCAGCTGACATACAGACTTAGGTATATTCAGGTGCAGCAGAAGAGACTGCAGCAGTCAAATGTTGCCTTGTTTTCCTCAGAGGATTCAGCCTCTCAAGAGGCCAAGTGCTCAGTGGTGTGCAGCAGCAGCAGCACAGCCTCCCTCCACCTCCTGCTCTGCCTGCACAAAGCACTGATGAAAGCACAGGTGCACCTACAAGTCAGGGCAATAACTCTGCAGCTGGAAAGAAGGTAGCAAACAAAGAAGTGCAAAGCTGACAGCATGAGACTTGACAAGTCTGCATTTGTCTATTCTGAACAAAAATCTTTGCAGTTATAAGGGGAAGCTCTAGCAACCTCCAGTCCTCCAGTACTACAGCTAGTGCTTCACCTGTAGTATTTTTATAAAGAGTGGCAGTAATGTACAGTGTTTGTATTTCTTTATCCTTGAGGATGTGTAACAATTACATATATATATAGATATAGATTAGATATAGATATGTACACACCTCTATAATAGGTATTCTAACGACCTATTAAACAAGATGGCTTTTTGTAGCATTAATTCCTGTATTTGGATTGAAAGTGATGCAACCTTCAAAACTACCATTGAGTTCATAACACCATAGTCTCAACACTGGAGCTTCCTAAAATTCATTCTGCTGTTATTGAACACCATTAAATCTGCTGACCACATAAGGACATTGTCTAATTATTCAGGCTCAGTATTCTGGTGTGCATTATGAACCCTGCAGTATCACTCAGTAATGGTTGCAGAGCAACTGTGGCAATGAACAAATAAAATATGAAAGAAGAACTATTTTCATTTCCATCTTTATATTAAAGTCAAATTAACTTGAATATCATTCTGTTTTGTAGGTTAATAAAATACAAGAGAAATTAATTATTAGCCAAAATACATATTTATAATGCAGGCACAATGGTAACAACAACAAATGAAAAAGCCTTTTAGTGGAAGCACTTGCCCTAAAGGGTAAGAGATATGCCAACCTAATAACCTCACCAAGGGTTATGAAAAATTTGCACATTGCCTGACAGCCTAAGGTAAAGTCTTATGGTAGCTCTTCAAGTGGATAAAAGGGAAAATGGAATGCAATGCAAAGTGGTACCATTTATCTAAATCAATGGAGACATTTCCTACTGCATTGACCTTCACTGCATCTTGAGGAGCATAAAAAGCATTAAGGAACATTTTAAAAACACCCAAGGGTTTTCTTTATCTAGGTTTTCTCCCTGATCAAATAAACTGGAACTCTTTATTACAGATATTTCCCATATTTCAAGTTAATGTACATTTCTCTGCAGCACAGCCACCTAAATAATCTTAACACTTCGTGAGAGCCCTGACAGTCTCCCAGAAATGTCATATTCCTCCCCCAACACACATCCCTCAGAACAATAGCTGTGCAATGTCCCTTTGCACTGACATTAACTGAAATGATCATCCTTAAAATGACCAAGGAACAGACTGGAAGGACCAATGTTTAACATCAGTGCAAGCACTAAAAGCTGGAAAACCATGAGTGTGTGTAAAGTGATATTGTGTATGTGATAAAGCTCACCTGCATCTGTTCTCTTACTCAAGTGCTCATGACAAATAATACTACTGACAGAAGGGCCATCTCTCTTACCCAAAGCAGCAGAGTAAAGTCTTTACTCCTGGCTCTTTCCTCATGAAGACTCAGATTTAAATCAGGCAGCAGTAACACTGGCCCCTAAACAGACCTTCAGTGAGCCACACTGGGCAAGCACAACTGAATCATTCTCCGTTCAGTCCACCCACATTTACAACGGTGCTGAGCATCAGAAGACATGCAGACATGAAATATAAATATATATTGCTTTTAAAATATTTATAGAGCTTTAGTCTCTCAACTTTTTGATGCTGATCCATGTGAACTAGCTTTTCACATGAGGAGAAAATGGTAAAAACAAACTCTGCACACACAGACTGCAGAAGTATTTTACTCATAGTGCTCCTTATACCTGTAGGACTTAAAGAGCACTAATAAATTAGCAAGACTTAAGTGAAAAAGAGATATAAACCCACATTTCCTTACTCCTACTTAAGGTAACATACAACACTGCAATAAGCTGTGGCTCCTAACTACATGAGGCAAATTAATTTCTAAAAATCTCTTCAGTCTCTGTATTCTTTCCAGTAACACAAAGCAGTCTTACTGGGCAATATTTCTAAGAAAGATGAAATACAGAATAAACAAAAGGTTAGGTTTAAGTAATTTCTTTATCCATGTTCTCTCTTCTTTAATTATTCCTCACTTGTGCCATTAAAACGTTTGCACGTGAGTTTGAGTTTTTCCATACTTCCTTTGGCTTTCTTCATGAGATGTAATAGTTACCTAGGTAAATATGTAGCTCCATTTCATATATCCTTTTCCAAATTTCTCAACAAATATGTACCTGGTTTTAGGCAGAAAACTGGTCCAAAATCTAAGGTAAATTAGCATCTTCCATATAAAAAATGCAATGAGGTGTGGAAAGCCTTTCATTTAATACCACGGGACTGATAGTATATCAAGAGTAAATTTTATCAAGTATGGGCTAGTGAATTTCAAGCTCTTTATATTCTTTTCATACATAAATTATCAAACTTACCCACATGCTTTATGACTTCAAGTTCAATTCACTTGAATTTATGAGTTTCTGCATACGATTAGAAGTTTCTGCACTGCTGCACTGGGTAATACTTTAGTTCTCTATAGTTTTTCTTTACTATTCAGACATTTTTCCTTATTGCACTTCCAAAGCAGCAGATTTATTTCTGAAAATGACAAAAGACACATTTCTCTGCTTAATAAGTAAACTTCATACAGCAATTATAATCATCACTCAGATCACAAGTTTATTCCATAAAACCTGACAATAGTATAGAACAGTGACAGAATAAATGTGTATCAGTGACATTTATTAGAAGCCATTGATCAGAATATTGGAAATACATTGCCTTATAATTTGTCTTAATGAACCATGGGGATTCATGTTTCACGTCGAAATCCAACAAAACAGGGTAAAGATCTGTGTACCTTGCCTGTCTGTTTCTTTGAATTCCCTGCATCTAGTCTCTAAATCCAATCCTAAGAGGAGATATTGGGTTTTATCCTCTCTTCTCTCAAAATTAATGCGAGTCATATAAAGCACCTGACACTGGTAATCATTCCTTTATATTTAAAATATATGTAGCTAGAACAAATGTGTGAGTCATTTGGCTGTGTTCCATGGCTGTGCTGCTGTGCTGGAACAGCTCTCCACCTCTCACACACAGTGCATGTTTTAAAGCTGTCTAGTGTAACAGATAAATATGGGCAATCACCTATTCTATAATGATTTCTCCTGACATTCTCAATTACGTTTTGGAGAGCCTTGAGTACAACATTTCCAGCAGTTCCCTCAACCGACAGCATAAATTTTCTTAAACTGCAACAGACTGCTGTGCAAGATTTATTTGCTGAGCAGTTAACTCTGGTTACACCATCAAAAGCAGGAAGTGAAATTGCATCAAATTTCACCAGCAGTAATTAATTTTTTATTTTGAAGGGAAATAGAAAGACTTGAGCTACAAACAGAGAATAAATTAATATAATCACAGCACAGAGGCATTTCTTTAAATTTCCTATAAATCAGCATGGAGTGCAAGTCACCGTGTAAGAAGGTCACCATAAATATTATTAGGGACCTTGATAACATTTTTGGCAAGAGGCTAGAAGTTAAAGAAAGTATGAAGACAATACTCTGGAAACACAATCTAACAACAAGTAAATTCCTATCAACATACATACTTTTTACTTTAAATGGAAACCTGGTTTGCTAGGGTGATAGAAACTTAGTAGATTTTAATCATTGCACATAAAAGCAGGCATATTTGAAAACTCAAACTGGCTCAATTTTTTGGGGGGGAGGTGGTAAAGAGGCATGTTTTTTGGGAGAAGGGTCTTTTTTTTTTTCCAAATTTCAATCTGAAAGCATCTCTTAAAAATAAAACAAATGTACAAACACTGTCATTTTTTTTCTCTCAGCTAGAGAAATACCCCATACCACTACTCCTTAAAATGGTTCTATGTGACTACTTGTATCATTATGTTTCTTGAATGGCTGAGTAAGACACCACCTCTATCCTAGTAGCTCTGAAGAGATAGAGTTGTCAGCTGTATTTGTACAAAAAACATACCTGTCCAATTCTCTTCCCACAAGAGAACAGGAGTAAGAGAAGGAGCATTAAATTTCTCTTGAAGGATTAAAGTACAAAATTAACTACACAGAAACAAGAAACTATATCAAACAGATGACATTATAGTTTACAGTTATATCCAAAAAACTGGTGAGAAAGAACAGGTACACAAATTGACTTAAAAAAGAAAAAAAGTAAACAAACACATTACAATGAGCACAAAATATACCAGGAGCAAGGGAAAAAGTAACATTTCAGCAAGAAAATGCCTACCCTAAACACAGTATTTCCATGAAAGGTTTTGAAGGGCACAACAACACACTCACAATGAAAACAACAAAAAACATTGTTTAATTGCTGGTTTAGTAAGATATTTTACAGTTTTGATCTTTCATTAAATTCCAAACTTAAGGAGGTTTCCTTTAGAAAAGCATTTTTAGCTCTGTGCAAAAGCAGTCTAAACTAGAAAGACAAAGGGAGAAAAAGAGAAAACATCAAGAACAAAAGCACAAGGAAACTATATATCCAAATTAAGAATGTCCTAGTGCCAACAACTCCAATTTTAGTCAGTCTCTGAATACTTGTGGTGTATTAGAAACAGGGCATACTGCAACAGAAAGATCAAAGGCTTGGTTTTGAAAGTTCAACCTGAAATACTTTTGCTTTGGTGCTCCCAACTATAAAGATAATGGTATCTCCCTGCCCTAAATAAGCTCCAGGATGAGACAGGCATCTATCAAGAAGTACTTGCATATCACAGTGATAAGTACTCCAGTTTTTACTACAGAAATAAAACACATATTGGTACACAAAATAAGCAGGTTGAATTCTATATTTGTGCTGAAGGTATTTTTGGACCACCATTGGCCCAGTTTAATTTAAAGCTGTGCCTATAGCCTCAACTGCAAAAGCAGACAGCCCATAAATGGCCTCAAAACAGTGGCTTTCTGAAGGAAACAACCTGTAGGTGCACAAGTACCCCAACCACGAGAGCAGAGTGAGTAAAGTTGCTAAAAAATCCACTGGTAGAGTTTCTTTTAGCAGGTGGGTGTAATTAAACCCAACACACAGAAGGTAAGTTCATACAACGTATGGAATGTTGACTATACATATCTTCAAAATGGCGCTCATGAGCAGATTTCTCCCTTTTTGAAATCTTACATTGTTTTGCCTTTCCTATAATTTTCATTTTCATGTTTCATTTTTGTTTTCATTTCGGTCATCCCTGTTTCTCACTTATAAAAATCACTTTATAGTCTGCCTTCTTCCTCCTGCTTAGCAGCTCTCAGAAACCCTAAATTACTCAGTTTTACCCTTTACTTTTCCCTTAGATTCTTCTCATCTTTCTTGAGAACTGCAGCTCATATTTAAACTCATTTGCAGGCTGCCAGCAGCTTCTCAAAGTTGTCAGTAATTTTTCTCTGGGACTACATTCCAGTAAATGCAATATCTCATCCAATAGAAAAACTGATTACCTACCAGACGGAGAACATCTGCCAGTCTAGTAGGGATGCCCCATCTGCAGGAGAGGCGATTTTCCCCTCATTTTATTGAAAACAGCTTGGGTCTTTCTAAGGCAGAACCAATAAAAGTTATTGTTTCATCATAGGAGTCCAGTGATCTTGCACAGAGTGTTATTGAACATTGTGACAAACTGCCCACCGAGCATGCCCTGAGCTGCAGGAACAGAGCACTTTCTACATTCTGCTGACTTGTTCCCTCCAGAAGCAGC
Organism: Rhipidura dahli; assembly: GCA_013399225.1. Taxonomy (NCBI): domain Eukaryota; kingdom Metazoa; phylum Chordata; class Aves; order Passeriformes; family Rhipiduridae; genus Rhipidura; species Rhipidura dahli. The sequence continues at coordinate 150,037 of VXAC01002387.1, forward strand.
AACTCATGTCAGTGATTAACAAGAACCTGGTGGAAACTCAGCACAGCTGGAGGCCAGTAAACGACAAGCTGCAGTGGCAACTGCAGTAAGTGAATTTAAAATGAGAGACTGAAAATTTTAAGAAACAGAAGATGGGGGGAAAGAAGAAAGTTCTAATGCACTGTAATGGATTAAAAGAATGTTGTAAAACATTTCTATGCCTGTATTTATGGAAATTTCTCCAGCAATTTTTAGTCACCCTCTACTAATGTATGTTAACAACCATAATCTCAGTCTTCAGTGGCAGAAAATTACGCTTGTTTTCTTTCAACTTGTTCTTTAAAAACACTGGCATAAAGATAATTGTAGCACTTCTCCTTGAGAAGTTCGGGTGTAGAGGCTAATTGATGCAGATTTGTCTCAGAAATAAATATGTTTTCAATTCAATAATATTGTTTTAACTGTGTTTGTCCCAGGCCATAAGCACGGCAACTTTTTGAACAGTTACATATTGATCCATTATTCTTCAGCTTTAAAGGAAGAGGTCACTGAAAGAAAAGAGTAATTGTAGCACAATTGTTTTAAGGTTCTTTGGCTTAAATTACATAATCAATACTCACATTATGTTTCATTTCAGTATATTGTAATTGACAACGTGATCATCACATTTGGCAATTGGCCATTTCTGTTGTCCCACACACAAATAGTATTTGTATGATACTTGTAAGTTTTTACAAGAGAAGGTAATTTATCAAACACTAATCCATAACAATCCCCCCAGCATTGCCCAGATTTCATTCTGGAAGAATGACGTCCTCAGAGATCTTCCAGGAATCAGTGCTATAATGGTAATCATTTAATTAATGCCTGCATTATTCATCAACAGAATTAGAGACAATGTGGTAGCCAATAGTTTCTTCGAATGAAGGACCATCTGGAACAGAGCAGAGGTAGCATTGACTCTACAGATGGTATGTACATTGTAATATCAAGGCAATTTCATATACTTTTGGCTCACTTTGAAGACCTATAATTCAGAAAAAAATGCTGAAAAATACTCAGAGGAAACCCAGATGGATGACTTAAGGTCTGTTTTCACCAAGGCAGAAGATATTCAGTCACTTCTGATGATGAAGGATTACATTATAACTTGATCACAAGCAATCTGGGCAGAAAATACAGCAGAGATTTCTGATAGCAGAAAGCACTTTAATCTAACAGGTCATTACAACAAAACCCAAAGCTAGAAACTGACAGCTAGCTAAGTTCAGAAAAAGAGGTGAATGCTTTTTATAGTGAGATGGAATGCTCAAGCCACTTTTCCAGGAATGTACCTTATTCTTTGCATTACGTAGACTCTGAACTGGTTTTGAATGCCACAAGTTCACACCATGAGGTAGAAATTTGATACAGAAACAATTTTTTAAATTGTAAGAGAATACAATTATGAGGAGGTTGTACTATGAGGAAGGTCAAATAATGTAGAAGGCCATTATGGATTCCTAGCAGTTATTCCTATGTACTGTGTCCAAAATGGAAATACTATTCTTTGTTTTGGAAAAATGCAATGTCTGCTTGGGTGGTGAGGTAGAGGAACAGGCTGCCCAGAGAAGCTGCGGGTGCCCCATCCCTGAGAGTGTTCAAGGCCAGGTTAAGTGGAAAGCCTGGTCTAGTGGGAAGGCCTCCCTGCCCATGGCAAGGGGGCTGGAACCAGATGATCTTTAAGGTCCCCTCCCACCCAACCATTCTGTGATTCTATGGTAGCGAAATTAGAAAGCTGCAGGGTGTTCCTTACTCAGCTAGAGTGCCTTTAATTCAAAAAACACAATAAGTACAACAATTTCTTATTAACTTAAGATTGGAAACTGCTGTGAAGCCCACATTGCAATGTTTTGAGCTGCCTTTGCATATTGATTATGTTTGTCCAAATTAAATTGTTCCACACCCATGGTAACCTCTGAGATTTCTTAAGGCAGAGGGACTGCCAGTATGTGGCAATTTCTTAAATGTTGTTTCCATTCCCTTAGGGCAATCTCCCTTTGACAGACAAAATACCATTTACTCCTATCAAATCAATTGGCCACATTTTATTTTCAGAACCCATAAGGTTTAACTATGTCTGTATTGAAGCTCATTTAGTCAGACATTATTATCTACTGTGTATTTGTATATCACTTAACTGAGCAAGGCTCTTGCCTAAGTAGATACCACTGCAAAAACACACATGAAAAGGCAGTAGCCAAAATGAAAATATCAAAGCCAGGCTCTTCCCATTTGTTTTAAACTGCTGACCTGAATTTTGTAAACTACTTCATACTTGCTAATGTTCTCACAAGATGCCAAAATCAAATAGTATTGTTCTTAAGTGCCCCAGAGGTCACTCATTTGTTAGCTGCATAAAAAATAATACTGTAAATTTCATTCACATAAACTCCTAAACTTGAACCCTAATTTTCAATTCAATACAAAACAAAAATCAAACTGATTTTTATTCTTAAATACCAGAGAGCTAAATTTGTTTGTTTACTAGAAGGACACTGGGATTTTCCATTTTCAGTCCAGTACAAAGTTCTACTGAAAAACTGAAAATCCTTCAAAATCAAGGACCACAAACAAGCCCAAAAATGCAGAAGACAGAACTGGCTCCCTGGAAGCCTTGTACCAACTCAGTGACTGTGTTGCTCTGTACCAAAATTTACATTTTTGTATTCCTTTTTCCAGCTTCCAAAAATGCAGAAGGAACCAGAGATTCCAGACTGCACCCAGCTAAACATTCCTGTCCTGATCTTCTCAGCCATGCTGGAGGACTTCCAGGGAGTAGGAATAGAGAGGCATGTATCTCAGAAGCACAGCAGTCATCTTTTACAGTTGTGCTTATGCACACCACTGCCAGACATAATAAATCCAGATAAAATAGAGTCCAAGATAAGCCACATTAAGAACTGTTCATTGAACTAACATAATCTGCACCGTGGCCAATGAGTGCGGAAGGCTAATAAGCATGAAGTCTATGACTGCCTTGTTAACCGCCTGCAAGCTCTCGGATGAGTGGAAGTAGGGTTCAATTTTTCTGCAAGATTTTAACATCAAATTGCCTGATATTGGATTTTGAATGCTTCGGACTCTTTATGTTTATGAATTTTTTATAAATTTTACTTAATATGCAAGTGCTGTGAGACTGTACATTAGCTGGAGAAACTGCATGATTTCTGATGGATGTGAGCAATTTTCCTGCACTCGGATAAACTGAAATATAGAGCTAGTCTTTTACCATATGGCTTACCCTCAGCCCTCATGTAACACAGATCTCTTTGCCCAGCAAAATTACATGCTTTCACAATCAGCATCCTATCCATCCTTACAGTTTCTGAATCACAGATCCACAGTACAGTTTGAGTTGGAAGAGACCTCTGAAGGTCCTCTGGCTCAAACACCCGCAATAAGCTGGGATATCTTCACCTAGAACAGGTTCTTCAGAGCAACTGCTGCTGTCCAGCCCAACCTCTGATGTCTCCATGGACAGGGACCTTCTGACCATCTTCTCTCTTCCCCTTGTGCTCTGCTCTGTAGCTCCCCTTCTGGCCACTACACACACAGAACACGTCTCCTCTTCTTGTTTATCAGACTTAAATTTCACTGTGACAGGGTATTAACGAATATAATGTTTTGAATCTACCTTGTTCTGAATCTACCCTCCCTTCAAATAATGTAGAATGAAGATATCTAATGCAAGACTATCAGAGACCAAAAAAAAAAAAAAAAAAAAAAGGGGA